>OX422220.1:282549035-283149035 GCA_949130495.1 Sambucus nigra | reverse complement strand
ATCATAAGCCATCGCAAAATCTAAGATAGACTCTCCCCCGTCGTTCCTATCTCCAAAACCATGTCCTCCATGCACTATCTCATATCCTACACGATCTTCTCCTACATGGCCATTAAAATCTCCACCTATATAGATTTTTTCACCTAGGGGTATTTCTTGAATTAGTTCATCCATTTGTTCCCAAAATTGTACTTTAGTGTGCTCATCTAATCCTACTTGAGGTGCATAAGCACTAACAATATTAATTATGTTTTCACCTAATACCAATTTTACAAGTATAACTCTTATCACCTTTCCTAATTACGGTTACGATATCGTACTTAAAGTTTTTATCCACTATTATTCCAACTCCGTTCTTATTTCTATTTTTTCCTGTATAATATAATTTAAATCCTGTATTTTCTATTTCTCTAGCTTTCTCACCGACCCATTTAGTTTCTTGTAAACAAGCTATGTTAACTTTTCTTCTTATCATGGTATTTACTAACTCCATCCCTTTTCCTGTCATAGTCCCTATGCTCCAAGTTGCTAACCTAAGTCTAGTATCCTGGACTAGCTTCTTTACCCGCACACGTCCAACTTGTTGCAGGAACCCTTGCGTATTTATCGTCGCATCCGGGCGCCGATGCGACGCCCCTTGCCTATTTTTCGAGACACCCGGTGGCAGGCGCAACGCCCCTTGCCTATTTTTCGAGACACCCGGTGGCAGGCGCAACGCATCGCTTAAGGGGAATGCCCTAGCATTAGCACGTATATTCATAGGATTCATGTTCATAAGGATCTGACAAAGTTTTACGCTGGCTGTCAGCTACCTAACGCAACCCTATTTTTCTTTTTACACATTGGAGTAATATATGCTATGAAGCACCGACATTCTCCCGGAAGACACGAGTCCAACACGCGACACGCTCCGACACGTTGTCGACATGCTGGGATACGTTGGGACATGGTTGGACACGTTGCCGACACGCTGGGACACGGAAAATGACACTTTATTTTTTTTTTTAATTTTTATAAATTTTTTTTTCTTATGTTATGGTGATTCTACCGTATTTATAATTTTTAATGTTATGTTTGAATTTTCTGTTGTATGGTCCATTTTCATAATTTCATGTTAAGAATGCTATAATAATGCATTTTATGGAAAAAAATATGTTTTATTTCATTAATATATATTTAAATATATATTATATATTTTAACATATATTATATATTATACGTATCCTAGCGTGTCGTATCCTAGTTTTTGGAAAAATCACTTTTCGCGCGTCGAAACACGTATTACGTGTCGAGTCTGTGCTTCATAGAATATATGCTATATATTTGTCTCTTCATAACCCTCTCACTTCGAGGCCCGTGCTTTGCCTTGTGCTTAGGGTCCACGGGGACATTGGCGCCTTGGGGCGCTTTTCGCCTCGGACAACTATGCTTAGGATTATTGAGTGCCCAAATGTAACAACCCCTATTTTTCGCATAACAGTCGACCATGCTAATATGCTGAAGATAGGGCTTGTCAAACAATTTATATCATTCTAATAAAAAGGAGTGAATTTAAAACCATTTACAACATACATGCGATAACTAAAACGATAAATAACTGAATAATATAATCTCAAAACATCCAACAATAATAGTCTGAAATAAACTCCAACTCAAAACGACTAACTGACTGAATAAATAACTAGGACTCAAGGTCCATACAAATCTCTGAAATCAAAACTAGACTGAAAAGAGTAGCAACCTAAGCTAGAAGCTAAGCTGCTAAACGAAGTGTAATTGCAACCCTGCTGGTCCTGTCTATGAATGCCTGAATAATAGTTCTATGTAATTTGGGTCACAACCGAAAAGTTGCAAGAAATATCATGTGGACTCATTTACAATAAATAAGCCACCCCTTCAGCGCTCACATGCAATAAATACCTCACCCTCACCCCTCACCTAAGTGAAATACTACGAGCATGTCCCAATCTATGACATAAGCTATACTAAAAGTATCTATCTCTAGACTAATGAACATGTGACTAAAAATCAACTACCCTAGGGATGTAACTAACTACACATGTAAGAATATGACCCAAACACCAACCCCCGCAATGTCACCCGCAAGTATGACGTACACAGTCTTATAATAACAACACAATGTGACAGGGATCCTTTTTAAATAAATGTCCATCACTGGATTAATATCTCATTTATAGTTCTCTATTACATCACACGAAGGCCACTGCATTCGGGGACCATCTCGTGCTTCTATCGATAAGTTCGTAGGATTCTCTCACATAACGAGCTTAAAACACACAAACATAACAATAGGGAGATCACAACGGGTCCATACCCAAACCCTTTCGATGGATGATTGTGACGTAAATGACGTCAAATGGGAGCAAAAAGAAGATAACTCTCGTCTAAACTCTCTCTAATCAATATATCTCAAAATGGAAGAATGCCTCAAACGAGGTTACAAAAGAGTATTTATAGGTAGGTGGTAACTTGGCCTCTAAGCCATCAAGCTAATTACAATTATGTCCTTAGATGCCCCTTGCCCTTCCTACCTATAAATACTAGGAAAAAGAAAATATAAGAAACATACAATGCAATACTTAGAAAGAATAAAAGACTAAAAAAATGTCCTTATTCACATAACTCTCCCCTCTGAAAGAGTTTGTCCTCGAATTTAAAGAGAAAGGCCTTCAGTGTCACCATCGAGAACAGTAATGATGGCATGCTGGGGTGGAACCTCCTCCATCTCTTCGAGATACTCGGGGTCGCCAGAAGCTAGAAGAGCTTGGCTAATGGAAGGGCATGAGGTGGAGGGGCAGTCTGATGGAAGGACTCTACTTTACTGGCGTACTTGGCGGCCTTCGCAAAGGAGGTGACGTCACGTAAAGTAAGATACTGCTGAATATAATTCTGCAGCCCGTGGATATAACGACTAATCCGCTGCTCATCCGGTGGCCTAAATCCTGGACATGCCGACGGCTTTTGAAACCTTAGGATTTCGACCCAAACCCCTCATATTCTAGCCTATCTATCCTCTGCCCTAGGTGGAACCCTCCAACAAATTCAAGAACTAGGGTTTGGCACCAAACAAGTGATTTTTGACCTGGGTGAAAGTTATTTTTGATGATTCACGTGAGAGGTAAGAGGCAGATGATCTTGACGCAAGAATTGAAGGATCTTCCTCAAATTTTCAAACATTATTTTTGGCCCCACAAGTTTTGCCTCTCTTCCGCACATTTTTGGCGCTTTTCACGTGATTCTCCAATTTCGAAGATACATTTTAGGCCATCCCATATATTTGACAAAATTATTTTTGGACCCCATATTTTTTTTTTGTCTTCTCTCGGCCCATATTTTAAAGATTTTGTGCATCCTCAACTTTCAAAGCTCGAGGACGAGTTTTTTCGGAAGGGGGGAGAATGATGTGAATAAAGAATTGGAGGATATTTTAGTCATTTTTAGGATTTTATAGTATTTTTGTTATTTATTTTATTTTGTTAATTGGTTGTATTTTCTTTTTGTTTGTTTAGTATTTAGAGGTGGGAAGGACAAGTGGCATTAAGGGTACATTTGTGATTAGATCATTAGTTGCTTAGAGCCCAAGCTACTTCCCACCTATAAATACCCCATTTGTGGCCTCATTTGAGGTATTCTATATTTTGGAGAGTTTAGTGAATTGTGGGTTGAAGTATGAGATATCTTCCTCTTATTACCCATTTGACGTCATTTACGTCAGATCGAGTCTATCCGCATTCTCTCGTCACGAAACGGTGACCATTCTGAACGTATGATCAATCACAACGACCTCCACATCAGCATGCGCTAACAACCAGGTGTGCGGTACACGGTCACAAACTTAAAAGCAACCTCGATCGATAGACTCACCACTAGTAGCGGTATTTTCACACAAATCAGAATACACACACACACACACAAACATATATATATATATATATATATACATATACATATATACATATATATATATATATATCGTTCGAATGGGACAATAATCTCATTCGAACGAGAATGATGCTGATCACCACCTTCGTCCCCAAAAAATGTATTTTCGAATCACAACCTCCATTAACAACATCCAACCTTCAATAGAATATCTCGTTCGAATGAGACAATAATCTCGTTCGAACGAGAATGATGCTGATCACCACCTTCGTCCCCAAAAAATGTATTTTCGAATCACAACCTCCATTAACAACGTCCAACCTTCAAACCAACAACCCAATCATCATAAAAATCAAAATTAAGTAAGGGTTTATGATCCTAAATGATTTTCTACAATTATTTAAGATCTAAAACATCAAATAAGGCCCAAATCTTTAAAGTTCATAAATTTAAACCTAGTTTGTCCTCAATTAGCACGGAGTCTAAATTACTCTATAATTTCAGATCCAAATATCAAATAAACACGGGGATTCAACTTATAAACGAAATTAAATCCTAAAACATGAATTCTAATCACATAATTATATGTCAGAACCATTCAATTTCAAATTTATTTTCAGAAGTACAAGTCTTTACTGCAGAGTTAGTTAATACCAATCCTAATTAACCCAATAAACAAACATGATTAAGATAGTTAGATTCAATCCTAAACACGCATTATAAAATCCCAAAATTAACTACGCAACATGGAATTATAAACAAGTACAAATTAACAAGTGATATAATAAGAGATTTATTTTGCATGAGTGAATCTTTACGCTTGATTCCTTGTGTCCTCTTCTCCTAAAGTCTTCTTAAGCTCTCTCCACAGTCTAAGGCTTCTAGGGTTTGTTTCTTATGTGTAAAGTAATTAATAAATGAGGTTTTCGGGCCCCTATATGAGTTCAAAACACTACTCAGAATAGTCCAAAACTTAGCCCAAGGGTATACTTACCTCCCACACCCAACTTAACACGATAAAAATACATATTCGGGTCCCTGTATCACCCGAGAGTCCACACCAAATGGTAATACCTCATAACTCACGGTAATACCTCACAACGTAAAATAAAACACGTACATATTATTTTACGCATAACTGTATATAGTCCCAGTTAATTAATTACACCGATTAATTAAACATAACATGCGACACAAATAAATTATATACATGCAAATTTAATCATCTAAATATGCATTAACTTATCACCAATTCATTCGAGTAATAATTAATTTCAGATTATTAACTTATTTACACAATTAACAATCATTTAAATAATACAAAAATACGGGGCATTACACCAAAATTGATTACCACGTGGATGCATAGCAGGTTCACGATATTCCCCTCTTAGGAATTGTCTATATGTCATAAACAGGTTATGGTGTCATAATTATGCTGTGATTTAAGGATACTCCTCGATCATATGGAACTTATTTATATTTACCCAACAATTCTATATTTTCTCATTAATCTTGTACCGTCCACTCCAATTCATTCTTATTCAATTCCCTGTTACTCAATTTGCTCCGCTCACATATTTCTAACTTTGTCTTATTCAATTCCCTCTTCATTTTTGTTGGGTATACTTCCTGTATACGGATTTTCGCCTCCTTAGGCGGGTCTATATTTATTGATTAATCTCTTACCGTCCAGAGGTCGTACCTTGGAGCGATGGCAAGTGTCCTCGCCTGAGCAACAATCTCGAGACATGGGAGCAACCTCTCCATATATAAAACATATGGGGGTAAGAGTAGCCGACATCCGCCTATCCCAGCCCTGTAGTTAAGCGGGAGCCTTGTGCACTGGGTACGACCTTTAATCTCTTACCGTCCACACCAATTCATTCTTATTCAATTCCTTGTTACTGAATTTGGCCCCTTCACATATTTCTAACTTTTCTTATAAAAATAGAATTATCTTTTTGGTAAAGTTTATTACCTCTTCATTTTTGTTGGGTATACTTCCTGTATGCGGGTTTCCGCCCCTTTAGACGGGTCTATTTATATGACATTCTTACTTATAAAAATAAATAAAAATTAATTGGCGAAGTTTTGTTTACACCTTCCCCTTCTTGATCGAAATTGAATTGCCATGAGGGTTTTCGTAAATTCGAACCAAGAACTAAAATTGCAATTTCTCTTACATGTGGGTGTTTATAGGCAAGAGCGGTATAAACATGTGGATTACTCCTTAAAACAAGAGTGAGGGTTCATCGGTTGTTTCCTTCGAGCCTTCTCCTCACGTTACTCATGCACTTCAATCTTGGCATCAAAAGCTTGTAATAGGGAGAGAACACCTTACCACTCCTCCTCAATGGCATTGAAAATTAAACGGTTGCTGTACTTGAAACAACCTCCCTTACAACCTCAACACTATCGTTCACCCCATTAGGGCTTGTTGCCGATTGTCTCATCTTTGAGAGGTTAAGAAATTCCTCGTTGGGTGACTCAGGGATCACTTTACAAGTGCATTAGCATAGGTAGCTCTTGGGTTGCTCGTTTTGGCCTGCGCCGTGGACATAATGTGTGAGGCTTTATCGGCCCACTGCGTGTTCCTTCGTCCACCACATAATTAGTGGTATGGTCCCCCTTAAATTTGCATCGTCTCTCCTTAACCCTGTTGCTAAAATATCGAGCGGTGATAAATGAGCGACCATTTGGCTCATTGTCTCGTGAAGGGAGGCATGGGTTTGTCAGGTGGTATTCTCACAATAGTGACAAATAAACTTACACTTCCGACATAAATAAAGTGCGAATGTTGCTCTGGTCAGGCCACTAATTTGATGTGAATACAAAGCGGAAGTAATCACACTGAAAATCCTCAATAGACTCTGCTCCTAATTAATTTTTACCTTCTTATGGGTCAAAGGTTAAAAATAGGTAAAATAAACCATAATCCTTGGTGAACAAGGATTGTACCAAAATAAATAATGATAAACTTAGTAATTATTAAACTATATCTTATCGAAACCGGGCTCCTAACATTCAACAATTAAATGGAATAAAAATAAAATATTTATTTTTCCAACATATTCGACTTGCCCATGGGTGTCCCCTTATTTACTCTTAATTTGATGTGAACACACAAATAATCATCAAATTCTCATTAATATCAAATGAATGTAATGAGGGCCAAGGTCTTTATTTATAGTAATTATATGCTCGAGACCTTAACATAATAAATAACTAAAAAATAATCGTAGATAAATAAAGACTTTAAATATAGAATATAATAAATATAATAACCTAGGATCATGCTAACTGCAATTAATTGGAAAAGTAACCTAATTCCTCTCTCTTTAAACTGGGGAACACCCCTCGGGCCTTGGCTCGTGCCTCAGATCATTCCCCCTTTTGAGACCTTGTTGGGTCTAACAGAATAATGCACGAGGCCTGCAGCTTAGGTTAGAGCTCTTCACCATTGGCTAGCAATGTTGGGCGAGTGGGGCTCTTGACGACACGGTGTCCAACCTTGTGGCAATGGAATCACTCCATGGAGGTCATACCGAAGCCCTAAAAAGGCCGTGAAGACCTTGTAGCAGTTGGCGATGTGTTGGTTGGAGTTGTGGTCGGGGACATAATGTGGTGAAATTTCTCCCACCGAAGGGCGTACTCATAGGCAACCTTGACTTTGGGAACTTCTTTGCTGAGGAAGTCTTATCGGATCTTCAACTAAAGGTTGTTGATGTATTAACCCACTCATAATTCATTGGCTTTCGTCATGCTCGCCCGGGTACAAAGAAGCTGAAATTTCTTGGTATAGTCAGTGACCGAGAGTTGCCTTGGCGAAGGTTCTGTTGCCCTAACGAGGTATTTGTGATAGTTGCTCATGAGGAGCTGTGCACGCATAATCACTTTTAATTCTGCCCAAGTATGTGCAAGAGGTCGATTTTCAAGCGTGCGACACTAGGAGAAATCATGATGGGAATTAGGGTTTATTTTAGTATTTTCTTGGATTTTATTATAATTTTCCTTTATTTTTAGAGCTTTATTAGTTTCCAAGTATGTTTGGGACTAATATGTCATTTTTAGATATTAGTTGCCTTTTTAGTCTTTTTGGGTATTAGCTTGATTAGCAAGCTAACTCTTCTTATAAATAGGCCCCTTGGCCCTCATTTGTACTCAACCTTGAATATTGAGAATAGAGAAGAGAAAGATAAAGAAACTCATTTCATTTCTTATTTTAGTTGTTGTTGTTGTTGTGTAGTATAGATGTTGTGTAGTTAATTGTTGTGTAGCTTCTTCTTTTTTTACGCTTCCGCACCCAAATTCACATCAAATCATGCCACAAAACTTGTGCAAATCCATAGATTTGTGCGGCGACCGAATGAACACAACGAACACCCGAAACACATATATGGACGAAAATTGACTCAAATGCGTCGAGTCCATCGATAAATGCGTTCAGCACAAGACGTTCCTTAAATGGTCGGACATCAAGTATCCCCTTGCATACTTCTCTCCAAAAGACTCAAAAGCTGTTCCAAATTGCTGTTGGCACGTTGTTTATCGAAGTCGGCGTAATTATGATCATCTTTGGCACTCCCGCACTCCCGCACTCCCGCAGGTTGTTGTTGGTGCCAAGCGATGGGCTGCAAAGCGTGAGACGCCACAGCAGCAGGCTGTCCGGCTCGGTGGGTCTCTCCCCGTGGCCATGTTGGACAGATGGCGGCTTTGTGGATAAATACATGAAATGTGGTACACCAACGTGGCTCGGGTGGGCCCAGATGGCTATGGGGAATACTAGTCTGGTAGTGGGCTTGACGAGCCCCCGCTCCCCGCTGTTGGGCCAACCAGCGAATTGATATTCGAAGGCTGCCGTGAGGCGTTACTTGTCACCATCCACCTTACGGGGGAAAGTCACCCGAATGCTAATGGACAAAGATGAAGGGGCGGTTGTTTGATCGATTGATTGGCTGTGGTTCGGCTATATCGGGCTGGTAGAGGCTGAAGTAACTGATTGGTTGTCACGGGGCAACTAGAAATGCTTTATCATGGCTTTGCCTTTCATAAGATCACATCGGAAGTGGGTTTAACCCGGGATTTGAGGTACACACCATAAGGTCATCGAATGGGTGGAAGGAAGCCCAGGATGGAAACCTAGGGCTAGGGTCTGGCAAAATCAATGTCAACCATGTTCAAAATTCACTGCAAACCTAAGGGGATAGCCTAGTGATATGGGATCTTACCTCACAAGTCGAGTTCAAATCTTCTTAGAGCCACCCAAAACACCCTTAGGGATTATTCAGGTGATCAAAGACGCTTCCACACCCCAAAATATTGAAAAATAAATAAATAATTATATATCGACTACAATAATATAGTTATGACTAGGGGCGCACACGGTTCATATTGGTTCGATTCCACTACTAACCCAGAATCAGAACCGGGGTTGATGGGTTCCACATTTTTGGAACCGGGACTAGAACCGATTATGTCTAGAACCAAACCAATTCGACCAACGGTTCTTGGGTTGGTTCGGATCGGTTCTAGGTTCCAAAAATATATTAAAATAAATAATAAAACAATAAATTTTCCTAAAATATAACTTCAAAAAAGACATTGTAAGCAAACTTTATAAATGTAATCCAAATCCCAAAAGTCAATTAATTTAAAACATTTAAATTAGAGAGAGAACAACATTTTTCATATGTATTAAGCGTAAAAAACACATGTTATGATTGGATCACTTTCAGTTTGGCCTAGGTTCTTGGTTCGGTTCAGAATCGGATCGGTTTATGTTTCGGTTCGCTTTGTGTTGGTGGTAGAACCGGGAACCGAACCGAAACATAAACCTAAGCGGACTTGCATTAGGTTAGGTTGGGTTGGTTCCCCCCCTCCCCCCAATGATTCGGTTTCGTTTTCCAAAAATTGCAATATGTCGGGTTCGAGTCTTGGAAGTACTCTCTTCAATAAATGGAGGTAAGGCTTGACTACATGAACCTCTCCCACACTTGCTAAAGCAGGAGCCTTGTGCACTCGGTACGACCTTTTATGTATAAGATGAGGATAGTGGGGCACATGGAAGAAACCTAAGCTACTATCTCAAGAATGTACAGTCGCTTGTGGGCCACACCTGTATGTAGTGGGGAAGATGGCATCAACCTAAGCTGCTAACTTAAAAATGGCCGAGAATCCGATCTTCAGTAGACGTTGTTTTCTATCAAGCTTTTACGTAGCCTGCAGCTTCTTGCATTAAAGACTCTTAATCCTCGATCTGTCCAGATACATTCTCGATTTATCAACCCTTTAAAATTGTGAAATTCCAAGAAACTCCGATTATTTATCTGGTTGTATAGTTAACACACCTAATCATTCCCGGCCTTTATTAAACAATAATAATATATTTCATGTGCGACCCCATCGAAATGATAATATCATTGCTCAACTTAACACAATTGTGTTTTCAAAAAATTAATTCCATAAGCTAGAATGATACTTATACGTATCTGATATTCTTAAATATGAGAGTATAATTTTTCACTGACTTCTGTGGTATAATTAGTATTGACTTGTTAAATATATGTTTCCTCTTTTTCTTTTGCAGGCCAACTCACATTATTTTGCTATCATCGAACAGGTATAGTATGGCACTACCCTCTATGCTCCTTTATTTCATTATTTGGTACTTAAGTCAATATATAGCATTTATTTATAAAAAGTCAATATTTAGCTTTCTTTATGCTGTGTTGGACTAGTTTTGCCCTTCAATTAAAAAGAGCATGTAGTTGACTTGAAATCTAAATCTGACTACTCAGTATCTGACTCCCTCACAATATACTCGGAAATAATTATGTCACTATGTTCTCCTTGCTAAGTAGTTAAAAATCTTCGCATTGTAATTTTCTGAAGACCATCACTCAGTTTTTCTTGTTATTGAGAATGATTGTGCATGTTGAAATGAGATTATTTAATATTTGGATGTCGAGGAATTAATCCGTTTAAGGAGAATTTTGTAGTAGTGACCCCGGGGATACTTTGTGTATCCTTGTAGTTTTTAGTATTGTGGTATGGTCTTGGACTCTTTCATATTCCAGGCAAAAGAAGAATTTTTTGTATGTTTGTAGTTGGTTTGGTACTGTCCCTCAAAATGGTTTTATAGCATGTTAAAAAATGCAATAGTAAAGCGTATCTTGCGAGTACTTGTGGCCATGCCCCATACGTTTGGCTTTAATTTAGTTAAACATCTACTCCCTCCATTTGAATGAAGAGTCCTACTTTCACTTTTTATAAGTTCTAAATTAAGAGTCCACTGAAAATCTATTTCCACGATATTCCAATAAATATGATTTTGACCATTGGTTGTGTTGAAAGTCACTTTTCCTTAGTGTTCGACTTTCAAACACGGACCATTAATTTGGATCTGAGGTAGTAATATTAGCTGAAATTTTGATGAATTGCGATTGAACTAGTGTTTATATATGCCACCATCAAAAAGATTTCAGAGTATGTTTAAGTATGCCAGAAAAGCCATATTTTTTTAGTACTTGCAGCAATATTCATACTTCTAGTTTTAGTTTTATTAATCTTGTAATGTTTAGTTGAAATTTCAAGTAATTGTGGACTCGTATATATATATATATATATATATATATATATATATTCTATCATTATATTCTATCATTAAGTCTTGATCTTCATGAACTTCTTTTTTGGGTTGGTCCTCTTTTATTTTCTGTCAAGAGTTCGGATTGCTCAACTTAAGTAGAGCGAAAAGAAGGAATTGAAAATAAATAGGGGAGATAGAAGCGTGTGTTCACATCTATGTTGATGATAATTTACAAGGTATACATTGATTTAAGTTCCCTTTTGCTCCTCAGATGATGGAGGGAAATATGTGGTTAAATGAAACTGTTGGCGTTGTTCCAAAAAATTCTTGGGCTATAGATCCATTCGGTTATTCATCAACCATGGCGTATCTTCTTCGTCGCATGGGTTTTGAGAACATGCTTATACAGAGGACCCATTATGAGCTGAAGAAAGAATTGGCTTTGCACAAGAACTTGGAATACATATGGCGACAGAGCTGGGATGCTGATGATACAACTGATATTTTTGTCCACATGATGCCCTTCTACTCTTATGATATTCCACACACTTGTGGGCCCGAGCCCGCAGTTTGTTGCCAGTTCGACTTTGCTCGAAAACATGCCTTTTTTTATGAGCTCTGCCCCTGGGGAGAACATCCAGTAGAGACTACCCAAGAAAACGTGAAGGAAAGAGCCCTTACACTACTGGATCAGTACAAGAAGAAATCAACACTATACCGAACAAATACCCTTCTTATTCCCCTCGGAGACGATTTCCGTTACGTCAGCATTGATGAAGCTGAAGCCCAGTTTAGAAATTATCAAACTTTATTCGACTACATCAATTCTGATCCTAGCTTGAACGCTGAGGCTAAATTTGGAACTTTGGAAGATTATTTCCGAACCCTACGAGAAGAGGCTGACAGAATAAATTATTCACTACCAGGTGAGGTGGGTTCCGGTGAGGTTGGTGGGTTTCCTTCTTTATCGGGTGACTTTTTTACTTACGCCGATAGGGAGCAAGATTACTGGAGCGGCTATTATGTTTCAAGGCCCTTTTTTAAGGCTGTTGATCGTGTTTTAGAGCAAACCCTTCGAGCCACAGAGATGATGCTCGCTTTTCTGTTGGGATATTGCCAGAGAGCTCAGTGTGAAAAGTTGCCTACTAGTTTCTCCTACAAGCTGACAGCTGCAAGAAGGAATTTGGCTCTTTTTCAGCATCACGACGGGGTAACTGGTACAGCTAAAAATCACGTGGTCGAGGACTATGGGACCCGCATGCACACTTCTTTACAAGACCTGCAGATCTTTATGTCAAAAGCTATTGAAGTACTGCTTGGGATTCGTGTTGAGAAAAACGATTTGAACCCGGCTCAGTTTGAACCGGCCCAGATGAGATCCAAGTATGATGTCCAACCAGTCCACAGAGCAATCAGTGCTCGTGAAGGAACTGTGCAATCAGTTGTCCTTTTCAATGCGTTGGAGCAAACGAGAAATGAGGTTGTAATGGTTATCGTTGACCGGCCCGATGCAACTGTTTTGGACTCGAACTGGACGTGTGTGAAAAGTCAAATTTCTCCTGAGTTGCAGCATGATAAAAGCAAAATTTTTACTGGGAGGCATCGGGTTCACTGGAAAGCTTCTGTTCCTGCATTGGGTTTGCAAACATATTATATTGCTAATGGATTTGTTGGATGTGAAAAGGCCAAACCAGCTATTCTCAAAATTTACGCTCCAGCCCATCATTTACCTTGCCTCACTCCATATTCTTGCTCAAAAATAGAAAGTGACACGGTTGAAATCAAGAATAAGCATCAAACCCTAACCTTTAATGTCAAGCTTGGTTTGTTGAAGAAAATAAGTCATAATGATGGGACCCATAATGTTGTTGGTGAAGAGATAGGCCTGTATTCTAGTTCGGGAAGTGGGGCTTATTTATTCAAACCAAATGGGGATGCTGCGCCTATGATCCAAGCTGGGGGGCAAATGGTAATTTCTGAGGGACCTTTGATGCGGGAAGTTTACTCTTATCCTAAGACAGAATGGAACAAAGCCCCTATCTCTCATAGCACGCGTATTTATAATGGTGACAGTACCATACAGGAATTTATTATTGAGAAGGAATATCACGTTGAGCTTATTGGGAGTGATTTTGATGACAGAGAATTGATAGTTAGATACAAAACAGATATCAACAACAAAAGAATTTTTTATTCTGATTTAAACGGCTTCCAGATGAGCAGGAGAGAAACCTACGATAAGATTCCCCTGCAAGGAAATTACTACCCGATGCCCTCTCTCGCGTTTATGCAGGGATCAAACGGTCAACGTTTTTCTGTCCATACCCGGCAATCATTGGGTGTGGCTAGCCTTAAAAATGGATGGTTAGAGATCATGCTTGATCGTCGATTGGTAAGAGATGATGGACGCGGTCTTGGCCAAGGAGTGATGGATAACCGTCCGATGAACGTGCTTTTCCATATCATTTCGGAATCCAACATATCCTCAGCTTCAAATCCTGCTTCTGACCTCCATCCTATGAGCCCCTCTTTACTGTCTCACTTAATCGGTGCTCACTTGAATTATCCATTACATACATTTATTGCCAAGAAACCAGAGGACATTACGGTTCAGCCACCTCCACGATCCTTCTCTCCTTTAGCAGCTTCGTTACCATGTGACTTGCATATCGTGAGCTTCAAGGTCCCCAGGCCTTTAAAATTTTCTCAGCAGCTTCAAGAAGACCCGAGGTTTGTTCTGATGTTACAGAGACGACATTGGGACTCTTCGTACTGCCGAAAGGGCAGGTCAGATTGTTCAAGGTTGGCCAACGAGTCTGTAAATCTCTTCAACATGTTTAAGGGGCTGGCCGTATTGAATGCAAAAGCTACGTCTTTAAATCTATTGCATGAAGATACAGAGATGCTCGGATACAGTGAGCAATCAGAAGATGCTGCTCAAGAAGGGCATGTCCTACTCTCCCCTATGGAAATTCAGGCTTACAAATTGAATTTGCGGCCCCAAACAAATGCAAAGCTTTGATTTATAGTTGCTTCCTCACTGTTGCTGATTATTCTGGGTTGAAGACAGAGAAGATAATCCAATGGGTAAAGTGCACAAAAATCCCCCTGAATTATGTTTCTTTTGCAAGCTCACCTGAACTGTTTTCAATGCAAAAGATCCACTTGAAATATGTTTTTTTTTCCCCGCAAAGACCCCATATTTGTTGCTAAAAAATGTCGCTAGTCTCTAGAATGTGGTGGTGGTGGTGGGGTGGGTGGGGCGTGGGGGGGTTCTCCAATAAAATAGTTATGGGTGTTTTAGCAATAAAAATAGTTGAGAGGGGTTTCCTGCAAAAAATGCTTAATTCAGGATATTTTTGCACTTTCCAGTAACCTTGTTAATTTCTTTTTCCCACTTTCAGTTTGAGTCTCATATAAACACGGAGCCATCCCTGACTGCTAAATTCAGGGAAATATTGACCAAGCAGGCTCAAGACTATTTTGTACCAGTGGACAGAGTGGTTATTGATAAGATTCGTCTTTGTACGAAGCTGCTGTTGCTGCCTAGTAAACTGGCGTTGAGCTGTTTTAAAGTTTATAGTGGAAGAGGTACTGGCATTTACAATCTTTCAGAAATAGAGAACAGCATTGTTAATGTGCTAATAATGCTGAGAGTATTAATAGTTCAGACAGGGATTTAAACTTTACATAAATAGATATGCTAAAGATGAGGTATATACTAGTATTAATATGTCGCAACTGATGATGTAGCTAACTACGATGAGTTTTTTTTTGGCTGAAAACAATAGTTAGTCTTGAGAACACAATTGGGTTTCGTTGGCCTTTGTGCTTTATTAATCTGATTGAACCTTTTTTATCCTCTCTTTTGTAAGTGGTGCTCGATTCTCTCTCCATGCCGAGTCCTTGATGCGGGAGATGAGTTTTATTGGTCATATCATAGTAATACTTAAAAAAATTATATCATGGTTTAAACTACTGAAGATGAAAAGAATGTTTTTCTGTTATTTGACATACGATTAAGTATTTTTTGAAAACCTTTTTTTTGGTTTGATGGACAAAAAATTCTTGTATTATGATGTTGAGGACAACATCCAGGATTGGCCTTTTTGGACACGAGGCTATTTATAATTGTTTTTTTCTCATTTGACCCTATTATAGATCACCATTCTTAGTTTTTTTTTTGAATTATTTAGAAAGAGTGTTTCCTTGCCAGTTTTGAAAAAATATTGTTAGAAATTGCATAATTGTAATTACCAATTAAAAGCTCTTTACATCTTAAGAGATTTTACTTGAGACTAGTTCCTGATTTAATTTGAAAAATAGCTCACTACAAATCAGTACCCAGAGAATATTTGTTAGGGACCACAGTGCTTGCTTCCTTTTTTATATATATATATATATATATTATGTATGTAAACATTGGAGTCCTTACTCTATGGACGCCTCTCTAATAGGGTAACACTCCTAGAATGCAAACATGTCAAATAGAAAATGTGAAAGCTCCGCACTAAATAGTCGCTCAAGGTTAAGGAATAAGTGGTCAAAGAGTTGAATGTGGGTTTCATTCGTGTGATCGAATATGCCACATGGCTAGCCAATATCGTACTTGTGTCGAAATCAGGAGGGAAGTTTGGCATGTGCGTTGACTATCGAGACTTGAACAAGGCTTCTCCAAAAAATGATTACCTGCTACCCAATATCGACTTGATTGTGGATAACACGATAAGTAATGCTACTAAGTAATTCATGGATGGGTTTGCCAGATATAACCAGATCAAGATGCACGCAGATCATCAAGAGAGAACCGTATTCATCACCCCTCACCCCTTGGAAAACCTTCTATTACGTCGTCATGCCATTTGTTCTAAAAAATGCAGGGGCTACTTACCAAAGGGCCGCCACAACCATCTTGAATGATCTGAAAACCAAAAAAGTCGAGGTCTGTGGATAATATGATTATTAAGTCTAAGATTAGGGAAGGTCATGTTCCCGCTTTTCAGCAGTGACTACAACATTATTAGATGCGACTTAACACATAGAAATGTGTCTTTTGCATTACCAAAGGAAAGCTCTTAAGATTCATGGTTAGTGAGAAAGGGATAGAAGCTGATCCCGCCAAACTAAAACCATACTCGAAATGCCACCACCTTAACGGAGAAGGAAGTCTGGAGATTGCTTGAAAAATTATAATATATCAGCCGGTTCATCATCCAATTGACTTCTATCTGAGAATTGATTTTCAAACTCTCTGAAAGGATTCCACTAAGGTTTGGAACGAAGCTTGCCAAAAAGACTTTGACCGAATGAAGAAATACCTAACCCAACCTTTGGTACTCATGCCGTCACAGCCTAGCCTTCCCCTACTCCTATACCTGACCATAACGGATACTGCAGCTGGAGCTTTGCTAGCCCAATACCTTGAAAAATCTCGCAAAGAAAGGGTCATCTACTATATCAGTCGCATGTTGGTCGGGTACGAAGTTAACTACACTGCCTTGGAGAAAGCATGTGTCGCCCTTGTGTAGATCACCCAAAAACTACAACACTACATGCTCGCCTTTCCTATCAAACTTGTGTCCTGGATGGATCTTATCAAATACCTGCTCGAGAAATTTGCCCTGTCTAGGCGAATGGCCTGATGGTTGATGCTACTGTGTATGTCACGCCGAAAGCTATGAAAGGAAGAGTCATCTTTGATGACCTCGCTGACTACCCTATGGAAGAAACCGATGTTTGGATTTTCGAGTTCTCGAATGAGAATATCATTTGTACCTCTTAATAAGACCTTCAGTGGTAAATGTTCTTTGCGGCGCCGCCAACAAAAGAGGGTGTGGCATTGGGATACTCCTAATTTTCCTTGATGACTCTAACACTCCCATTGCCATCAAACTGGATTTTTCCTTCACCAACCACATGATTGAATACGAGGCATGCACGATGGACCTCAAAGTTGCTCTCAAGAAAGGAATTCGATACCTAGATGTCTACGGGGATTCAACCCTCATCATCGATCAAATACTCAGAAGATTGAAAGTCAAGGATGAGAAACTCTTACCCTTCCATGCCCACCTAGAATAATTGACCTCCCATTTCTAAGATATCAATTTCCACTACCTGCCCTAAGCAAAGAATAACCTAGCCGATTCCCTTGCTACCTTAGCCTCCATGATTGATATGCCCGAAGGAATAAGAATGGCCCCCTTTCTAGTCAAAAAACAAGATAAAACTTACCCATTGCTACCACATTAAACTCATCATAGAAAATGATCTTGAAATAGCTGATTGTTGGTACTACGATATTTGGCGCCTCCTCAAGCATGGTAGGTATCCCCAAGATTCTAACAAGAAAGACCGAGCAACCCTTCACAAAGTGGTTGCCCAATACATTGTATGTGAGAAAGCACTGTTTAAGAGAAACTTCGATGGAACCCATTTACACTGCATCACATGGGCTGACATTAAAGAGACGATGTAGAAAATCCACAGTGGGGAGTGCGGACCCCACATGAATGGCCATATGCTTGCCAAGAAAATCACCCGACAGGGTTACTACTGGATTACCATGGTTCAGGATTGCACCTCCTATGTTCGAAGATGCCTTAAATGCCAACAATTTTCCTACCTTCAACACTTGCCTCCGCGGGAATTGTACAATATGACATATCCATGACCATTTTCCACTTGGGCCATCGACATCATGGGGAAAGTTACACCCAAAGCCTCCAATGGGCATGAATTCATCTTAGTTGCCATTGATTACTTCACCAAATGGGTCGAAGTAGATACATACAGAGTTTTGAATGCCAAAAAGGTGACCAAGTTCATCCGAAAAAATATCATCTGTCTATATGGGGTTCCGCACAATCTAGTGCTAGACAATTGGTTACATTTCGAAGCAGAGGTCACAGAAGTGGTCAACGAGTATGAGGTTCAGAGGCACAAATCTTTTCCCTACCAACCTCAAACCAACGGTGCAATCGAAGCCGCTAACAAAAACCTCAAAAGCCATCATCAGCGAACTATCGAGATTGGGCCGATCGGATCCCTGACGCCCTCTAGCGCTACGACACTTCAATTCGAACATCTACTGGGGCTACCCCTTACTCTCTGGTATACGGCATGGAAGAAGTCCTACCCATTAAGCTAGAAATTATTTCACTACGCGTCATGATTGAAAGCAAAGTCAGCGAGGAAGACTGGCATCAAAGCCATCTTAACGAGTTGTCACTCTTAGACGAAAGGAGACTGAAAGCTCTATATCACATACAAGGGTACTATCGCCGAATAGCGCGATCATTCAACAAGAAAGTCAAGGACCGTGGTGTCCGAGAAGGGGACTTAGCCCTTAAAGAAATAGTAGAACCCATCTGGGAATCTAAAGGGAAATTTAAGTCCAATTTGAGTGGCCCCTACTTTGTGAAGAAGATCCTATTCGGTGGCGTCGCTATGCTCACTGACCTCAATGGGGAAGAGATGGCCCGTCCAGTCAACTTGGACCATCTCAAGAAATTCAACGCTTAATCTTGGAGCGCTACAACTCTTCTCATATCCTTTCCGTTCTTAAAAGAAATCTTAATTTCCCTCTACTAAGAACTACGTAGGGCCTAGTCCTCTAAAAATCTTTTCGGATTCAAAAATGAAACTTAGAAAATTTTCAAAACCCCCATAGGTACGTAGGCAACTCATACGCTTTACATGGGCACGATCCCCTTCTTTTTCACAAATGCTATTCTTCTCTTATCCCCTAGAATGACGGTTCATTTTTATCATTTACATAAATAAAGGGATTATGCATGCCTTAGCGATTTGTATTGATAATTCAAATGCCAAAAACTCATCAAGAGGCACAACAATATAATTAAAATTTTATTTATTTCAATGATGAAAATTCCGTTACAATTACATCAGAATAGGGAGCCAAACAACTTCCCTTGCCAACCCTACTTTCCTAAAACAAAATAAACAGAAACTAACTACTTCTAAAACAACCCTTCCAAATTTATTCCCACACATAACCAAACACATCACAAAAGCTTCACAAAATAAAACTCCCTAGGGATCCTACCCACAACTTCCAGAAGAACCAACCTCATCATCATCTACATCTTGGGGTCCCCAAACCTCCCTTGCTTGAATAGAGTACCGCAAGCGCTCAATGGAACGGTAATCCCGGACCAGCCTAGGGAAAATAACGACACCTCCCTCCATAGTGTTAGATATGGCAAACCACCTTTTTCCAGTCTCCATAGCTAGCATTTTGGCAACTACCCGCCTCGACAACCACTTCATGTAGTCCCCGGAAGCATTTTAAACTTTGCCAACATATTGGGAAGATGGCTCGACGGTCGACGATTCTCCCACAGAGAGCCCATCCGCATACACAGATGCTCTGTCAAATCTTCCACATGAAAAAATTCTAGTGTCCAAGGTGGCACAATCTGCTCCCAGCCAAATTGGCGCAAGAGTCACCATGGAAAGTAGAAAGAGGTCTGCCAGAGGCCAACCAACCAACCAAACTGGTATTCCCCTAGTTCTAGGATGGGCTGCAATTCCCCCAAGGCACTGACCAATGAAAACCTCGAACCACGTGCTCCGTAAACTAGTTCTCCCAGATCTTGATGTCCAGGACCACGCTGATAAAGTAGTAAGAAAAGAAGTTTGGCACAACTTCCAAGGGTTATTCAGGAGGGAGTGCCATACAGAATCTTTCCAACAGCCACATGAATAGCATAATGGGGTTTCCCCTCAAACAGTTAAAACGACCTTCCCGCCAAGCATCTAGACCATTTAAGGTCTCTGCCAGTATCACCACCACAAGATTGCGACGGGATGACATCCACGCAGTGATGGCAGCAAGTTGAGGGTCCACCAGTAGGTCCCCGGTCACCAATAATAGCTTCGAAGTTAAACCCAGGGCAATAGCTTCAGGATCAACACAGTCTCTTCAACACAACGAATTCAGCACAATCCAACGAAGGAGGCAAGCTCCATTTTATAACCAAGCTTTCTATCTCCTCTTCAATATACCAACTAAGACTCCAAATCCTTCATTCACTCAAAAATTCCAAAAAACTCGTTTTTCCTACTTTTTCTCAAAATAAATCATTTCAAGAGGAAAAATCCTTTTCAGCGAAGCCTCAAAGTCCATCTTCTACATACGCAAAATTTTCCAAAATATACACTTTTCCTACTCTTTCTCAAAATAAAAACTCAGCAACAAAGAATCTGCAAGGAATCCTGAAGGGACAGAACCAGAATTGGATGTCACCTCATCTGACTTACCCAAACTCACGTGCCATCAAACGCTGCAGCTACTCATTCCCCCCAGCCACCCCCTGTGCTGGATGGCTGTCCCCTAAGGATAGAAGGTCACTTACAAGATACCCATCGAAAAATTAATATTTGAAAAGGGACATGGAAGAAAAATGGTCTCGAGAGGAAAGAAGAATTTACCCGATCGGCACAGTACCTTCACCTGCCGGGGGTAGTCCAAGAGGCCGCGTCACTGCCTTTTGGCACTTCTTACACCCTTCCAGTCAACACCCTCCCTAAAATTTCATACAAAATTCCCCCCAAAGTGCCGAAAAATCCCCCAAAAATTCCTAAAATTACCAAATGAATTTTATGATCTTTTTCACCAAGAAAAACATGTTTTACCACACTTACTTCCACAGAGGAACACTTACTTCCCCAGCAGAATTCCCAAAGTCAATTGATATCTCCACAGCAACGTCTCTGAAGGACACCGCAAAAATAAAAAATTCCCCAACAAGGAAAACATCCAATCCTCGGATTAATTCCTCTTCCCCAACGGAACTTAAAACTCAAAATCAAATTCTTACCCCAAATCCCCAGTGGAACTACAAGATAATTTTCCCAGTGGAGTCTCCAAATTTTCCCAAGAAAACTACAACTTAAGTTCCTCAGAATTGACCTCGACCCGCAGAATTGGTCGCTTCTACTTAAGTCCTCAGAATTGGCTTCGACCCATAGAATTGGTAGCTTCTTCTTAAGCCCTCAGAATTGGCTTTGATCCGGAGAATTGGTCATCCCTACTTAAGCCCTTACAATTGGCTTCAACCCGCAGATTTGGTCGCTACAACTTAAGCCCTCGGAAGTGGCTTCGACCCGCATAATTGGTCGCTTTTACTTAAGGTCTTCGGAATTGCCCTCGACCAGTAGAATTGGGATTTCCTATTTAAGCCCTCAGAATTGTCTTCGACCATTAGAATTGGTCACCTCTATGTGACACCCCGTCTAATTAAAAACCGGGTGATCAGACCTTTATTTAATTAAAATAACATTTCCATCTGGTTTTTTCTTAGCATCACTGTCGAAAACCTTATTAATTACTAACCACCTATTAGTTAATAAAGTCGGTACCAAAATTTTAACTTTTAATAACCAAGACATTAAGTACAACGAAAAACTAAATAAAGCGATCACATAATAGTAGAGTCTAAACATCCCAACAAATAACTGAATCAAAGTCTTGCCGAATTAACCATCAACTAAAAACCAAACCAAACATATCTGACAGATATTAAATAACCCCCATACAATCTGAAATGATGTAATTTGGAATAAATGCTATGAGCAACATGTTTGAAATAAAACTGATATAACATTCCTAAACTAGGAACGAAAGAGGCGAGTACTCCAACTCCTGCAACATCCACATATACCGCAGTTACGTAACCTTGGAATAGAATCAAGTCTGTTGTCCCTGTGGTTGGACACGTAAAAGGTTTTTAAAAATATTTTGCAACAAGGGTTAGATACCCAAAAATTGTGAAAATATTTAGCAAGTGATTAAATTGAAGTAGTTTAAAATGCTTGAATGCTCTTCACATATAATTTAGTGTCCCACTCCCTTGAGGACCCACTCACCCCTCAACTATTGTGCACACCTAATGCTTTCTTTATAACCCACCTAGTCATTTACCCCGTAACTAGTTCTTGTTATAACTCCTTCCTGTCACACTACTCTAGCCCGAGTATGTTTAATATATGATCTGTAAGTTATTTAACACATTAACTTAACTAATCAACTTTCATTTAAGACCATATAACATTCTCACGAGTTATATGTAATTAAATACATTTCACTGCATGTATTTTTTCCCGCATATAATTATTCACTCCATTATATACGTAGGACCATATTACAACATTCACACACATGTCGTATATATATAAATCCATCCTTCCGAGTAATACCTCACCGGATGCTTCTCTAAAGTGCTATCATCCCAGATCTACTCAGTCCCACCTTGATTCTCGATACAACTAAATACCGTCGAGTTGGAATAATAAAATATAAACGTAGTGGAGGCGATCATATTTTCCCGAGTGTGAAGACAACCATCTCACATGCCTCACCTCTATTGGACGCTATGACCTGTGGATTATACTCTCCCTACTCCTCAAGCTAGGGGATTCACCCACATCGCGCAACCTCCTGTGATAACACTAGAGGATAAATAATTATAAAATACCTAGTCACTGATATTTTAATAGCACACAATATATATATATGTACTATCACACTACTGTATATATAAAATTTAAATTTAATCCCGGCTATATCGTGTAGAACACCCCGTAGCACTAACCTAAAATATGCTCGAGTCTATATTCCGACTCTAGAATTAATTACTCATTAATTAAATTTATTACATTAGTGTCACTCAACTAATATACCCAGTCTCACTCACTTGGCCCGTACTTTACTATTCAGAATTTATTATCCAAAATTCCCCTTAATAAATTTACATCCTTATGAATTTAATATCCCTTAATGTTCATCTTCCCACATTAAGTTTAATCTAACACTATCATGTCCCATTATAACTTCAAATAATCTCAGTCTAAAATGTATTCTGCACCACCGTAGAAATCCTCAACCCGTCCCAAGCCAAACCGTAGGAGAAACAAACAGTGATCAGATTTTGATCACGTCGTTCGAACGATGCCACATGTCGTTCGAAGGACAGAGGATCTCGCGCTAATGATACCCAGGTCGCTCGAACGACGTTTGTAAATTCTTCTTCTTCTTCTTCGTGCAGTTGTCTGCCATAGAAGATCTTAATAGCTTATAAACCTAGATTTTTATATTGTAAACCCTCAAGAATTTTAAACCTAAAACTCTTAAGTCCCCCAATCTTAATATAAACATCTCCATAGATTCGAAGTTTAAATATCAAGTTCCAAAATCCTTTAGAGTTCATATAAATTATCCCCAATTTATAAACAAGTCCACTCATGGTTTGTAATAATCTCACCACTGATTGTAAGTTTATAAATCTAATTTCCTCATCAGTAATTATGTAATATTAATCAACCATATTACTCAATTCATCCGTATACCTCCATAAATTGAAAACCCAATTTAGATATCAACCCAATTCAAAAATCATTTGTTCTTATCAGACCCACTATGATATGAATTGAAAACTGCGATTAATTTAAAAGCAAGTTTAACCACTTGCCTTAGAATTTGTAGGGTGTGAATTCCTTTGGTGTAGATGAGTATTTGATGAAGAACACCCGCACTTGTTCTTGCTTTTGGCTCCCAAGAGTTCTCCAAATTCTCCCTCTTTTCTTCTCTACTTAATTAGTGTTTCTTAAATGAGTTATGGCTGCCACATCCTCTCACTTTTAGGTTTTATTAAGCCAATCCCTTTTTAGGCTTGTGGCTTTATTAAAATGGCCCAAACACTCCCGTGTGGGCTTGGTTATGGCTAAAAATGCCTCGAGACCCATTTACTACCCCCGAACACTATTTTTCGACTATTTCGACCTATCCAAACTCATCCGTGCAATCAGAATTGTCATCCGAATTAATTTATCAAAAGTCCTTATCTCGAACCCAATATAGTATATACCCGACTCTCGGTTGAGATAAATAAATGACACGTCACTACTACTCTCTATGACGTAAATAAATTGTTACTATTAACTTAGTAATTTAATTTCCATAAATATTAACCATTTACTCTCCCGATTAATATTTAAATAAATACTAATAATAATTAATTCAATTAAGTTACGAAACACAAGTAATTTAAAATTATCTTAATTAATTAAATATTAAATGCATAAAAATACGGGTGTTACATACTACCCCCCTTACAAGGGAATTTCGTCCCCAAGATTAGGTCATACTTGCGAGGAATAACTCTGGATACTGCTCTCGCATGTCATCCTCCCGCTCCCAAGTAGACTCGTCGACACTGTGATGTCCCCACTGAACACTAACTAGTGTTACTACCTTAGACCGCAACTTGCGCCCACTACGATCCAAAATGGTTACGAGCCTCTCCTCATATGAGATATTTGGCTGTAAGTGAATCTCCTCGAGTGGAACGTGCCAAAAATCCCTCTCGCTCCTCCGGTATTTCTTTAGCGATGCACGTGAAACACGCCGTGTATTCGCTAAAGATTCTCTGGCAAACCCAGTCTATAAGATACCGGTCCCACCCTCTCAATGATAGGAAAATGTCCCACATACCTCGGAGCTAGTTTTCCCTTCTTGCAGAACCTCATCACCCCCTTCATGGGAGACACCCGAATCAATACCTGATCGCCAACCTTTAACTCCACATGTCTTCGATCAGCATCGGCATAACTCTTCTGTCTGTCTTGAGCTATCCAAATACGTCCCCAAATCAACTCTATCTTGGCAGTCATCCTCTGAATTATCTGTGGCCCCAATAACTTGTTGTCCCCCACCTCTAACCAACAAGCGGGCGAACGTCAGGGTCTCCCATCAAGTGCCTCAAATGGTGCCGTGCTGATAGTAAATTGGTAAGAGTTTATCTGCACAAACTCTACCAATGGAAGATATCGCTCCATTCCTCCCCCAAAATCCAAAACGCACATCCTCAGCATATCCTCCAACATCTGATTTACCCTCTCAGTCTGTCCGTTTGTCTATGGATGATAGGTGGTACTCAACCACAAGTCTGTGCCCATAGCCTCCTGAAAGATCTTCCAGAAGTGAGACACAAAGATCTTGTCTCCATCAGACATAATGTTAACCGGCACCCCGTGCAGCTCGACTATCTTCGCTATTAAAAGCTGTGCGTACTGCATCATCTCAAAGTCAGTGCGAACTGGTAAGAAATGGGATACCTTGGTCAATCGATCCACTATTACCCATATGGAATCGTGACCCCTTTGTGATGTCGGCAACCTCGTAATGAAGTCCATAGAAATGCTCTCCCACTTTCACACGGGAATCTCAAGCGGCTGTAGCATCCCTGAAGGTCTCTAATGGCCAATTTTCACAAGCTGACATGTATCACACTTCAATACAAACTCTACTATGTCTCACTTCATCCCTGACCACCAGTACTGCCTCCTTATGTCTTGGTACATCTTATCCCCGCTGAGATGTACCACGAATCTCGAACCATGGCATTCAGTCATAACAGCATGCCTAAAATCCTCATCTTTTGGCACGACTAACCTTCCATTAAAATGTAGTCCTCCCTCTGAGCTGATAAAGTAAGATTCTGTCCTAGAAGAACTGATCCACACCCCCAAGCTCAGAACTGATCCACGACTAACCTTCCATTAAAATGTAGTCCTCCCTCCTGCTGCAACACACCCCCAAGTCCCTGTAAGGATGCATCAATATAGACTCGTTACTCCAACCCTCCCCTAGGCAAAGCAAGTACGGGTGTTGATGTCAATTTGTCCTTTAGCTCGTCGAAATCTAACTGACAGTGGTCACTCCATAAAAATGGTACTCCCTTGCGAGTTAGATTTGTCAACAGACCCGCAAACTTCGAAAATCCATTAATGAAGCGACGATAATATCCGGCTTACCCCAGAAAATTGCAAATCTTGGTTGGTGTCGTGGGATGTCGCCACTCCCTCATGGCCGATACCTTACTCGGATCAACAGAAATACCCCACTCTGACATAATGTGGCCAAGAAACTGTACATATCGTAGACAAAATCCACACTTCCTTTATTTGGCATACAACTGGTGGTTCCGCAGTATTTACAGAACCGTACGCAAATGCTCTACGTGCTCCTCCTCAGGGCACGAGTAGACCAAAATGTTGTCTATGAATACGATGAAGAACTGATCGAGGAACTCCCTCAATACCTTGTTCATGAGATCTATGAACACTGCTGGCGCATTGGTGAGCCCAAACGGCATCACCCTAAACTCGTAGGATCCATACCGTGACAGAAAAGAGGTCTTAGGAACATCCTACTCCCGAATGCGCAACTGATGATATCCCGATCTCAAATCAATCTTAGAGAAGTACGTTGCCCCTATCAACTGATCAAACAGGTCATCAATCCTTGGCAACGGATATTTATTCCGTATCGTGACCTTATTCAGCTCCCTGTAGTCTACACACAAGCGGAGCGAACCATCCCTCTTCTTTACAAACAACACAGGGGCACCCCACGGTGATGTGCTCCGTCGAATGAAACCTTTGCCCAAAAGCTGCTGAATATGCTCTCTCAGCTCACGCATCTCTAAAGGGGCCATGCGGTAAGGTGCTCAGCCAATCGGCCTTGCACCCAGTGCTAAATCAACAATGAACGAAATCTCCCGGCTGGGTGATAACCCCGATGTATCCTGAAATACATCCTCAAAGTCCCTCACGACTGGAATCGAGTCTAACAGAATCACCACCTCCTGTGAGGTCTCCTCCTCAATATAGTATAAATGAGTGCACGACCCTCCCTCGGGAAGAGGCATCGCCACTAAAAATATTTCCTATCCCGAAATGGAGAACACTATGGTCCTCTCAAAATAATCTACCGTCGCCCTGTATCCTGCCAACCAATCCATGCCTAAGATAACATCATATCCCTCCATATCTAACACTAGGAGGCCTGCTGCTAAACTTAGTCTCCCAATCACAATCTCTACTCCTCTACAGATCGAGTGTATAAGTGAACCACTATCCGTCGATGACTGTACACACATAAGGAGACTACCGATGGTCTCTAACAAATCGGCGTCTCTAGCAAATCTAGTTTTAATGAATGAATGCGATGCCCCAGTATAAAAAATAATCAACGTACACTCAACTGCTGGCGGAGCTAGAGGTGCTGGTGGAATGGGAACATCCCGAACGTTATACACACGCCCGTAGTGTATCTGCCCCTACTGCTATGGGGTTGGAGGAGATGGTGCTGCTGGAGGCATCTGCTCCTGCTGTCCCTGCTAGGCACCCTACTGCTGGCCCCTACCTCTCTATGAGAACTCTTTCTTCAAATGGTCTATCTGGCCACAAACGAAGCAACGCCTCTGAAAGTATCCCTGACGTTGGCCCTGATGGCCCTGACGAGGCTGTTCCTGATGTTGGCATTGCTGGCATCCCCTATTATTTCCCATAGCCCTCGCGGCCCTGAGGAACTTGCTGCTGATTAGGGACCTGATGGCCCTACCTAAATCCCTGACCTCCTGGTCGAAATCTCTTAGCAGGATTCCCTGACGGGTATCATGCCCCTACTAGCTGCCTGTCTACTGCTGTACTCCGTTAGCAACAACCCCAACTGGCTTGCCCTGCTGGCTAGGCTCACATCCCCTCTTACTTCCCTTCAGGTGGAAGCGATGGTCCTGACGGTGCAATAAAGCTGCAGGGTTCCCTATCAAATGCTACCTGATCCTCCAAGCTAAACCAACTACAAACCTCGCCTTCTTTCACTCCTCGTTGCTCACCTTGTCTGGCACAAAGTTAGCCAAATCGGTGAACTCCTCTTCGTACACTACCAAGGAATAGTAACCCTGAATCACCTCACTGAATTTCCTCCTCATCTCGGCCTCGACTGTTGGAGGAAAGCACTTGCGGTCAAACCGCACCTAGAACTCGACGATGGTCATCGTATCTCTCTCTCCAATAGTGGTAATGGACTCCCACCACTGTACAACTGCCCGGTCAATCGAAATGTTGCTAACATCTGTCTCTGCACCTCACTGCAGTCAACCATACGCATGTGGCGCTGCATATCTTTCTTCCACTGGCAAGCTAGGATCACCTCAGACCCCCCTGAAACTCTGGTGGGTGGCCCTTTTGGAAGGACTCTCAAACTCTCTGTCACTCTGACGTCCCCAGGTGGGCCTGAAAAACTGGGGCCACTGAAGGCTGTGGCTGTGGCTGAGGCTGAGGAAAATGAACTGCCATGGCTGTCATCGCTGCATTGACCGCCTGGGCCATAATCTCTGCCACCTGAGCTGTAGTCACTAACCCTGGTGGGGCCTGTGGATGTGGAACCTCTGGCTCCCGCTGAGCCTCCCTCACCTCGTCCCTGGCTATTGCCTTAGCAGGTCTACCTATCCTACGTGGCATCTGAAATTTAAAATGAGTTGTATTAGTTCACTATTAATACAAATCTTAATAGCAGAAGTACGATATATCATAAGCATGAAGACAAATCAACAATCCTAATAATAAGGCTCTATATCAAAAGAACAATACGCTGAAATCGTAGTAGGCCATACAGATCCTATGGACACTAGAACCTGATGCTCTGATACCATCTGTGACATTCCACCTAATTAAATATCGGGTGATCGGGTCGTTATTAAATTAATATAGGATTTCCATCTGGTTCATTCTTAGCATCACTGTCGAAAACCTTATTAGTTACTAACCACCTATTTGTTAATTAAGCCGGTGCCAAAATTTTAACTTTTAATAACCAAGACATTAAGTACAACAGAAAACTAAATAGAGACATCACATAATAATAGAGTCTAAACATCCCAACAAATAAATGAATCAAAGTCTTGCCGAATTAACCATCGACTAAAAACCAAACCAAAAAAATCTGACAGATAGTAAATAACTCCCATACAATTTGAAATGAAGTAATCTGGAATAAATTCTTTGAGCAACATGCTCGAAATAAAACTGATATAACATTCCTAAACTAGGTACAAATGAAAGAGGCGACTACTCCAACTCCTGCAACATCCACATATGCCGCAGCTGCATAACGCTGGAATATAATCAAGTTGACTTCCGTGTGGCTGGACACCTAAAAGGTTTTAAAAATATTTTGCAGCGAGGGTTAGAACTCAAAACATTTTGAAAATATTTAGCAAGTGATTAAATTGCATTAATTTAAAATGCATGAGTACTCTTTATATTTAAGTTAGTGTCGCACTCCCTTGAGGACCCGCTCACCCCTCAACTATTGTGCACACCTAAAACTTTCTTTATAACCCACATAGTCATTTACCCCGTAACTAGTTCATGTTATAATTCCTTCCTCTCACATTACTCTAGCCCGAGTATGTTTCATATATGATATATAAGTTATTTAGCACATTAATTTAACTAACCAATTTTCATTTAATACCATATAAAATTCTCACGAGTTATATATAATTAAATACATTTCACTAATGTATTTTTAATCACATATAATTATTCACTCCATTATATACGTAGGACCATATTATAACATTCACACATATGTCGTATATATATAAATCCATCATTCCAAGTAATACCTCACCGGATGCTTCTCTAAAGTGCTATTATCCCAGGTCTACTTAGTCCCACCTGGATTCTCGAGATAGCTAAATACCGCCGAGTTGAAACAATAAAATATAAACGTAGTGGAGGCGGTCATATTTCTCCGAGTGTTAGGACAATCATCTCACATGTGTCACCTCTATTGGACGCTATGACCTGGAGATTATACGCTCCCTACTCCTCAAGCTAGGGGGATTCACCCACATCACACAACCTCCTGTGATAGCACTAGAGGATAAACAATTATAAAATACCTAGTCACCGATATTTTAATAGCACACAATATATATATACTATCACACTAGCGTATATATGTAATTTTAAATTTAATCTCGGCTATATCGTGTACGACACCCGTAGCACTAGCCTGAAATATACCCGAGTCCATATTCCGACTCTAGATTTAATTAATTACCCATTAATTAAATTTATTACCTTGGTGTCACTCAACTACTATACCCGAACTCACTCACTTGGACCGTACTTTACTATTCAGAATTTATTATCCAAAATTTCCCTTAATAAGTTTGACACCCTTATTAATTTAATATTCCTTAATGTTCATCTTCCCACATTAAATTTAATTTGACATTGTCATGCCCCATTATAACCTCAAATAATCTCAGGCTAAAATGCATAATGCACCACCGTAGAAATCCTTCACCCGTCCCAAGCCAAACCGTAGGAGAAACAATCAGTGGCTGAATTTATCACGTCATTCGAACGAGGCCACGTGTCGTTCAAACGACAAAGGATCTCGCACGAACGAAACCCAGGTCGCTCAAACGACCTCTGGGTTTTCTCTTTCTTCTTCTTCTTCTTCTTCTTCTTCTTCTTCTTCTTCTTCGTGCAGTTGTCCTCCATGGAAGATCTTAAAATCTTATAAAGACAGATTTTTCTACTGTAAACCCTTATGAATTTCAAACCTAAAAATCTTAAGTCCCCCTATCTTAATATAAACATCTCCACAAATTCGAAGTTTAAATATCAAGTTCCCAAATCCTTTACAGTTTATATAAATTTTCCCAAATTTATAAATCTGTCCACAGGAGGTTTGTAATAATCTCTTCACTGATTGTAAGATAAGAAACTTAATTTCCTCATCAGTAATTATGTAATATTAATCAACTATATTACACAATTCATTCGTATACGTCCATAAATTGAAAACCGAATTTAGATATCAACCCAACTTAAAAATCATTTGTTCTTATCACACCCACTATGATATGAATTGAAAACTACAATTAATTTAAAAGCAAGTTTAACCACTTGCCTTAGGATATGTAAGGTCTGAATTCCTTTGGTGTAGATGACTATTTGATGAAGAACACCCAGACTTGTTCTTGCTTTTGGCTCCCAAGAGTTCTCTAAGTTCTCCCTCTTTTCTCATCTAATTAATTAGGGTTTCTTAAATGAGTCATGGTTGCCACACCCTCTCACTTTTAGGTTTTATTATGCCAATCCCGTTTTTAAGCTTGTGGGCTTTATTAAAATGGCCCAAACACTCCCGTGTGGGCTTGGTTATGCCTAAAAATTTCCCGAGACGCATTTAGTACCCCCGGGCACTCTTTTTTGACTATTTTGACCTATCCGGACTCATCCCTGCACTCTGATTTGCCACCCAAATTAATGTACCAAAAGTCCTTATCTCGAACCCAATATAGTCTATACCCGACTCCCGGTTGAGATAAATAAATGACACGTCACTACTACTCTTTATGACGTAAATAAATTATTACTATTCACTTAGTAATTTAATTTTCATAAATATTAACCATTTACTCTCCCGATTAATATTTAAATAAATACTAATAATAATTAATTCAATTAAATTAGGACACACAAGTAATTTAAAATTATCCGAATTAATTAAATATTAAATGAACAGAAATACGGGGTGTTACACTCAACTTAACCCTCAGGATTGGCTTCGACCCGCAGAATTGGTTATCTCTACTGAAGCCCTCACAATTGGCTTCCATTCGCAAAATTGTTCACCTCATTTTAGCCCTCAAGATTGACTTCGACCCTTAGAATTGATCACCCCTACTTAATCCCTCAGAATTGGATTCGACCTGCAGAATTGGTCTCCTCTACCGAAGCCCTCATAATTGGCTTCGACCCTTAAAATTGGTCGCTCTTACTTAAGGTCCTAAAGATTGACCTCGACCTGCATAATTTGTTCTTCCCTATAATAGGTCCACATAATTGACCTCAGCCCACAGAATAGACCATTCCCAGTATTTCCTTGGGTCCTTAGAATCGGCCTCGACCCTCTGAATCAGTCATTCTCACATTTTAGGTCTGCAGAATCGACCTCTTTCCAAACATCATGTGGTGTCTTTTCGATGGATTTCACTTGTTCCAAGCTCACCCATCGAGGTCCCCTGTAGACACCACATTCAAGGCCCCCCTAATTCTCTATTTAGGTCCCTAGCACCTCCCCATTTCACTACGAATCCTAGGTCATACTCTGAATACCAATTTAGAAGCCATCGGGCGCTCTCGAGCCTCGTTTGACTCCGATCAACTCTATAGTCAGAGAAAAATATAAATGAATCTTTGAAGGGCAGTGAATCCCCATTCCAATGGTCCACCCCGTGCACGAATCGACATAACAGTTCAAACAAATGTACCATTTTACCACTGAAAATCGATTAGGAGGCCACCAGGCGCTCTCGGTCCCCGATTTGACCCCAATCAACTTCATCGTCGGAGTGAAATATCTTTGAATTTTCTAAGGGCACTTAAACCCCTTTCCAACGATTTGCCCCATGCATGAAACGCCACAACCGTTCGGACGAACGATCCATTTTCCCGCAAAAATTAATATGAAGGCCAACAGGCACTCTCGGGCTTCGTGTGACACCCCGACTAATTAAATACCGGGTAGCTACTCCTTTATTAAATCAATACAAAATGCCAAGTTGGTTCAGTTAATAGCATCACTGTCGAAAACATTTTTAATGATTACTAACCACCTAGTATTTAAAAAGTAAGTTGCCAAATTTTAAATTAAGTCTGATTAACATGCAATAAAAGAATAATGGAAGAACAACAGAATTCAATCACCATAACAAAGTAATGAAATAACCAACAAATAGTAATAGGTCCAGAGGAAAACTCCTCACAACAATCCCACAACTGAAGATAATACGACAAGTCTGAATCCTGAATTAATTACATGCCAGAAGTCTGAATAACTGAAATAAATGAAATGACTCTAAAGGAAATGGGCGACATGCCCTACAACTGATAAATGTTGAATATAGAGTCAAGATAGATGAAGCGTCTACAAGCAAAGTCCTGTAACTTCCACAAACAGCTACAGCTCGTCACCTGAATGAGAATCCTATGCATGGTGTCCTTGTGGCTGGGCACCTAAAATGGTTTTTACAAAAATAGGTTTGAAAGCAAATGGGTCAGAGCCCGAAAGTGGAAATCATTTTAAAAAGAGCAAGTGTTTTAATAACATTAAAACATTAAATGCAAAGTACATGTTAGGACGTGAACTCACATGAAATTCTCACCTCTCGACTACATGTGCACTCCTAACGTACCGTACCCATCTAAATGACGTACATATCTAACCAAACCTTAATAAGTTCTACCACTTACTACTCGATTCGCATATTACATTCTAGCGTTACCAATTAAATATAGGGCTTTACTTAAACTCAGATTCTCAATTAAGCAATGCAATTCATTTCAGGTTATCCCTTTATATTTTCTCAAAACGTTTCCATATTTTCACACAATGCCACATGAAAGTTCTTCATTAATTTAGTGTATATTAATCACGTCATAAATATACAATGCAAGCACCCCGAGACTAAGCTGCGGTGCACACATACTCTGCTATCCATCCCGGTACATCACGTACATAAGGATCACGCATTCTGAATCTCTCAGGAATCGTTCTCAGATAACAACATCACAAATAATGGAGGCGAACACAGTCACATCACATGAGTCACGCACATACCTACGCTCCCACGATCAGCAGACTTATTAACATCCCAATAAGTCCTTCTCTGACCTATGTTTATCAAGGTACCAATCTAAATCCGGGCAACACAAGGATAAGAAGGCCCTAAGCGAACGTAAACCTCCCGTGATAGCAAGTATGGTAGGTATGTCATACACATAAAATCATATACATATATTAAGGAGGCACACATCTTAGTAATCACCATAATTTATTTGGTACACTTCTCATTCTCGTACCGACATATAATGTTGCACAATTTATATGTTCCCGGTTAATATAATTATTTAGGCCGTCAATAGTTCTCGCATCGAAATAGACACTCACGTCCTAATTCATAATTTCCCTTAGGTTCAAACTACACTTCTAGGTTTCACTCCTCATTATATCCCAAATATATCAATTAATCCACAAGTAAGTATTATCTCTACATATAAACAAGGTTACGGGACACTCGGGATCAAAACAGGCTAAAAAGCCCAAACTGTCAGCTCGTTAGAAGTCTCGTTCGAACGAGAGTTCATTCGAACGAAGTGGGATTTCTAACGAGATCTCGTTCGAACGAAGTCATCGAACGAACATCTCCCTCGTTAGAAGTCAAAGGTCAACTCGTTAGAAGCTCGTTCGAACGAGCTCGTTCGAACGACCTGGGCAGGTCTTCTAACGAGTGGCCAGATTCGAGCCCAGATTTTCCTTAACTCGTTTTTCCAACTTTTCTTCACCTCTAATCTCCTCTAAACATCAAACCAACAATATACATGGGTTCTAATCAATCCTAGTTATACTTAGGTCATATATTAACGTATTTCGTGGGATTAATTCATCCTAAATCTCATCCAAATATTAAATCTCCACATCTTCTTCCCCAATCTCAAGAACATGAACCCTAGAAATTAAATTCATCCATAGGCATAAATAAATCCGATTTTATGGTATAAAAGATGTATTTTACACTGACTAATCATCCTAACATTGTTCTACATGCAATCTCCTCATAAAATTATAATTCTCTACATCAAATTCAAAGGGTTTTATCATTTTCCAAGAAGAAAGAAATTCTGTCAATTTCCTTCGCATGGAAGAAACATTCTTTGTAATAAACGAAATTAAACCACTTGCCTTATGTGTAACTCTGATTTTGATGACGAATTGATGGATGGTTCTCTCTCTCTCTGCAGAATTCCTCTCTTCTCTCTCTACAAGCCTTCTTCTCCAAAGTGACAATGGTGGCTAGGGTTTGCCTTAGGAAATTTTGGAACAATTCTAATAACCCCCGTAGCCCATTAAGTCCTAAGATGTGGTTAGTGGGTTTAGTGGGTAATTACCATGTCAGCTTTTTAATTCCCAATTTTCGTAGGTTTTAATTTCCAAAAATTCAAAATTACCAAACTACCCTTATACGTTGTCGGCATGGCCTAAAAATTCTCCGGGACCCAAACTAAACCCCCGGCTAGTGTTTCCTGACTATTTTGACCCTTCCGGACGCGTTGGCGTAGTCAAAATGACCATACGGTTTATAGAAATAAAATTCACTTTTTAATTATCATAATTATATTCAAGAAGATTTCCAAATTGTCGTATTTCATCTCACGACAAATTTCATAATTCAATATTCATATATAATCATATATGCACATTATAATCAAATACCAACTCGCATCCCGCTAGTATTTTAATTCGGATTAATTTCCAATTAATATACATTTAATTCAATTAATCCCAAAAATAAATATCACAAAAATACGGGGTATTACATACTTCCCCCCAAATAATTGAATTTCGTCCCGAAATTCGGAACTAGAAAGTACCTGGTAAGAACAACTCTGGATAACGTTCGCGCATCTCATCCTCGCGCTCCCATGTGGACTCCTCGACATTATGATGTCGCCACTGAACACGCACTAACGGAACTATCTTTGACCGCAGTTTCCGCTCACTTCGGTCCAGAATAGCAATCGGCCCCTCCTCGTAGGAGCTATCAGGCTGGAGGTCGATGTCCTCCAAAGCAATGTGAGAATGTGCCAAATTGTCTCTAAGATATTTCCTTAGCGAGGAAATATGAAACACATCGTGAATCCGATGCAAATGCTCCGGTAACCCAAGCCTATACGCAACCGGTCCAATCCGCTCAATAATAGGAAATGGTCCCACATATCTCGGTGCCAACTTCCCTTTCTTCCCGAAACGCATGATCCCCTTCATAGGAGATACTCTGAGCAAAACCTGGTCCCCCACTTGGAACTCCCTGAAGAACCTCTTCGCATCAGCATAGCTCTTCTACCGATCCTGAGCTACCCGAATACGACTCCGAATCAATGCTATCCTTGCCGAAGTATCCTGAATCACTTCCGGCCCAAGTAGTTTGTTGTCCCCCACCTCCAACCAACATGCTGGGGAACGACAAGGTCTACCGTACAACGCCTCAAATGGAGCCATGCCAATGGTGAACTGGTAGGAGTTGTTGTAAGCAAACTCCACCAATGGAAGATACTGCTCCCATCCACCCCCAAAATCAATAATACACATACGTAGCATGTCCTCCAACATCTGATTTGTACGCTCGGTCTGCCCATCGGTCTGCGGGTGGTACGCCGTACTCAACCGCAACTCCGTGCCCATGGCCTCCTGAAAACTTTCCCAAAACCGTGAAACAAATATCTTGTCTCTGTCAGACACGATATTTAGGGGTACACCGTGAAGTCTCACTATCTCTGCAATAAAGAGCTGGGCATACTATCCCGCAGTGTAGTCTGTCCTTACGGGTCGAAAATGAGCGACTTTGGTCAACCTGTCCACAATTACCCAAATAGAGTCGTGTCCTCTCTGTGACGTAGGCAACCCTGTGATAAAATCCATGGATATGCTCTCCCACATCCACATCGGGACCTCCAATGGCTGTAGAAGTCCTGCCGGTCTCTGATGATCCACTTTTACTAGCTGACAAGTGGCACATTTTGAAACAAACACGGCAATATCTCTCTTCATCCCGCTCCACCAATATTGTCGTCTCATGTCTTGGTACATTTTGTCCCCACCGGGATGTACCGCGAACCGTGAGCCGTGCGACTCCGCCATCACCTCGTGCCGCAATTCCTCCCCTTCTGGAACTACCGATCTCCCATTGAAGCGTAATCCTCCGTCTGAGCTAACGGTAAAGGACTCTGCTCCCTCTGGTAATAATCGAACTATTTTCTCTTGACAGAACGAGTCATCTGCTTGTGCCTTTACCACCCTCGTGATAATATTCGGAGTAACAGTCATCACCGACATAAATGATCGGGCACTGCATCCTGGTGTCCCAACTCCTTCCACTTGGCCTTCCACACTTCTGCTACCTCATCTACTGGCCTACGGCTCAACGCGTCTGCTACCACGTTAGCCTTCCCCGGGTGATATTGGATATCAAACTGATAGTCCTTCACAAACTCAAGCCACCTTCACTGCCGCATATTCAACTCCTTTTGTGTGAATATGTACTGTAGGGACTTGTGGTCCATGAACAATTGAAACTTCTCCCCCAAAAGGTAATGTCGCCAAATCCGTAGGGCAAATACCACTGCCGCTAACTCCAAGTCATGGGTGGGGTAATTCTTCTCGTGAGGCTTAAGCTTACGGGACGCATAAGCTATGGCCGGACTCTCCTGCTGCAATACACCTCCAAGTCCTTGTAAGGACGCATCGGTGTAAACTAGATACTCAACTCCCGGTCTCGGCAATGCTAGCACAGGTGCTGAGGTCAACTTATCCTTCAACTCATCAAATGCCAACTGGCAGGCATCACTCCAGATGAACGGCACACCCTTTCGAGTCAGATGTGTCAAAGGACCCGCTATCTTCGAAAATCCCCGAATGAACCTCCTGTAGTATCCTGCTAGTCCCAAGAAACTACGGATCTCTGTCGGTGTCGTGGGCTGTCCCCACTCCCTCACCGCGGATACCTTCCCCGGATCAACCGATATTCCCCGGTCGAAAATAATGTGTCCCAAAAACTGGACCTCCTTCAGCCAAAACCCGCACTTCTCATATTTTGCATACAGCTCGTTCTGACGTAGCGTCTGCAAAACTTGCCTCAAATGCTCGGCGTGCTCCTCCTCTGTCTGGGAGTAAACCAGAATATCATCGATGAATACAATGACAAACTGATCTAGGAAATCTCTGAACACCCTATTCATCAAGTCCATGAACATGGCTGGAGCATTGGTCAAACCAAAAGGCATAACCAGAAACTCGTAAGAACCATATCTCGTTAAGAACGCAGTCTTCGAGACATCCCCTTCCCTGATACGCAACTGATGGTATCCCGATCGCAAATCAATCTTCGAGAAGAAAGAAGCTCCTCTCAACTGGTCGAATAGGTCATCGATTCGAGGTAACGGATACTTGTTCCGTATCGTGACCTTGTTCAACTCTCGATAGTCCACACACAACCTCAGTGAACCATCTCTCTTCTTCACGAACAATACAGGGGCACCCCACGGCGAAGTACTCCTCCGTATAAACCCCTGACCCAACAACTGCTCAATCTGGTCCCGTAACTCCCTCATCTCAGCTGGAGCCATACGGTACGGTGCGCGTGCTATAGGTCTCGTATCTGGTAATAAGTCTATGACAAAGTCTATCTCTCGACTGGGGGGAAGGCCTGGTATCTCCTGAAACACATCGGAATACTCCCTGACAACTGGGATCTAATCTAAAGGAATTACAACCTCCTTAGAGGTATCCTCCTCTATTTAATACAAATGAGCGGTCGAGCCTCCCTCTGGGCGAGACATCGCCACTACAAACATCTCTTGCCCCGGAATGGCAAAAACAATGCTCCCACCGAAGCAATCAATCATGGCTCTATAATCAGCGAGCCAATCCATACCGATAATCACATCGTGCACATGCATATCTAATACCAACATGTCTGCAGGTAATACCAAACTACCAATCTCTACCTCCACTCCCCGGCATATAAATAAAATAAGTGACCCACTCCCCAATGGTGAGTCTACACACGTCACTGTGCTCTCTGCTGTGGCTAAAAACCCTAAGGCTTTCGCAAAATGTGTGGCTATAAAACAATGCGTTCCCCCATATTAAACAAAACCCGACCCATAGTACCATGGATAGGAAACATACCCTCAATTGCGGGTGGTGCCTGTGGAGCTGCTGCCTGGTGGACGTTATAGACACGTCCATACTGTAACTGCCCCTGCTGCACAGGAACTGCTGGAATGGCTGGTAGCGCTGGCACCTGGGCTGGAGCTGGGAGGGCTGGTGGAAAAGTGGCCTCTGTGGCTCATGTCGAGCACCCTGCTGCTGCTGCGGGGCCCTGCCCCTATCAGGATAGTCCTGGCGTTTATGGCCAGTCTTGCCACAAACGAAACACTTCCCCGGGAAGTTCCTCCCTCTCTGTCCCTGCTGCTCCCGGCCCTGGTGGCCGTTACCGTTCCTCCACTGGCCCTGCTGAAACTGTTGTTGTTGGCCATTCTGACCCTGCTGGCCCTGATGGCCGTTCGGACCCTGATGGCCCTGCCGGAAACCTCCCTGTCCGTGCCTGAAATTTCCTGACCTGAACCTCTTGTGATCCCCCTGCTGGGAACCCTGATCACCCTGTCTCTGCCCCTGAACAGAATGTGCCCCACTGGCACCATTTCCCCCAGTCCTGCCCTGATGGCTGGACTCTCCTGACCTCTTGCCTTCAGTCATGTGAAAGCGATGATCCTGGCAGTGTAACAGTGCAGCGTTAACCACATCAGAATAGGTGGCTAACGAGAGGTTCCCTAACAAGTGCTGAAGAATCCTCCATGTCAACCCGTCCGTAAATTTCTGTATCTTCTTCTCCTCTGTCGGTATCTCATCCGGAACAATGTTCAGAAGATCAGTGAATTCGGCCTCATACTCGGCCACAGTCTTACCCTCCTGCTTGAGGCTCATCAACTTCCTCCTCATCTCCGTGTGAACAGCTGATGGAAAATATTTGCGGTCGAACCGCACCCAAAACTCCTGAATAGTGAGAGTATCTCTCTCTTCCACGGTGGTAATATACTCCCACCACTGCAGTGCAGACCCCACTAGCTTAAAGGTAGCTAGTATCTGCTTCTGGACATCGGTGCACTCATACATCCTCAAGTGCCGCTGAATATCCTTCCTCCAATGACTCGAAACCACTACATCGGAGCTACCTGCGAACTCCGGTGGGTGTGCTTTTTGAAAAGCATCACGTACACGTTCCCAAGCAGACGGGAATGCATGTGCCTGAACTGGCGCGGCTACTGGCACCTGAGGTGGTGCCTGCTGAACTACGGCTAGTGCGGCATTTACCGCCTGGGCCACAATGGCTGCAACCTCGGCGGCATTCATCGTGCCCTGAACTGGTGCGGGCTGTGGTTCTGGTGTTGCATCCCTGGGAACCCGTTGTGCACGTCGTGGAGGCATCTGAAATAAGAATAAAGTTTATAAGTTCGCAGTTATAAACTCAAAATAGCTGAAGAACATAGTATATACAAAAGAATACAACAGTCCTAAAATATAGGGCTCTACATCAAAGAAAGCTCAGCGGAAACATAATAAGCCGTACAGATCCTATAAGACACTAGAACCTGATGCTCTGATACCACCTGTGACACCCCGACTAATTAAATACCGGGTAGCTACTCCTTTATTAAATCAATACAAAATGCCAAGTTGGTTCAGTTAATAGCATCACTGTCGAAAATATTTTTAATGATTACTAACCACCTAGTATTTAAAAAGTAAGTTGCCAAATTTTAAATTAAGTCTGATTAACATGCAATAAAAGAATAATGGAAGAACAACAGAATTCAATCACCATAACAAAGTAATGAAATAACCAACAAATAGTAATAGGTCCAGAGGAAAACTCCTCACAACAATCCCACAACTGAAGATAATACGACAAGTCTGAATCCTGAATTAATTACATGCCAGAAGTCTGAATAACTGAAATAAATGAAATGACTCTAAAGGAAATGGGCGACATGCCCTACAACTGATAAATGTTGAATATAGAGTCAAGATAGATGAAGCGTCTACAAGCAAAGTCCTGTAACTTCCACAAACAGCTACAGCTCGTCACCTGAATGAGAATCCTATGCATGGTGTCCTTGTGGCTGGGCACCTAAAATGGTTTTTACAAAAATAGGTTTGAAAGCAAATGGCTCATAGCCCGAAAGTGGAAATCATTTTAAAAAGAGCAAGTGTTTTAATAACATTAAAACATTAAATGTAAAGTACATGTTAGGACGTGCACTCACATGAAATTCTCACCTCTCGACTACATGTGCACTCCTAACGTACCGTACCCATCTAAATGACGTACATATCTAACCAAACCTTAATAAGTTCTACCACTTACTACTCGATTCGCATATTACATTCTAGCGTTACCAATTAAATAGAGGGCTTTACTTAAACTCAGATTCTCAATTAAGCAATGCAATTCATTTCAGGTTATCCCTTTATATTTTCTCAAAACGTTTCCATATTTTCACACAATGCCACATGAAAGTTCTTCATTAATTTAGTGTATATTAATCACGTCATAAATATACAATGCAAGCACCCCGAGACTAAGCTGCGGTGCACACATACTCTGCTATCCATCCTGGTACATCACGTACATAAGGATCACGCATTCCGAATCTCTCAGGAATCGTTCTCAGATAACAACATCACAAATAATGGAGGCGAACACAGTCACATCACATGGGTCACGCACATACCTACGCTCCCACGATCAGCAAACTTATTAACATCCCAATAAGTCCTTCTCTGACCTATGTTTATCAAGGTACCAATCTAAATCCGGGCAACACAAGGATAAGAAGGCCCTAAGCGAACGTAAACCTCCCGTGATAGCAAGTATGGTAGGTATGTCATACACATAAAATCATATACATATACTAAGGAGGCACACATCTTAGTAATCACCATAATTTATTTGGTACACTTCTCATTCTCGTACCGACATATAATGTTGCACAATTTATATGTTCCCGGTTAATATAATTATTTAGGCCGTCAATAGTTCTCGCATCAAAATAGACACTCACGTCCTAATTCATAATTTCCCTTAGGTTCAAACTACACTTCTAGGTTTTACTCCTCATTATATCCCAAATATATCAATTAATCCACAAGTAAGTATTATCTCTACATATAAACAAGGTTACGGGACACTCGGGATCAAAACAGGCTAAAAAGCCCAAACTGTCAGCTCGTTAGAAGTCTCGTTCGAACGAGAGTTCGTTCGAACGAAGTGGGCTTTCTAATGAGATCTCGTTCGAACGAAGTCATCGAACGAACATCTCCCTCGTTAGAAGTCAAAGGTCAACTCGTTAGAAGCTCGTTCGAACGACCTGGGCAGGTCTTCTAACGAGTGGCCAGATTCGAGCCCAGATTTTCCTTAACTCGTTTTTCCAACTTTTCTTCACCTCTAATCTCCTCTAAACATCAAACCAACAATATACATGGGTTCTAATCAATCCTAAATATACTTAGGTCATATATTAACGTATTTTGTGGGATTAATTCATCCTAAATCTCATCCAAATATTAAATCTCCACATCTTCTTCCCCAATCTCAAGAACATGAACCCTAGAAATTAAATTCATCCATAGGCATAAATAAATCCGATTTTATGGTATAAAAGATGTATTTTACACTGACCAATCATCCTAACATTGTTCTACATGCAATCTCCTCATAAAATTATAAATCTCTACATCAAATTCAAAGGGTTTTATCATTTTCCAAGAACAATGAAATTCTGTCAATTTCCTTCGCATGGAAGAAACATTCTTTGTAATAAACGAAATTAAACCACTTGCCTTATGTGTAACTCTGATTTTGATGACGAATTGATGGATGGTTCTCTCTCTCTCTGCAGAATTCCTCTCTTCTCTCTCTACAAGCCTTCTTCTCCAAAGTGACAATGGTGGCTAGGGTTTGCTTTAGGAAATTTTGGAACAATTCTAATAACCCCCGTAGCCCATTAAGTCCTAAGATGTGGTTAGTGGGTTTAGTGGGTAATTACCAAGTTAGCTTTTTAATTCCCAATTTTCGTAGGTTTTAATTCCCAAAAATTCAAAATTACCAAACTACCCTTATACGTTGTCGGCATGGCCTAAAAATTCTTCGGGACCCAAACTAAACCCCCGGCTAGTGTTTTTGACTATTTCGACCCTTCCGGACGCATTGGCGTACTCAAAATGACCATACGGTTTATAGAAATAAAATTCACTTTTTAATTATCATAATTATATTCAAGAAGATTTCCAAATTGCCGTATTTCATCTCACGACAAATTTCATAATTCAATATTCATATGTAATCATATATGCACATTATAATCAAATACCAACTCGCATCCCGCTAGTATTTTAATCCGGATTAATTTCCAATTAAGATACATTTAATTCAATTAATCCCATAAATAAATATCACAAAAATACGGGGTATTACACTTCGTTTGACCAAGGTCAACTCTTTAGCTCGAATGAGATTCAATGAATCTTCTAAGGTAACTAAATACCCTTTCCAACAGTCCACCTCGTGGGTGAATCAACCTTACGGTATGGATAAACGACCCATTTTACTCCGAAAGGTCACCGGGTGCTTTCGGGCCCTAGTTCACCAAAGTCAACTATCCGAACCGAGCAAATCTCTTTGGAATGTCGAATTTCCTCACATAACCTTTCCAATGGTACACCCCATGTGAAATTCTGACTTACTGTTTTAACGAACGATCCGTTTTCGTCCGACGATCTCCCGTCCAAAGGACCGATGAGCGCTTCCGAGCCACATTTGACCCAAAGTCAACTCCTGAACCTGGGAGCAGACCAAAGGACTCTTGAAGGTATTTGAATTACCTTTCTAACTCTATCCTCCGTGCACGATTTGGATCAATGGATTACGTTCTACGATCATTTTTCCAAAAATAATCTACATGGGACTACCGATTGGCAGGTTTATTTCCCTACCTATCAGCAGTGTGCCACGGGTTACCTACCGATTGGCAGGGCTATGGGTATGCTGATCGGCAGTCCCTTGACCCTATAAATAGAGGGCATGACCTCACTCCCAAAGCACACCTCATATCCATCAACATCAGTGATCTCAACAATATTCTCTTGCAATCAACGAAATTTCCTTGTGTGAAATTCCTTTTCACCTTACATTCCCATCATTTTTATAACCAATTTGGCAAAATCCCATTCTCTCTCATCCAACATTCATCTCAACATTCAAGGGAGTTTATCCAAGACCAAGATCAAGCTTCAATTCTTCAAAGAAGGTCCACAATACTTCTCTCTCCTTTTAAATTTATTTTTTCGCATTAATTACATTAAATTCATATGTTAGTTTTTATTTTAGTTCATACACATTAACATCTCACCTTTTTATTAGTTATATTGATCATACTTTATTTTTAATAAAAAAACAAAACAAACAAAAGAGGGCTACACCTATAAATTCCAATGGGATTATTCATCACACTTTTCCAAAACTGAACAAATCTTTTTACACACACACATATAATAAAATCCCGTTCGAATCTATGGGATAAACTCCACCCTTATGCTGCATGAAAACTACGTGGACTTTAATGCCTTTATAATCTACGTAGGCATTTCAGGTTAAAACCCGAGACTCGAGTCCAATTTTCTTATTTTCCAATTTTCCTAAATTCCTCATTTCTCCGTCTATACATTATCTTAATACACATTATGTTTGTGATCATTATTAGCGTTTTATCCAACATATATTATCGTTTCAGCACCACTAGATAAAGAGGTAGTAGAGCTCAAATAGGCATAATAATGGCAACAAATAACAACACATGTATGTAGAACGAGATGAGGAGAAGAGGAGAAACACACCAATATAAGTGGTTTGGCAATTGCCTACGTCCACTATGCAAGTGAGTGTAAGTATCACTATCAGAAGAGGGCTCTAATGGCCTTAGCAATACAATCACTCCACTTTCTCTCTCTACTGTAAATGCACCAGAGTTTGTCTAGGGTTTGTAATTGAGGACCCCTTACAAGGTAGGAGAAAACAAGTATATATAGTGCCTGGGGGGTGTAGCGTACCCTCAGGAATGCAATGAGCACGTGTAGAATGATCTAGCCAATTTAGTGAAGCCACTTGTCACTGTCACATGTATATGATGATGATGAAATATTCCTTCACGTGCCAAGAAGATTTGGTCGTAATGGTTTGTCCACGTGGGATATGCCATGTTGGTATCTTGTACTACTCGTGCGGTAGATGTCGTCTTGGGGGTCTCGGACAGGCCGAGTATGAGACCCCCATGTAACTCTGCTCGATGTTCTGGTGTGTGGTCTCGACTGGGTATGTTCGGTTGAGAGTCTATCAACCTGGTCCCGACTGAGGCCAGGACGACCTTGATATTGAACAGGGCCGAGGCTGAGTTGATGAGTCAGTCCCCTGATGGGAGTGCTCCTTGGTCTCTTTCATCCTAGTCCCGGCTGAGGTCGAGACAACCTTAATATTGGAGTGCATCGAGGGTGAGTTAATGAATCGGTCCCCTGATGGTAATCCTCCTTGGTCTCTTTCATGCTAGTCCCGATTGAGGCCGAGACGACCTTGATACTGGAGAGGGCCGAGGCCGAGTTGATGAGTCAGTCCCCTGAGGGTAGTCCTCCTTGGTCTTTGTCATCTTAGTCCCGGCTGAGGCCGAGATGATCTTGATATATGAGAGGGACGATGTAGCTAACTATGGTCATATTATGAGATGAGGCCGATGTAACACCCCGTATTTCTGTGCATGTAATATTTAATTAATTCGGGAAATTTTAAATTACTTGTGTATCGTAATTTAATTGAATTAATTATGGTAATATTTATTTAAATATTAATCAGAGAGTGAATGGTTAATATTTAGGAAAATTTAATTACTAAGTGAATATCAATAATTTATTTACGTCATAACGTGTATTAGTGACGTGGCATTTATTTATCTCAGTCGGGTGTCGGTATAGACTAATTTGGGTGTGAGATAAGGATTTGTATAAATTAATTCGGAAGTTGATTTTGAGTGCACGATTGAGTCCGGATGGGCCGAGATAGTCTGAAAAGTGTACTCGGGAGTTAACCGGGCCCACACGAGGATATTTGGGTCACTTGGGCTTGGCCCATTAGGCTAAAAACGGGATTAGTGTTTTAAGACCTAAATCTAAGAGTGGGGAGCGACAGAGAAACATAAACCTAAATCTAAGAATTTGGAGAGAAAGTGAGAGGGAGCAGTTAGAGCCAAATTGGAGTCTTTTGGAGACAAGGCAAGGAACCTATTGGAAGTTCATCATCAACCTTGCACAGTTCACCTCGGATCAGATCCTACGATTCCTAAGGGCAAGTCGTTAACTTGCTGTAACATTAATTGATGTTTTCAATTCAATTTTTGTGATGTGAAAATCTGAAATTCGTTTTGGGTACAAAAGAGTACAAAAATGGGGTTTTTGTATATAGAACACTTGAATGAAATTAATGGAAAATTAATGTGGGAATTCATTGTGTTACATGGTTTTGATATAATGATTTATTCAGATGTGAAAATCCAGTAGAAATTTATGAACAAATTTGGGACAAACAGATGAAATTGGGACTAAACGAGTAAAGACCCGAAAATTTCCCGAATTCAGAAAAGTAGAAATTTGGGAAATTTAATTTGTGTTTCAGGTTCTAGGGGAGGTCCTGATCACGTTTTCATATAATTATAATGTTGTGTATGCCTGAAATGAACCAAGGACAAGCTTAGAGATTAGAGAAATCCGTTAATGGCAGAAACAGGAAGTCGGAGAAGATGAGGACCTGCTCGATCGATCGATGGCTGGGAATTTTTGACAGTTTGGCCCTGGGAGTTTTAGGGGGATTTCCTTTTTAGAATTAAGGGAGAAAATTTAATTAGGGTGGTTAATATCCTCACAATTATAGGGGCATATAATTGGGAGTGATAGGGTTATTAAGTGTAGCACTTACGTATGAATTTTAAGAATAAATTCTGAGAAATAAAATAACGAACTGGGTGAATAAGTTCGGGTATAGTAGTAGGGCGACACTACTCACTTAAATTAATTATGGATAAAAAAAAATAATTAATTCGGAGTCGGGGATTAGACTCGGGTATTATATTTATTTCGGACCACAAGAGCGAGTCCGAGTATATTGGTTGAGCGACACCAAAAATAATTTAATTAATTAAGGTGAAAATTAATTAATAATCATAGTTGGACCATAAACTCGAGATACTAAGTATAGGCTAGTGTTACGGACTCAGTACATGGTAAAGCCGGGATATTTTATATTTATATATATACGGTGTGTGATAGTATATATATGGTGTGTGCATATAAATATCAGTGATTAGATATTATTAACATATATACTCTAGTGTTATCGGAGGATGTTGCGCGATGTGGGTGAATCCCCTAGCTTGAAGAGTAGGGCGAGTATATCCCCAGGTCATAGCGTCCGTTATATGGGTGAGGGGCTTATCTCACTTTCAGGGAAGGAATATGACCGCCTCCATTATGTTTATATTTTTGGCCAAGTTAGTGAGCGATTCTGACTTGAGGTAATTAGGTTATGCGAGTACACCTAGTATGATAGCTCTTTAGAGAATACATCCGGTGAGTTATTACTCAGGAGGATGGGTTATATTTATATTCAACATATATGTGAATGTTGTAATATGGTTCTACGTATATAATGTGATAAATTGTTATATACAGGTCATTAAATTCATGAAGTGAATTGTATTATTTATATATGGGTTATATTCATATTCAACAATCGTGATTGTTGTAAGATAATTGTACGTATATAATGGGGTGAATAATTCTATACGAAAAATTTAAATACGTGGAGAAAAGTGTATTATTTGTATAACTAGTGAATGTTATACGACTTTCAAGAAAAGATGATTACCTAAATTAAGGCGATAAATAACTTATAAGTCACACATTAAAAATACTCGGGATTGAGTAGGGCAGTTGACAAAATTATATCAAGAATCTAGTTCCGAGGTAGAGGACTAGGTGGGATATAAAGAAGGCATTAGGTGTGCACATTAGTTGAGGGGTGAGTCTGTCCTCAAGGGAGTGCGACACTAACTAAAATATGAAGCGTATTCATGCATATTTTATTACTGCAAGTTAATCATTTGCTAAATATTTTTAAAATATTTTGGGTTCTAACCATTGCTATAAAAATATTTTCAAAACCTTTTAGGTGTCCAGCCATAGGGACGCCATGCTTGATTCATTCCAGGGATTCGCTGCTGCAGCATATGTGGATGTTGCAAAATTTGGATAGGCGCCTCTATTCCTTCTATTCCTAGTATAGGGATTTTCTATAAGATATTCGAGCATGTTGCTCACGGTTTTATTTAGTATTTATTTCAGATACTTAAGATCCATTATTATTTGTCTTTATATTTGTGTTGGATTTTAGTCGATGGTTTACTCGACCAGATTCTTATTTATATCTGATGGTTGTATTCAGTTAACTTGTGATTGTTAATTATTTATTCCTGAAAGAGTATTTCATTGAATTAATAAAAGATAAAACTTGGCACCAGTGTATTTTCAGTTAGGTGGTTAGTAATTAAAAAGTTTTCGACAGTGATGCTAAAAATGAACCAACTGAGAAATCTGTTCTAATTTAATTTAGGACTGATCACCCGGGGTTTAATTAGGTGAGGTGTCACAGATGGTATCAGAGCATCGGGTTCTAGTGTCCTTAGGATCTGTGCGGTTTTTCACGCTTCAGGTTAGCGTTCTTTGTTGTAGAGCCTTATGATAGGGTTATTGTATTCCTATACGTATGCGACTTACATTCTCCTGCAATTAAGTATAGTTTATGTAATTCATATACGAGTTCGATTGGGCATTGTACATCGAACAATTTCGCACGACCAGCGAGGGCCGCTAGAAGTACTGCAAGAGGAGAGCGGAGGCAGAAGATGTAGAGTATTCGTGGAATAGTATAATCACTCGGGGGCAGTAAATTTCCCCAAGCACTGTCGTAGAGAACGGTGATGCAATTTTGGACTTACTTAACATTGTTGACAAGGAGAGAGAGTTGGGGAGGATTATTTTCGAGAGTCCGTCACCACGTATGAAGGAGAATATATAGAGTCAAACGAGAAATTTTGGGTACGGTGTGACCATAAGATCGTCCATCCGCTATTCAAATAGGGGTGCGAGTGAAATTTCAGAGTTTATGAAATGGGTAAGATTGTAACTGATCGTGAGAGAGACGATAAATTATATAAGCGAACTTCGTAACCGACGAATGGGATACGGAGAACGATAAAGGAACCCGCAAATGGATAATGAACCGTGTGAGAATACACAATAATGGATGGGAAATCCGACTAGGATGACTAGTGTGGAGGTTGTCAATATCTTTTGTTTGCTAGCTTATATTAACACGTCTAAGATGCAGGAGCCCACAAGGCTAGTGAAGCACGACGGAAGGGTATACCTAGTAAGGGATCCATCTTGACATTTTAAATTAAGTAAATTTCTACCTATTGACGGTGGATTTGATCCGGCTCATCGAGGCCAATGATGAGTCCCATAGGGCTAGGGTAATCAAAGGGACAACGGGGGTAGCACTTAGTGTCAAGACTACCAAGTAAGCGAGAAGGACAACCCCAACATGGCCATTTGGGCCAGAGGCAGGGGATTGACACAGAGAGGTGTCTTATGTGTGAAAGTGGAACCACAATAATTAATTATGTCCACAGTGAGTCAGGGGATAGAAGTGGAATGCCCAGTAGGCACAACAATTGTGAAGTTTTGGTTCGATCGGATGAGAATATTATGTCCAGGAGCCATTTGGGCCACCGGTGTATAGGCGAGTGGAAGTATGAATTTTATCCTCAGATAGATGGAGTGAATTTCGTGACACGAGTGATCACAATATTCTTGTTATCACTATATTTGCATGGGGGATGAGTTTAGTGGGTGTATAGTAGTGTTATTATTAAGTAGATGGTTACCACAGGGTAACAGGGCCCTCTTTTGTTTTAGCTGCAGGGAAGCAGGCGTGAAAACTGAGAGGGTATATTTTATGAGATTTACTCATTTTGAGGAGTGTTATGAAAGAATGATTTTCCTGAGTATGGATTGGTTAGCAATGGGTGTGAAGTATTACGGATAGTGATAGTAAGTTTTGGTGTTCGTAACACCAGGTTATGAATGACTCCTGCTAGGTGTCACCTGAGAGGGAGCCTAGCCTATATATATATGCGTATATAGCTTGTATTGTGAGGTACGATAGACATATAAGAATGTCTTGTATTATTATATTTTTCCCAGTAAGAAGGGATGTATACAGAAGCGATTCAGGGCGGTTAAAATTATTTTCGAGCGGGGAGAGAGCTCGGGACTTATTTTGCGCAAGAACTAGTGATAGTAAGGGTGCGGTATTTTATGTTGTCTTTTGTAGCATAAGAGTAGGTGTGTATGCCTTTGTGTTAAGAGACAAGTATTTGGGGGTAAGTGCTATGGACTGAGGGTCTAATAGATCTCAACGACCGATAATGTTAGGTGGTAGTGTATCGGGGGGGGGGGGGGGGGTTTCTTTGTTTGGATTTCGCTTTGCGAGACGTCCCACACATTAAACTTAGCGTAACGTTGGAAGTGGGAAGATGTTTGGTCGTTAGTACATAGGTTGGGTACCCCGGTTATTATTCATGTATGTGATATGACTACGAGTTGGAAGTTATTACGGGTTACGGCTTGCATAGTCGGGTAACTTTCGTGCGGTTGAACACGAGGACAGGGTGTATGGGCACCCTGGTTAATTAAGGTAATTTTTGTGCGGTTAAGCACGGGATATAGGGTGTATGGGCGCCTGGTTAGTGTGATTTCAGAGTCGTCTTAAAAAAAGGGATGTGTAAATAAACATATTGAATGTACGCCTGCGGGGCAGTCAGAGAATAAGTGGAAAAGTGTAGTGAACTAAAATCCGTTTGAAAAAGGAAACGGTCTGACTATATGTATATCAAGGAGAACTACCTCCACCGTAGGGAGTGGGATGGTGGGGGAGACCTATGTAATAAGATATCCCTAGGCAAGGAAGAAACCCACATTTTTTGGAAAAATAGAAAAGAGTTTCACTTAGTCTTATGCCTAGAGTGGTTTTTCGCATAGGCATGGTGTAGAATCCTACCCGACAAAATCTACACAAGGATTGGAGTTCTTGAGCATGGGAATTAGTGATGAATGAGACATAGTAAATTTATCTCCGGGTAGATCATTTAAGGATGGAAAAGGATTGATTGGAGGGTATCAAACAGGAAATTTTTAATTTATGGTTCCAGTGAAGGAATTAATGCTCAGGTTGGTAAAATCATGGAGGGGTCAAGGTTTCCATCGCGTTGCTGAATGGATTGTCATGAACACGAATTGTTATCTTGGAATGGGTTATACTATCGAGTAGTATACCTAACTTTACTCTTAACAGGAAGGAGTGAAACAGAACAAGGTGTCGTCCAAGATTGTTGGAAATTTGGGTGAGACCTTCAGTCCCTCCTCTAGTAAAGAGTGTCAGGAGGTGATAGGAACAGAGTTACGTATTGGGTTAAACGTGTCTTCCATAAGTCGATGGGTAGACGGGAAGTGATGATTATGCATTCTAGATTTTGAGTAATTCGGGAGTGGAAATTACCACAGGTAGAGTTACGTGTGATGCCTCGTAATAGTTTAGTCTGCGTGACACCTTAGGAGACTTTATGGGAAAAGTTTCATTATCCACCTTGGTAGATAAGAGGTGGGGAAATAACAAGCTGTTAGGACCCGAGATGGGTTATGGTCCATCAACGGGAATTAAGTAAGTTGTATCCTTTCGTATAGTTCAGGGACGTAAGGAGGGGTACGTCACCGTGAGTTTAAGGTTCAAGTTCGACATGCTTAGTCAAGGGTGATGCGGGTAATTACCCGGAAGATAGTCACGCATTTTGGAAACAAGTGAATTGACACCCACATAGGAGGGGAATTTCCTAACTTTGAGATAGTGGAGCCGGCGGAGTATAGGCTCATCTTCTGGGTCACTATGTTGTCAGGGGTCATCGAGTTAAAAATTTGTGACCAGGTATTGGCTCGGGAGTCTCTGATGAAAGGAGTGATGAATTTCGACAAGAAAGGGGAACTAGCATCGAGGTATGTGGGTCCTTTCCCTATCTTTAAGAGGGTGGGACTGGTAGCTTATCGACTGGGTTTACCAGAACATCTTCAGCGGATACGGGATGTGTTTCACGTGGCATAGCTGGAGGGATACATGAGGAGTGATTTAGCTTTTTGGGCACATTCCACTCGAGGATAATGACTTTCAATAAGACACCTTATATGAGGGGAGACTGGTAGTTATGTGAGCGCAAGCTGCAGTATAAGATAGTACCACCAGTTAGAGATCACAGTATTGATAAGTATACGTGGGACCAGGAGGAGGATATGTGAGAGCAGTATCCAGAGTTATTCATCGCAGTAATGACCAAATTTCGGGGACAAAATTCCTTTGTAAGGGGGGGGGGGGAGTATATAACACCCCGTATTTCTGTGCATGTAATATTTAATTAATTCGAGAAATTTTAAATTACTTAAGTCGTAATTTAATTAAATTAATTATGGTAATATTTATTTAAATATTAATCGGAGAGTGAATGGTTAATATTTAGGGAAATTTAATTACTAAGTGAATAATAATAATTTATTTACGTCATTACGTGTATTAGTGACGTGGCATTTATTTATCTCAGCCGGGACTCGGTATAGACTAATTTGGGTGTGAGGTAAGGATTTGTATAAATTAATTCGGAAGTCGATTTTGTGTGCACAATTGATTCCGGATGGACCGAGATAGTCAGAAAAGTGCATCCGGGGGTAGTAAACGGGTCACGGGGAGTTTTTAAGCATAACCGGGCCCACACGGGGCTGTTTGGATCACTTGGGCTTGGACCATTAGGCTAAACACGGGATTAGTGTTTTAAGACCTAAATCTAAGAGTGGGAAGCGACAGAGAAACATAAACCTAAATATAAGAATTTGGGGAGAAAGTGAGAGGGAGCAGTCAGAGCCAAATTGGAGTCTTTTGGAGACAAGGCAAGGAACCTATTGGAAGTTCATCATCAACCTTGCAAAGTTCACTTCGGATCAGACCCTACGAATCCTAAAGGAAAATGGTTAACTTGCTGTAACATTAATTGATGTTTTCAATTCAATTTTTGTGATGTGGAAATCTGAAATTCGTTTTGGGTACAAAAGGGTACAAAAATGAGGTTTTTGTATATAGAACACTTGAATGAAATTAATGGAAAATTAATGTGAGAATTCATTGTGCTACATGGTTCTGATATAATAATTTATTCAGATGTGAAAACCCAGTAGAAATTTATGAACGAATTTGGGACAAACAGATGAAATTGGGACTGAACGAGTAAAGACCCAGAAATTTTCCAAATTCGGAAAAGTAGAAATTTATGAAATTTAATTTGTTTTTAAGGTTCTAGGGGAGGTCCTGATCACGTTCCCATATAGTTATAATGTTGTGTATGCCTGAAATGAACCAAGGACAAGCTTAGAGATTAGAGAAATCTGTTAATGGCAGAAACAGGAAGTCGAAGAAGATGAGGACCTGCTCGATCGATCGAAGGTTGGGGATCGATCGATCGATGACTGGGAATTTTTGACAGTTTGGCCTTGGGAGTTTTAGGGGGATTTCCTTTTAGTTTAATTACCACCAAGTCTAATTAAGGGAGAAAATTTAATTAGGGTGGTTAATATCCTCACAATTATAGGGGCATATAATTGGGAGTGGTGGGGTAATTAAGTGTAACACTTACGTATGAATTTTGGGAATAAATTCTGGGAAATAAAGTAGCAAACTGGGTGAGTTCGGGTATAGTAGTAGGGCGACACTACTCACTTAAATTAATTATGGATAAAAAAATAATTAATTCGCAGTCGGAGATTAGACTCGGGTATTATATTTATTTCAGACCATGAGAGCGAGTCTGAGTATATTGGTTGCGCGACACAAAAAAAATTTAATTAATTAAGGTGAAAATTAATTAATAATCAGAGTTCACTACACCAAATCTGCCGAATTGTCACGGTCATTGACCTTGACAAGTTGGACTTGCCAGGGTCAATGCCCGTGACAATTCTGGGGGTGATAAATTTTTTTTATCACGGACTTGTCACGGTCAATGACGGTGACAAGTTCGTTAGAATTATCACGGTCATGTCGCGGTCCTTGACTGTGACAAGCTTTGTCACGGTTAAGGACCGTGACAATGTTTAAAAAATTGTCATGGTCAATGACCGTGACAACTTCCTTTGTCAAGGACTTGTCACGGTCAATGACCGTGACAATTCTGGGAAGAATTGAAAAAAAATCTGCTGGGCAGTATGGCCACTGCCACTGCCCAGCAGTATATATGTACCTGTTATAGCAACGTATTACCTGTTCAAACATTATATATCCAGATAAAATAAAGATAGTGCAAATATACATTCAAAATAGAAACAATCCCGTACCTGTTCAAAACTTTGGCATTCTCCACAAAGTAACTTAACTGTTCAACTCGATTGTTTGACCCCAATCCCGTAATTTCGATTGTCTTTAGGTGTGATCTCAAACAATCAGGCACATACCATTCCAACAAAATGAAAAACCCTAATATAAAAGGAAACAACATCACCATCAATTATCTCAAATCTACAAACTATTTAGCTGGAAGTGATGTTATGAACCCTTGACGTACCTCAAAGATAAGAACCTCTAGAAGAGGACAACTTTTGAGAAAATCCAGCACCAATTTCCAGTTCCACTATAAGAATCAGCCACTGCACAAGAGTGTAATGCCACCCAACAAACAAATATTCATAAAAATCGAAATCGAAATCGAAATCGAAATTGAAATTGAAATTGAAATATTCATATAAATATAAATATAAATATAAATACATTACCTGTAGTGCCACCCAAACAACTAACTTGAGCTCATATGGTACCTCCTTCCAACTAATGTACCCCGGGCAATCGTGTCAAATATAATTCCCTTCATATCTGAACACTAAGAAATGCAATAATCCTATGGAGTTATGCTCTGCAAATTCCTTCCAACCGTTGTGTAGCCAAACATCACCAGTTGAAGTTGTCAATTCCACTTTCCATATTTTCCTATGTTTTGCTAGAGGTTCCAAGTGGTGGGGTATGGAAAGTGTAATTGACAACTTCAACTGGTGATGTTTGGCTACACAACGGTTGGAAGGAATTTGCAGAGCATCACTCCATAGGATTATGACATTTCTTAGTGTTCGGATATAAAGGATAGACGAAGAGATTCGGTCTCCTCTCCACAAATAGGACACCCCAAATAACTATGTAATAATCACCTATTAAAGGTAAGAAGTGTATATTCATGGATTAGTATAAACAAAAGTTAAGTTTCAAATTCAAATTCAATTTATAATAGAAAATTCCTCCAAAAATAACAACTTTAAGCCACTAAGAATATTATACAGAAATTATGCACTCCCAAACTGTCCAAACGCATTGGAATATTTCGTTACAAATTGGAATATTTATTACAAATTTAAAAATTGTTTAAAATTCGGGTTATCATAAAAAATGGATTGATATTCGGTAGGAGCAGCCAAGTCATCCACACTACTATTTAGACGTTTTGGCGCGTGTTGGACAATGGACCACAGCTCGTTTTTTATATACTTCGAGTAAAACACTTGGTTAACCTTTTGAAATGCACAAACAAACGGCTCATCGCTCAAGTGATCGTTGATCTTCAACTTGGACAAGTCAATCATGATCAAATTGGTGACAGGATCAAGTTTACAAGCATTTTTATCCTCAACTCTTACCCAGTCACAGTAAAATACAACCTCTTTGAAGCTTATATAATCCAATTCAAATATATTTCGGATTACACCATAGTAAGTCATTTCAGCTTCAATGAGGTTTTTATCTTTTGCGCTCGCTCGAAAGAAAGTAAGAGCCTTGTATGAAATGCCTGAGTTCTGTACATTTGTACTTTCCTCGTACACTTTAGCGCCGAAAATGTAACCGTTCAATCGATACTTTTTGTACTCTTGTGCCACGAACAAGGGTCCAGTGGCCAGACGAGCAAGCCTTGATGTCGCATCACCCGTCTTTAAGAGCTGAGAATATAGATAAATTAATTATATTAGTTATAAAATTTGAGTGTAATGTAACGTTATATAACAACCATTTTCATTATAATTACCTCTTGTGTCAACCACAGCCTAAATTCGCTGTCTGATTGTACCATTGTTTTTCGTCTTTTATTGTTCTCACAGGCTTCATATTTTATGCATATTACAAAATTAATCATGCACATTGTTACCATTTCCTCTAAAAGGTGAGTGGTCATATCCCATTCAAGACTGCATTTTTCTGTAATATACTTAACAGCTCATGCACATTGTTACAATTTGAAAAAAATTCGGTAGCATATCCCCTTAGTTCTCCAAGTACACGACGTAGATTGGCAAGTGTAAGTGTTATTTCATTTGATCAATTGAAATAATAGTCACACTTGTCAATCTAGTATATACCAGAGAACATTAGGATACGACTGCAGAACTTCCTCCAAAAGTAACAACTTTAAGCCACTGAGAATATTATACAGAAATTATGCAGTCCCAAACTGTCCAAACGGGACAATTCGAGAGATCTCATAACAGGGATAATGACTCTCGAATGGGTCTAAGGGCTATTGAATGCGTACGCATAAGAACTAGAAGGGTAGTATCTATGCGCACTATATGTAATTTCAAGTATGTTTAATTTAATTATCATACTATATATATATTGTTCGATATACAAAGTAATTTTCAAAAAAAATTGAAAAATCCCACCCCCATATGGACAATAATCCATTGGTCATGTCACTTTTAAAATTAACCAACCCAACATCGATCCACTATAATCCAAAAGCAATGTCAACAACAAATGTGTATCCCGTACTCCTAATTCATCTCTCAATTAATTGTTTTCATCAACTAAACTAACACTTAAAGTACACAATTATTAATTTACTAATTTACAATGAGGGGCAATACTACTTTCATAATTAATCATATATTAATTTACTAATTTACAATGAGGGACAATCAATCAATTCGTTTATAAGGGACATTATGCACAAACACGCACACATACACACACACACGCAACCCCCCTCCCCCCCACCCATCCCTGCCCCCTCCCCCCCCCCCCCCCACCCTGCCCCACCCCCCACCCACCACACACACATGCACAACCCCCTGCCCCTACCCTTACCCTGCCCCATCCCCCTCCCCACCCCCACCCATCACACACGCACACATACACAGACACACACACGCACATATATACACACACACACATATATATATATATATATATATATATATATATATATATATATATATATATATGGAAGAGAGAGAGAGAGAGAAAGTACCTGAAAGTAGAGAGAGAGCAGCGTAGAGAGAGAAAGAGAGAGAAAAAAGGAGGGAAGAAACGACAGGGGGAAAGAGAAGGGAAAAGGATTTTTTTGCTGCGACATTTGTCACGGTCGTGTCACGGTCATTGATCGTGACAACATTATAAGTACTGTCACGGTCAATGACCGTGATAGTACTTTGTCATGGTCAATGGCCGTGACACAAAACGCGTGTTTATTGTCACGGTCATTGACCGTGACAAGGCTAAGCGCTGGAAGGGTGACAATTTATCCATTTTGGTGTAGTGGTTGGACCATAAACTCGAGATACTAAGTATAGGCTAGTGTTACGGACTCAGTACACGGTAAATCCGAGATATTTTATATTTATATATATACGGTGTACGATAGTATATATATGGTGTGTGCATCTAAATATCAGTGATTAGATATTATTAACATATATACTCTAGTGCTATCGGAGGAGGTTACGCGATGTGGGTGAATCCCCTAGCTTGAGGAGTAGGGCGAGTATATCCCCAGGTCATTGCGTCCGTTATATGGGTGATGGGATTATCTCATTTTCAGGTAAGGAATATGATCGTCTCCATTATTTTTATATTTTTGGCCAAGTTAGTGAGCGATTCTGACTTGAGATAACTAGGTTATGAGAGTACACCTAGTGTGATAGCACTTTAGAGAATACATTCGGCGAGTTATTACTCGGGAGGATGGGTTATATTTATATTCAACATATGTGTGAATGTTGTAATATGGTTCTATGTATATAATGGGATAAATAGTTATATACGGGTCATTAAATACATGAAGTGAATTGTATTGTTTATATATGGGTATTCAACAGGCGTGATTGTTGTAAGATAACTGTTCGTATATAATGGGGTGAATAATTCTATACGGAAAATTTAAATACATGGAGAAAATTGTATTATTTGTATAACTAGTGAATTCTATATGACTTTTAAGGAAAGATGATTAACTAAGTTAAGGCGATAAATAACTTATAAGTCATACATTAAAAATACTTGGGATTGAGTAGGGCAGTTGACAAGAGTTATATCAAGTATCTAGTTCCAGTGTAGAGGACTAGGTGGGATATAAAGAAGGCGTTAGGTGTGCACATTAGTTGAGGGGTGAGTCTGTCCTCAAGGGAGTGCGACACTAACTAAAATATGAAGCGCATTCATGCATATTTTATTACTGCAAGTTAACCATTTGCTAAATGTTTTTAAAATGTTTTGGGTTCTAACCCTTGCTATAAAAATATTTTCAAAACCTATTAGGTGTCCAGCCACAGGGATGCCAGGCTTGATTCATTCTAGGGATTCGCTGCTGCAGCATCTGTGGATGTTGCCGAATTTGGATAGGCGCCTCTATTCCTTCTATTCCTAGTATACGGATTTTCTATCAGATATTCGAGCATGTTGCTCACAGTTTTATTTAGTATTTATTTTAGATACTTGATATCCATTTGTCTTTACATTTGTGTTGGATTTTAGTTGATGGTTTATTCGGCCAGATTCTTATTTAAATCTGATGGTTGTATTCAGTTAACTTGTGATTGTTAATTATTTATTCCCGCAACAGTATTTCATTGAATCAATGAAAGATAAAACTTGGCACCAGTCTATTTTCACTTAGGTGGTTAGAAATTAAAAAGTTTTCGACAATGATGCTAAGAATGAACCAACTGAGAAACCTGTTCTAATTTAATTTAGGACTGATCACCCGAGGTTTAATTAGGTGGGGTGTCACAGCCGAGTCACAGGCCGAGGATGACATCTTCTGTTACAACCCTTAGGCCGAGGTATCAAGTTCACTATATGATAGCCGAGGTTACTGCCATGATGTTTGAGGTTTCCAATAACAGACTGATGATCTAACGCTGATAGATACAAATGTAGTCTCGGCTGTAGTGATCGGGCCGAGGTTGTTTAATCCGTGGTCGACCCTATTGAGGCCGATCGTTATCTGGACGACCCCCGCTAATGATACGTGATGCTCGTCGTCCTAAGATACGAGGGTACATTTTAGTCATATCAATCATAGTGATCAATATTTCGATAAATGCATAAATCATATTTTTTCTAAATATTATTTTGGTAACATTCCTTTTGATGACCTCACTCTATCTTTTTCCTGGTGTGAGTTAGGAAATTCCAATCTCCGTTTACATATGTACACGCACACACACTTCACAGAAAAATAAAGGAAAACAATAACACGAGTTCATGAGAGACCGAAAGGGCGGGATGAGTGCCTAATACCTTCTCATTCTGTAACTTAGCCCCCAAAATTTTGAACTATTGGTTTTGTAAGCATCAACTTGTCTTTGATGCCGACCTCTCAAGGCGGTGACATGTTTTTTTGTCTGTTTTGTGCAAAATAGGTTGACAACTCCATCTCTTTAGATTCACCCCACACCGACGACGACCGTAACGTTCCTAGATCATAGAGGGTGCGAGACCTTTTCACCCCTTCCATGGGAGATAATCGGGATGGCCACACTAGGAAGATTTTCTCATACACATGCTCCCACAGACCACTATAAAGACATTGCTAGTCTTATGGAGCAAGTTGTGTTTCTAGTCATGACTTCCAAAATCTTAATGGAAAAATTTCAAAGCATATCTGAGCCTTTCGAGAGCACTTCCAACGCTATGACTAGAACAAAAATTGTTAAGGTTAAGAAAAGGTTACCTCATCTTAGGTACCTAAAAATGACGACAAACCCACTGTTTTTCATGATCCTTTAAAGGTTAAAGATACTTCTTAATGGTTTTTTGAGAGTGAGTGATTTAGTCACAAGAGCGGCAATAAGTATTTACTGAACTCGTGAATCGCAAGGAAGTAAAAGCCACATTTGGAGATGGGAGTAGGCCTACCATCATAGGACCTGATTGCATTGAGATACTCAGTTTTCGTATGCTAGACAATGTGTTGTACATTGAAGGGTTGAAAACTAACTTGATTAGAGTAAGCCAACTTGTGTGATGCTAACTTTAAGGTAAAGTTTGACGGTTTCGAGTGTCATGTTAATGATCAATCCGATGAACTTTTGCTATAGGGTGTGTGGACTAATGAGAGTTGATATGGGATCACTCCCAAGTCCTCTTTAGTTTGCAATTATGCTAAGGTCTCCACCATGGACCTTTGGAAATGACTAGCTCATGTCAATTTTAGAGATCTTGAGAGATTAGTCAAGAAAGACCTAGTTTGTGGCTTACCTTCGCTTGGGAAATAAACTTCCTCGGTTTGTGTCCCTCGCCAACAGGGAAAACAATTCAAGAATTCTTATAGAAAATTTAATACCATTACCACCTCTTTTTTTTAGTTAATACACATGGATGTTGTGGGTCTTATGCATATAGAGAGTATTGGTGGTAGGAAGTATATCCTAGTCTTGGTTGATCACTTTTTAAGATATTTCATCGTTAGATTTCTTAGAGAAAATTCGATGTTGTTGAGTTCCTAACAACCAAGTGTTGTGGTCTACAAAATCAACATGGTGTAACTATCGTTCAGATTCAAAGTGAAAATGGCACTGAATATAAATAAGTCGGAGTGGATATATTTTGTGATGAAGTTGGAATCAAACATGAGTTTTCATCCATTCGTACTCCTCAACAAAATGGGGTCGTTAAGAGGAAGAACCAAAAAAATTAAGAGATGTCTAGATCCATGCTTCTTGGAAGAAACATCCCTAGACATTTTTGGGCGGAGGTAGTTAATATTGCATGCACGCGATGAATATGTTATATCTTCATCCATACACACTTCACACTCCATATGAGTCATGGATGGGGGAAAAACCCAATGTATCATATTTCCATATTTTGGGGAGTCCTTGTTATATACTTAGAGATAGAGAGAACTTAGGAAAGTTCAACTATAAAAGAAATGAAGGAATATTTTAAGGGTATTCATCGTATAGTAGACCCTATAGGGTGTTAAATTTTATAACCTCCGAGGTTATGGAATCAATAAACATCACAATTATTGATGATACGTCAGCCACGTTTATTCATCCTGGCCTTGAGTGTGAGAACAATGCACCCCCCAGTGATGATCTCATTATTTCTCACACCACCCTGGTGGACCCTGCTCTTGATATAAAGGATTCATCCTTTTGAGTTCTAAAGAGTCATGACCCTTCCAATATACTTGGTGATCCTAAACTAGCTGTCAAAACTCAATCAAAACTAGAGAACGTGGTAAGCTAATTTTCCTACACTTCAACGATAGAGACCACGGATTTGAGTGAAGCATTCAAATATGAGAATTGTATATGTGCTATACAAGATGAGTTTCTTTAAATTCGAATGAACGATGTCTGGGAATTAGTCCCCCGATCTAGAGAGACAAATGTGATTTGTACCAATTGGGTGTATGAGAACAAGATGTATGAGAATGGTACCATTATTTCAAAATAAGTCTAGGTTGGTCACTTACGATTACATACATATTGAGGATGTATAATTTTATAAGACATTTTCACCTATTTATTGGCTTGAGCCAGTCTGGTTATTACTCGCCATAACACATCATCTACAGTTCAAGTTATACAAAATGTATGTCAAAAGTGATTTCCTTAATTGCATTTTTCATTTGGAAGTTTATGTAGAATAGTGAAAGGGGTTTGAAGAACTAAAGAACCCAGGACACGTCTTTTATCTAAAGAAGGCCTTATAGGATTTAAAGCAAGCACGCACTACCTGGTTTGAAAGGCTAGTTGTAGAATGATAGGTCCCCGATTTTTAATTTTCTCAATTAAAATATTATTTCCTTTTATATATATATCAAGATACGAAAGCGTAAAGAAGTGTGATGGTTCACAAACAAACGAATTACCAAGTTTTAATTTTCTTAAATAAATTCAAATTAAACCCAAGTGAAAATTAATTAAACACAAGCAAATATTAGTTTTACTTAAACCAATTAATTCAAGTCCTAGAATTTGGGCAAACCAATTTTAGCAAATGACTTGAATTAAATAAACAATTATCCAAATTTAATTAGCACCCAATTAAATTAAGTGTGACAATTAAAAACCATTTTTATCTTGAATTACCCTAAGCATGAGTTCTAATTCATTATGCAAGATAAGAATAAATCAATCACACTATGCCGCGATGTAAGAGGAAAAACCCAAGACGGGAAACAACCTCGGACGGCCCTAGCCTCAAATCCACTAGATACGGAATTTACAAATACAAGACAGAAAGGATTACAACACACGACTCGATCCCTCTCAAGCCCCGACGCTTCTTCTTGTAGATTCCTCTTCCTAGCGGATAACCTTGGAGCTCCACCGCGGTCTCGGAATCCACCGATCGGACTTTATATGGTCACCGTCACCCGAGCAAGGAGCCTTTCTCCAAGTGGCTAATGTCGCAACAACCTCTTCTTCTTTCTTTATGGGATGTAGAAGAAAACCCGAAACTTCTCTTTGAGCGGAAGAGATGAACCCGGTGCCAAACTCCAAGCAAGATATATGAATATGGGAACTTGGAAGAAACTAATTTGGGTGTAAATAAAAGTGGTGTATATTTTCCTCTTTGATAAAAAAACACACTCAAAACATTATCTTTTTCCCTCTTTGATTTTACTCTCAAAACACTTTTTAGGAGTTAGTAGGATATGATAAAGATTAATCAACAAAAGTGATTCCCGCATATATTAAAGTCTGAAAATAGTTGGTTAAGAATCAAGTGGGGAAGTGGGTGAAAACTGCTCAAAACTGCCAGAAAATTGTTCCCGCTGGAAACTCGTTCGAACGACATCTCGTTCGAACGAGTCTTCTAACGAAGTTTCAGTATGAACTCGTTAGAAATCTCGTTCGAACGACAATCTCATTCGAACGACATTTCGAACGAAGTTCCAGTATGCCATAATGGGAAGTCGTTGGCAAGTTCGTTCGAACGACATTTTCGTTCGAACGACAAACTTTATCGAACGAAAAACCAGAAAGTAGGAAAATTCAATTTTAGCCCAGAAAACTTTATAAACTTATTTAAAGTTTTAATTAGAAATCTTTCTGAAAATAAAAATGCAGTTTTAGATAAACCTAACACCCAATAAACAAGTTCCAAGCTCCTATATATATAGAATTGCATTCATACCTTGGGAGCATGGAACTATGGTTTGATGACGTATAAACGAGGCACGAAACCGGCATGATGATGAAGCTTTATACTCTTTGCCGCTACGTCTTCAACAAACTTTTCATAGGCTTGAGAATATTACAATTAAATACAATCCTATGAATAAATGTTTTTGTCCGGAATTGAGCCAAAACTATATATGGACTCAATTGGAAATTTGTGTCCTTACAAATCTCCCCCTTTGGATATTCCGGGACAAAAACCAAACAAAAATCCTAAAGGGCCGTCAAGCTCACTAGACTCAAAACATAACCCACCCAAACTTGACTCAACCCAAGGATCAAACGCTTTGCCATTGAACGATGCCGCTTTAGAAGAATTCCTGCACACTTAAGCAAACTCATCAAATTCATAGGGAATATCAAAATTTTTAAAGCAATTAAAATAAATACTCCCCCAAAATTAATTCTCCCCTTTATCAAAATGATCAACCCAAGAAGTTAGCTAGTTAGCTACTCCCCCTAAGTTAAATCTCCTAAACTTAGATAAGATTATAATAGGATAAGATACCATTTTCTCCCCCTATCATTCTCCCCCTTTTTGTTCAGGAATAGGCAAAGGATAAAGAACAAATATAAAAGCATGTTGAAGCTTAAAGTGATAAGACATGAAAGCATATGGGCATATATATATATGTACTAGAAATATATCAATAATGCACACGCACACACACACACACACACACACACACACACACACACACATATATATATATATATAGATATAGATATAAACACACACATGACACAAAATACAATAAGTTTGCACACTCGTATGGAAAAAATGTGTCATATGGAAACGGAAGTGTTGGGGTGTGAACTAGTAACAATTAAATTTAGACCCAATCACTAAAAACATGTTCACGGGGTTCTCAATTGATTGCAAACTTCATCACATTTGAATATAACCTCATGTGACAATATAAATTGAACTCAATGAACAAACATACACAATGCATACAAGCCTAGCATATTGATGATTCTACAAACCAATAGACTCATGACATGAAATACGCAACTAGGATAAATGGACATTGTGCAAACCGTTGATATACCATCCAATTCTCCCTCCATAAGCATTTATATTAATTTGAATGAATATATCAATCAAACATAGGCCTTGGCAAATTATTTCTCTTTTTAATGCCATATTTTCTGTTTTTAGGCCTTTGGACCACGTATTTCTTTTAGGTCCATTCAAAAACGGTGGCTTACAATCGCAAAGGATCACTTAGTCCTTTCGGAGCCCTTCCCCGTGTACATTTTTATTTATCATGTTTTCATTTTTCACACAAATCTCACGTGCAACGGATTTTGACATGCACTAGTCCTCCTAAGTCACAAATATGAAGATGACAAGATTGGAAGGAGAACACCTCACATAGCTCAAATATTCATTTGAAGTTAAAATTTCAAAAGAGCTCGTGCATGTGTGAATAGAGGCATATAAAAATAGATTCCATTTAACCAACACAAAATTCAACTACTCCATAAAAATATGGTAAAGAACATTTTAAGGATTGACAATCTAAACCAAAAGTTCTAGCCACATGGGAGCGTTAAAGGAGGGATTCAAACACAAGTATATGCCACTTAAAGTGTGTCAAACTAAACTACACACAAAATAAAATCTTTTTGAGTTTTTGAAAATTTTAACCAAAAATAAAAAATATATATACTCAAAAGACAAACAAAAATCATTTGAATTTTTCATTAAGTTTAAATTACCAAGAGATAAAATCCAAACGATAAACAAAAATCTTTTTGTATTTTTTTTTATTTAATGCAAACAAAATGAAGGAAATATAATACAAAAGATAAACAAAAATCATAATTCTAGCATGTGATAAGCATGTAGTATAGACTAGAAAATGATTAAACAAGCATACATTTAGCATGTGAATATAGCATGAAGTACAAAAGATAAAGTATGCAAACAACTAACACATTTATCCATTAGATTTAGCAAGGGAGGAAGCATGTGATAGTAAATGAGAATCAAAAACCCTATTTTGCAAGGCAACTAAGTCAGATTTCCTAACCCAAATTAATGAAGAGTGACTATTTTGGGCTGTAGGAATTTTAAATACATTGGTTGCATTACGTTGGGATTTTCTAAGAATTCGTTTAAGATCAAAACAAAATATCGTAAGATGACCTTTTCGACCACAATGTGTACAAGTAAAAACATGTGAAAAGATTTACCTAAGGAGTGATCTCTAAATGCATTCCTAGTAGATTCTCCTAAAACGTTGGTCTTGGCTTTATGAGTAGACTCATTACAAGTATTGAAGCCTAAACCGCAAGCGTCATTTTTAATTTGGACCGTTCCTAATATTTTATCTAATTTTTCCGAACGACACTCCAAATCAAATTTGACATTACTAGAGTCTTTTAATTTATTTTGTAATTCTAAAATGTTAAACTATAATAAAACATTTCGCTCTTCAAAAGCAAGAAGCTCTTTTTTCAAGGATTCCATTAAACCCCTAAGGCTATCTCTCTCGCCTTCTATATATTCAAGCTTCTCTAGAAGAGCTTTCTCTCGTGTTTTAAGGTCTTTAACGAACATACTATTATCAATGACCTTGACACGTTCTTTCGAACTAGCTTCTAACTTCAAATTAGCTCTTTTAAATTTAATAGATTCTTTATATAATTCTTGAAAAGCATTTTGAAGTTCACTCACATTAACCTTTTCTTCATTTTCACTATCTTTTTCTTCTCCACTCTCACTATCATAAAAAACAAGAGAATCATAAACTATGACCTTGGAAGTGTCATGTGTTAAAGTTTCATCAATCGATGAGTTCTCACTATCACTCACATGACTAGCCATAAAAGCCACAAAATTAGTCTTAGTGGGGGAATAGGGTCCCTCTTCCTTATCACTATCACTAAGGGTCGCATTATATGCAATGGGTCATTTACCCTCTTTCCTTAGTTTAGTGGGGCATTCAGAAGCCCTATGGCCATAACCCTCACAACCAAAACACCTATTAGACTCGTCCCTATTTAAATTTCCAATAATAGGTTTAGGGATCTTCTCGGTTTTGTCATACTTAGGAGTTTCAAATTTCTTAAAATCATTTTTAAATTTATCTTTGTTAAATTTAAGAAAATTTCTAAATTTACGAGCAAACAAAGCCATGTCTTCCGAGTCACTATCACTCTCGCTCTCTACTACTTGTTTGACCTCTTTTCGAGCTTTTAAAGCAACGCCCTTTTCAATTTTCTTTTCAGTTTTAGAGGGAAACATATCTAGTTCATAGGTTTGTAAATCACCTACAAGCTCTTCTAATTTCGTAGAGGCTAAAGATGGTAAATAATTTAAAACGGTCACTTTTGGAATAAATCTGTCGGGTAGGGACCTTAAAATTTTCTTTACAACTCGGTTTTCGGGTATTTTCTCTCCCAAAGTAAAAGATTAATTGACAATATCGAAGAGTCTAGCATAAAATTCATCAAAAGTTTCATTATCGTTCATTTTGATAGTTTCAAATTGAGTGGTGAGGTTTTGGAGTTTCGAAGCTTTAACGACACTAGTTCCTTCATGAGTTAGTTGTAAAATATCCCAAGCTTCTTTAGCGGTTTCACACATCATAATACGTCGGAATTCATCCGGTGTGACAGCGCTAAACAAGGCATTCAATCCACGGGAATTAAAATTAGATAGTTTAAACTCATTCTCAGTCCATTTATCAGCCGGTTTGGGAACACGTTCATTTTCAACTAAGTGAGTTGGTGGGGACCACCCGTTAACAACAGACATCCAAACTCTCTCGTCGATAGATTTTAGTGCCGATTTAATTCGCGCTTTCCAATACGCGTAGTTAGAGCAATCGAAAATAGGAAACTTAGAAAATGGGGAAAATTCCATTTTAGCCAAAAATTATTTAAAGGATCTTTAACAAAATAATTTATCGCGTTGGCTCTGATACCAATTTGTAGAATGATAGGCCCCCGATTTTTAATTTTCTCAATTAAAATATTATTTCCTTTTATATATATATCAAGATGAGGAAGCGTAAAGAAGTGTGATGGTTCACAAACAAACGAATTACCAAGTTTTAATTTTCTTAAATAAATTCAAATTAAACCCAAGTGAAAATTAATTAAACACAAGCAAATATTAATTTTACTTAAACCAATTAATTCAAGTCCTAGAATTTGGGCAAACCAATTTTAGCAAATGACTTGAATTAAATAAACAATTATCCAAATTTAATTAGCACCCAATTAAATTAAGTGTGACAATTAAAAACCATTTTTATCTTGAATTACCTTAAGCATGAGTTCTAATTCATTATGCAAGATAAGAATAAATCAATCACACTACGCCGCGATGTACGAGGAAAAACCCAAGACGGGAAACAACCTCGGACGACCCTAGCCTCAAATCCACTAGATACGGAATTTACAAATACAAGACAGAAAGGCTTACAACACACGACTCGATCCCTCTCAAGCCCCGACGCTTCTTCTTGTAGATACCTCGTCCTAGCGGATAACCTTGGAGCTCCACCGCGGTCTCGGAATCCACCGATCGGACTTTATATGGTCACCGTCACCCGAGCAAGGAGCCTTTCTCCAAGTGGGTAATGTCGCAACAACCTCTTCTTCTTTCTTTATGGGATGTAGAAGAAAACCCGAAACTTCTCTTTGAACGGAAGATATGAACCCGGTGCCAAACTCCAAGCAAGATATATGAATATGGGAACTTGGAAGAAACTAATTTAGGTGTAAACAAGAGTGGTGTATATTTTCCTCTTTGATAAAAAAACACACTCAAAACATGATCTTTTTCCCTCTTTGATTTTACTCTCAAAACACTTTTTAGGAGTTAGTAGGATATGATAAAGATTAATCAACAAAAGTGATTCCCGCACATATTAAAGTCTGAAAATAGTTGGTTAAGAATCAAGTGGGGAAGTTGGTGAAAACTTCTCAAAACTGCCAGAAAACTGTTCCCGCTGGAAACTCGTTCGAACGACATCTCGTTCGAACGAGTCTTCTAACGAAGTTCCAGTATGAACTCGTTAGAAGATCGTTAGAAATCTCGTTAGAACGACAATCTCATTCGAACGACATTTCGAACGAAGTTCCAGTAATCCATAATGGGAAGTCGTTGGCAAGTTCGTTCGAACTACTTTTTCGTTCGAACGATAAACTCGTTCGAACGACTCTATCAAACGAAAAACCAGAAAGTAGGAAAATTCAATTTTAGCCCAGAAAACTTTATAAACTTATTTAAAGTTTTAATTAGAAATCTTTTTGAAAATAAAAACGCAGTTTTAGATAAACCTAACACCCAGTAAACAAGTTCCAAGCTCGTATATATATAGAATTGCATTCATACCTTGGGAGCATGAAACTATGGTTTGATGACGTATAAACGAGGCACGAAACCGGCATGATGATGAAGCTTTATACTCTTTGCCGCTACATCTTCAACAAACTTTTCATAGGCTTGAGAATATTACAATTAAATACAATCCTATGAATAAATGTTTTTGTCCGGAATTGAGCCAAAACTATATATGGACTCAATTGAAAATTTGTGTCCTTACAAATCTCCCCCTTTGGCTATTCCGGGACAAAAACCAAACAAAAATCCTAAAGGGCCGTCAAGCTCACTAGACTCAAAACATAACCCACCCAAACTTGACTCAACCCAAGGATCAAACGCTTTGCCATTGAACGATGCCGCTTTAGAAGAATTCATGCACACTTAAGCAAACTCATAAAATGCATAGGGAATATCAAAGTATTTAAAGCAATTAAAATAAATACTCCCCCAAAATTAATTCTCCCCTTTATCAAAATGATCAACCCAAGAAGTTAGCTAGTTAGCTACTCCCTTTAAATCTCCTAAACTTAGATAAGATTATAATAGGATAAGATACCATTTTCTCCCCCTATCATTCTCCCCCTTTTTGTTCAGGAATAGGCAAAGGATAAAGAACAAATATAAAAGCATGTTGAAGCTTAAAGTGATAAGACATGAAAGCATATGGGCATATATATATGTACTAGAAATATATCAATAATGCACACTCACACACATACACACATATATATATATAGATATAGATATAAACACACACATGACACAAAATACAATAAGTTTGCACACTCGTATGGAAAAAATGTGTCATATGGAAACGGAAGTGTTGGGGTGTGAACTAGTAACAATTAAATTTAGACCCAATCACTTAAAACATGTTCACGGAGTTCTCAATTGATTGCAAACTTCATCACATTTGAATATAACCTCATGTGACAATATAAATTGAACTCAATGAACAAACATACATAATGCATACAAGCCTAGCATATTGATGATTCTACAAATCAATAGACTCATGACATGAAATACGCAACTAGGATAAATGGACATTGTGCAAACCGTTGATATACCATCCAATTCTCCCTCCATAAGCATTTATATTAATTTTGAATGGATATATCAATCAAACATAGGCCTTGGCAAATTATTTATCTTTTTAATGCCATATTTTCTGTTTTTAGGCCTTTGGACCACGTATTTCTTTTAGGTCCATTCAAAAACGGTGGCTTACAATCGCAAAGGATCACTTAGTCCTTTCGGAGCCCTTCCCCGTGTACATTTTTATTTATCATGTTTTCATTTTTCACACAAATCTCACGTGCAACGGATTTTGACATGCACTAGTCCTCCTAAGTCACAAATATGTAGATGACAAGATTGGAAGGAGAACACCTCACATAGCTCAAATATACATTTGAAGTTAAAATTTCAAAAGAGCTCGTACATGTGTGAATAGAGGCATATAAAAATGGAATCCATTTAACCAACACAAAATCCAACAACTCCATAAAAATATGGTAAAGAACATTTTAAGGATTGACAATATAAACCAAATGTTCTAGCCACATGGGAGCGTTAAAGGAGGGATTCAAACACAAGTATATGCCACTTAAAGTGTGTCAAACTAAACTACACACAAAATAAAATCTTTTTGAGTTTTTGAAATTATTAACCAAAAATAAAAAATATATATACTCAAAAGACAAACAAAAATCATTTGAATTTTTCATTAAGTTTAAATTACCAAGAGATAAAATCCAAATGATAAACAAAAATCTTTTTGTATTTTTTTTTATTTAATGCAAACAAAATGAAGGAAATATAATACAAAAGATAAACAAAAATCATAATTCTAGCATGTGATAAGCATGGAGTATAGACTAGAAAATGATTAAACAAGCATACATTTAGCATGTGAATATAGCATGAAGTACAAAAGCTAAAGTATGCAAACAACTAACACATTTATCCATTAGATTTAGCAAGGGAGGAAACATGTGATAGTAAATGAGAATCAAAAACCCTATTTTGCAAGGCAACGAAGTCAGATTTCCTAACCCAAATTAATGAAGAGTGACTATCTTGGGGTGTAGGAATTTTAAATACATTGGTTGCATTACGTTGGGATTTTCTAGGAATTCGTTTAAGATCAAAACAAAATTTCTTAAGATGACCTTTTCAACCACAATGTGTACAAGTAAAAACATGTCGAAAAGATTTACCTAAGGAGTGATCTCTAAATGCATTCCTAGTAGATTCTCCTAAAACGTTGGTCTTGGCTTTATGAGTAGACTCATTACAAGTATTGAAGCCTAAACCGTAAGCGTCATTTTTAAGTTGGACCGTTCCTAATATTTTATCTAATTTTTCCGAACGACACTCCAAATCAAATTTGACATTACTAGAGTCTTTTAATTTATTTTGTAATTCTAAAATGTTAGACTATAATAAAACATTTCGCTCTTCAAAAGCAAGAAGCTCTTTTTTCAAGGATTCCATTAAACCCCTAAGGCTATCTCTCTCGCCTTCTATATATTGAAGCTTCTCTAGAAGAGCTTTCTCTCGTGTCTTAAGGGCTTTAACCAACATACTATTATCAACGACCTTGACACGTTCTTTCAAACTAGCTTCTAACTTCAAATTAGCTCTTTTAAATTTAATAGATTCTTTATATAATTCTTGAAAAGCATTTTGAAGTTCACTCACATTAACCTCTTCTTCATTTTCACTCTCTCTTTCTTCTCCACTCTCACTACCATCAAAAACAAGAGAATCGTAAACTATGACCTTGGAAGTGTCATGTGTTAAAGTTTCATCAATCGATGCGTTCTCACTATCACTCACATGACTAGCCATAAAAGCCACAAAATTAGGCTTAGTGGGGGAATCGGGTCCCTCTTCCTTATCACTATCACTAAGGGTCGCATTATACGCCATGGGTCATTTACCCTCTTTCCTTAGTTTAGTGGGGCATTCAGAAGCCCTATGGCCATAACCCTCACAACCAAAACACCTATTAGACTCGTCCCTATTTAAATTTTCATTAATAGGTTTAGGGATCTTCTCGGTTTTGTCATACTTAGGAGTTTCAAATTTCTTAAAATCATTTTTAAATTTATCTTTGTTAAATTTAAGAAATTTTCTAAATTTACGAGCAAACAAATCCATGTCTTCCGAGTCACTATCACTCTCGCTCTCTACTACTTGTTTGACCTCTTTTCGGGCTTTTAAATCAACGCCCTTTTCAATTTTCTTTTCAGTTTTAGAGGGAAACATATCTAGTTCATAGGTTTGTAAATCACCTGCAAGCTCTTCTAATTTCGTAGAGGCTAAAGATGGTAAAGAATTTAAAACGGTCACTTTTGGAATAAATCTATCGGGTAGGGACCTTAAAATTTTCTTTACAACTCGATTTTCGGGTATTTTCTCTCCTAAAGTAAAAGATGAATTGACAATATCGGAGAGTCTAGCATAAAATTCATCAAAAGTTTCATTATCGTTCATTTTGATAGTTTCAAATTGAGTGGTGAGGTTTTGGAGTTTCGAAGCTTTAATGACACTAGTTCCTTCGTGAGTTAGTTGTAAAATATCCCAAGCTTCTTTAGCGGTTTCATACGTCATAATACGTCGGAATTCATCCGGTGTGACAGCACTAAACAAGGCATTCAATCCACAGAAATTAAAATTAGATAGTTTAAACTCATTCTCAGTCCATCTATCAGCCGGTTTGGGAACACGTTCATTTTCAACTAAGTGAGTTGGTGGGGACCACCTGTTAACAACAGACATCCAAACTCTCTCGTCGATAGATTTTAGTGCCGATTTCATTTGCGCTTTCTAATACGCGTAGTTAGAGCCATCGAAAATAGGAAACTTAGAAAATGGGGAAAATTCCATTTTAGCCAAAAATTATTTAAAGGATCTTTAACAAAATAATTTATCGCGTTGGCTCTGATACCAATTTGTAGAATGATAGGCCCCCGATTTTTAATTTTCTCAATTAAAATATTATTTCCTTTTATATATATATCAAGATGCGGAAGCGTAAAGAAGTGTGATGGTTCACAAACAAACGAATTACCAAGTTTTAATTTTCTTAAATAAATTCAAATTAAACCCAAGTGAAAATTAATTAAACACAAGCAAATATTAATTTTACTTAAACCAATTAATTCAAGTCATAGAATTTGGGCAAACCAATTTTAGCAAATGACTTGAATTAAATAAACAATTATCCAAATTTAATTAGCACCCAATTAAATTAAGTGTGACAATTAAAAACCATTTTTATCTTGAAAACCCTAAGCATGAGTTCTAATTCATTATGCAAGATAAGAATAAATCAATCACACTACGCCGCGATGTACGAGGAAAAACCCAAGACGGGAAACAACCTCGGACGGACCTAGCCTCAAATCCACTAGATACGGAATTTACAAATACAAGACAGAAAGGCTTACAACACACGACTCGATCCCTCTCAAGCCCCGACGCTTCTTCTTGTAGATACCTCTTCCTAGCGGATAACCTTGGAGCTCCACCGCGGTCTCGGAATCCACCGATCGGACTTTATATGGTCACCGTCACCCGAGCAAGGAGCCTTTCTCCAAGTGGCTAATGTCGCAACAACCTCTTCTTCTTTCTTTATGGGATGTAGAAGAAAACCCGAAACTTCTCTTTGAACGAAAGTTATGAACCCGGTGCCAAACTCCAAGCAAGATATATGAATATGGGAACTTGGAAGAAACTAATTTGGGTGTAAACAAGAGTGGTGTATATTTTCCTCTTTGATAAAAAAACACACTCCAAACATGATCTTTTTCCCTCTTTGATTTTACTCTCAAAACACTTTTTAGGAGTTAGTAGGATATAATAAAGATTAATCAACAAAAGTGATTCCCGCACATATTAAAGTCTGAAAATAGTTGGTTAAGAATCAAGCGGGGAAGTGGATGAAAACTGCTCAAAACTGCCAGAAAACTGTTCCCGCTGGAAACTCGTTCGAACGACATCTCGTTCGAACGAGTCTTCTAACGAAGTTCCAGTATGAACTCGTTAGAAGATCGTTAGAAATCTCGTTAGAACGACAATCTCGTTCGAACGACATTTCGAACGAAGTTCCAGTATGCCATAATGGGAAGTCGTTGGCAAGTTCGTTCGAACGACAAACTTTATCGAACGAAAAACCAGAAAGTAGGAAAATTCAATTTTAGCCCATAAAACTTTATAAACTTATTTGAAGTTTTAATTAGAAATCTTTCTGAAAATAAAAACGCAGTTTTAGATAAACCTAACACCCAATAAATTAGTTCCTAGCTCATATATATATAGAATTGCATTCATACCTTGGGAGCATGGAAGTATGGTTTGATGACGTATAATTGAGGCACGAAACCGACATGATGATGAAGCTTTATACTCTTTGCCGCTACGTCTTCAACAAATTTTTCATAGGCTTGAGAATATTACAATTAAATACAATCCTATGAATAAATGCTTTTATCCGGAATTGAGCCAAAATTATATATGGACTCAATTGGAAATTTGTGTCCTTACACTAGCATCTTATCTCATAGATAGTGGCTTCAAGAGAGGGGGGTGATATGACGTTGTTTATTAAGAAAGAGTGTGGTTGGATGCTCACACTTTTAAGGGAGAGATGAAGAGTGAATTTGATATGGGCATGGTTGGTGAATTCAGGTTCTTCTTAGGTTTCCAAGTGTGTCAACTTGAGAATGGGATATTTATATCTCAATCTAAATATGGTAGTGACCTAGCGAAAAAGTTTGGTTTAGACTCCGCTAAGCACTCAATCACACCCATGAGTTCCTTGACTAAATTTTAAAGATACATTTTAGTCTAGGACATAGAGCAAATGCTTTATCAGAGTATGATAGGTAGTCTCCACCACTTGACCACTAGTCATTCTTACATATCCTTTAACGTTGGATTTGGTGCTCATAACCAAGCGTCCACTAAAGAGTCTCACTTGATTTCACTTTAACGTATCATTAAATACACATATGTTACTCTTTCTTAATGTATTTGGTATTCCTTTGATAGCGATGACCATTTGTCCGCTTATTTAGGTGTCGATTGAGCCGTGGATGTCGATGGATGTAAAAGCACCTCGGGTGGATGCTTTTACTTCGAGAATGCTCTTGTCTCTTGGTTGAGAAAGAAGAAAAAATTTCTTTATCCACATAGGAGCATGATTACATTGCCGCCGAGATTTATTGGACACGACTCTTGTGGTTGAAGAAAATGTTAAAATATTATGGGATTGGTGAAAGCACAACGATTTTTAATTGTGATAATACAAGTGCAAGCCATATTTAACGTAATTCGATCCAACAATCTTGTACGAAACATATTAGGAATCATGAGCACTTCATTTGTGATATTATTGAGGATAAGATCATTTCCTTGAGGTTCGTGAAACCTTTAGATTGACTTAGATTCGAGGATCTTAGGAAGTCTTTGGTTACTTATGACATTGATTAAGTATGGATATTATATCTATTATAGTATGATTATCATATTGCTATCTTTTGTCCCTATTATTAGATTGTACTTATATGTTTCTAACTCTGAAACATCCAAAAATATATTCTTGTACTTTACAAAAAGTTTGAAAAAGATTTTGTTTTTGACGAAAAAACTGTATCACAACTACAAAAAGAGTTTTGTATATTGTTTTACGCCATATATGTATGCGCATTTAAGATATTCGAATCACAACTATATTACATCCATTCATGTGACTTATTCATGGTGTTCTAAGACTCGGCTTAATTTATTTCGTGAGTCTTTATATAACCTTTATTGCACACATGGACGAACTTTTTAAACCATTTACATGCTTGCCATACGTCGAATACGGTGTTCTCATCTCAATCGTGCTTAATAATAAAACAAATGTAATAGGAACAATTTTTCCTCGTAAAAGCCATTGCCCAGATTTATTTTCCCGAAAAATTTGCTTTTCTTTTAAGCAATGGAAATAGGTTACGAAATAAGAAATCTTCTTTGCATTAAAGGCAATGATTGGCAAGAGCCTAAAAGATTATTTTGGCACACAAAAATAGAAGTGTCAAGGCCAATTTTTATTTCATTAATGCTTAACTATCATGAGCATTACGATTCCTTTGAAAATTCTGAGAGTGTATACTTAAAATGTGATATTTTGAGGGTGTTATAAGTAGAAGATCAATGAGGTTGTGTAATAACCTTCCTTTAAAAACGAAAAATAGTTTGGTATTATTGACGTGAGAAGCATTAATATTCATGGCATTTTGCATGAGTCGAGTCAATTTTACTTTTCCAATATTTTTACACCTAAGGTTGAAATTTAGTTATATCTTTAGAAGTATCTCATTAACTCCGTGTACCTTTACTTCATATGCCTCTATTAATTTTTCCATGATTTAAATTCACAAAATTTCATTCAATTTCCTTGGTTCGAATATTTTCGGCCTACTCAATGGTGTGCCTATGTGTACTTGTACGTGTACTTATTTATACTTTTTATACATATATACCTCTTATATACTCAAAATTTTGAAACTTTTTCAAAAATAGTTTTGTGCTTCTTTGATGTCTCAACGAATGTGCTTAATTGTTTACTCTTTATGATGATATTTCATATTTGGATTGATGTGAGGCGAACACTTGAGGATTAGTTTCTAACCCTTTGTTTTTCACGGACAAAAAGGGGGACAACATATTGAGGGGCAGTGTTTATGTTTTCTTTAAACTTCATGCGTCACGTGTTATTTATTTTGCTTCATGTATTTAGGTTTTTTTCTCCTTGATGATTCATGGACTACACAATAAAGTATTTCAGCTGAAGGCAATATCAACAATGTCATTTCCTTTTCATGTTTAGGATGGCATTAACTGTATTTGTGTTAGCATTTTTTTATTTTTGATTTGTGTTTTGTACCGAAATAGCCAAATGGGAAGATTTGTAAGAGCAGGTTTTATGACTAATCATCATTGATTTTAGTTTGGCATTTTCCATTACATATTCATCATCATGTACTTCTCAAGAGATTCAAAGTGAAGACAAGTTAGTTATTGAGCAATAAATGAATATCGAATGAGTTGAAATTATCGTTACAGTCATCGAGAAGGTATACGGTTTTGATTTATGCATAAACACTTTGTTCGGGGGTTCTTTTATAATCAATTCAAGGCATATTTTTAATTAGTTTTATGAAAGGATTTTTTATTTATTTTTTGTTGTTCGAATGACTTTAAGTCTTCGTTCTAATGAGATTGAGAGTTTGTTCAAATGGACTTCAAACAAACATCAAACATGTTTTTAATTTGTTTAAACGAGATTGGCTCTTCATTCGAACGAGATTCTCCTTGGTTCAATCGAGATGTTTTTTTACTCGATCGAGGTTTATTTTTCATTTGAATGACTTTTCTTGAAATTTGTATTTTCTATAAAATGGGATCTTGGGATGAGTTTTTCTCAGAACTTTTAGCGAGATTTTTTTTCAATGCATATCCAAAAGGTGTCAAACCCTAGTCTTTTAAAAGACTTTTATTTTTTGAATCAACTCCCTTTAATGATTTTCTTAGCTTTATCAAACCCTAGAAGATCACCATACATGTTCATACCCTTATAGATTTGATTAACTACTATTGACCTTGTATAGATAATTATCTATGATTGACGAAGATTGGAATACCGATTCCCGAGGCTACTCAGTGGGTATTGAGGCAAGTGGAGCTTGTTGTGGAATGGTTCCGAATTTTTGTGGTTAACTATGGACAACTTGGATTGAAGAGATTATTACATTTCTTGTTGGAACTCTAAGTTTTGTAAGTCTGTGTATGTCTATCTATAATACCTAGTTAGAAATAGTGTTGAATATAGGTTTTTACCCTAAAGGGATTTTTCCTCATCTCTTGTCTTTTATTTATTTAGGTTGTGGTTTATTTTCACTTAGATTCAAATATCCTACTTGTTCACCTAATTGAATCAAGATAAAATTTGGATTAAATAGAATTTGGTTTTGTGCGTGTGTGTGTGTGTGTGACCAATGCTAGAACATATACATATAATCTGACAAAGCTATCGCATTTTCACTAATGAAATATATGGAATAAGTTCTTTTGGCAAAAACTCTGCTACTTGGTGCGAAGAGCTTATCGCTGAAGCATTACTGTAGCAAGACCCTAACTATAGAGATACCACCCTCACGGGTCGCCAAGTCCTTTGAATGGATCTTCGAAAATCTCTAAATATATTCATGATTTGCACCATGGCAAGTTATGCCCAACGATAATCATCCTCATTGTACAAGCACCTCCATTGATAGACATTTATTCTCAAATTTGTCATAAAGAGTTTTTTAGATCTTTTAGATATTTGTGCATATCACCTTTTTGTCTTCTAGTTTGACTTAGTAGTCATCAATCATTCTTTCACACATGCTTTGTGTAATAAATGTGCAATTTATCTTGTCTTGTAAAAAGAGAATCCCATTTGTGTGGTTTCTCTTATTCAATCCTTCAATGCTCTTCATTTTAAATTGACTATTATATATTTTAAGAGAAAAATACTAAGAGAGTCTTTTAGTATGTATTTTTTTCTTCCATATTTCTAAGGAGATAAGAACACACTTGTGATAAGTAATGAATTCATTTTTTGAACATAGTTCATCTTCTTCACCTTCTCTTCTTTGTATTTAATCACCTCTCTTTTTAGAGGTTAATTAATATAAAAGAAGGCAAAGATTTTCATCAATAACACATTTGCATAAAACAAACTCTTTATACACTTTGGGTCATTCTCCCAACAATAAGTACTTTGATATTTGAGGTTGTCTTTCAAGGTTGATATCATGTGTGATCTCCAAAGTTAGAAGACGGGCTTCTGTAACATTTTCGTCATGTGCTATGACATTGCGATGTTAAGATTGTTCATGGATGGATAGGAGTCTCCGTCATGCGGTAATTTGGTGGGAAATGTGTGAAGGTGTGAGTTAACGCGAACTGGAGTGTAACTCATTAGACCCCTCTGTTTCCTTAGCGAGTTTAGTGAGATTCTTTCATTGGCTCGAGATTTATCCCGTTTGTGTATTTTTGTCCCCGTACATCTATTATTGTGAAATTATTTATATCTTTTGTATCTTTTATCATCCATGTTCTTAAACAAGATAAAACATGAAATCGATTAATTAAAATTGGGGTAAATTTTTTAAATTTATGTTTTAGGTGTGGAAAATAAAAAAATTTAGTGGGTCTCCATTTCGGTCCACAATACGCACTCTCAATTGGTATCAGAGATTGGTCCTCTTGTGTTAAGGTTGAAAAAACCTAGAGGTAAATAATGCGTCTTTGTGTTAATACAAAGGATAATGATATGCACTTAGATGTTGATCTTTTTTAAGATATTGTCCTACCCGCCTACAGTTTTTTCTCTTTACATGGCGGTTCGTAAAGGGTTGTGTTAATCTTAATACACCAATGATAATTGTTCTTCTATGAAAGGCATTATATCTTCTTCAACAAGTGACCTTCAATAAGCTTATGATAAACTATTTTCTAAAAATGGTAGACTTAGAAAAAGGTTTTCAAAACTTCCATTAAACTGAAAAAATGTGAAAAAGAAAGTTATTTTCTAAATATGGAAGGATTATTTTTTATTAATATAGAAGCTCAACGTGCGTCTTTTAATTCGAGTTTCCTTTTTATGGAGAATGAGAATATTGATTTCCAAGAAAGTTTGAATGATTAATAATGTGAGTTGGAAGAATGTGAAATTTTGAATGACTCTTTGAATAAGAAAATAACCTCTCTTGAAAATGAGTTACTCTCGGCTAAGAATGTCAAGGTTACCATAAAAGATAGATCCAAGAGCATGGGAAAATTCCTTTTATCCCAGACTACATCTTTCATTGGGAAATGTGGAATTAGTTTTGAAAATACTCGTGGTAAATCTAAATTTAAGAACAAATATATTTTTATAAATACATCTCAAAAGGCTCATGTGCTTGAAGAGTCTTCATCATCTCTTAATAAGAAAGTTTTTTCTAAACCTTTGAAAAAAAATCGATCATTGTTTTGTGTATCATTGATCTTTTTGCAAATGGGATGGTTACTTGAAAAAATATTGATATAGGTTTTTCAAAAGCTCCAAGGTGAATAAAAAACCTCACTTAGATTAAGTTTCCACGTTGAAACGTGAATTTGATTCCGTGTTTTATAAATCTAGAACTATTTTGTCAAGATTTGAGAAAATGTCAAAACCTAAATACATTGACAATGGTTTGAGGGATTTAAGGAAGAATAAAAAGACCAAAGTTTTCGAAACTAAGAAAGAAAAATGTATTTTTATTCACACCTCCTTAGTTTCCCAAAACGATTCACAGTAGTATTTTTATAGTGGGTGCTTTGGGCATATGATTGGAAACCAAGCTTTATTTGCCAAACTAATTAGGAAGGAATACTTGTCAGTTGCTTTTGGATATGAGATCAAGTATAACGTTGTTGGGAAAGGTACCATAGAAATTATTGGTTTTCCTATAATAGATAATGTTCTTTGGGGTCATGGCATTAAGGCTAACTTACTTAGCATATGTCAAATGTGCGATGATCGTCACAATGTGAATGTTACCAAAAAGGAAGTTATGTCCTTGGTCTTATGGGTAAATGAATTTTGAAGGGTACTAAAACCACATAGAATTGTTACATAATCAATGTATCTCTAAGTATGGTTTTCAATGTTGCTAAGGAGGTTGTAATAGATCTTTAGCATATGAGGTTAGGTCATGTAAACTGTAGATATCTTAGTAGACTTTCAAGGAATTAACTTGTTCGTGATTTACCTCCTTTAGAGTCAACATCTTCTCGTGTGTGTGTGTGGTACTTGTCAAATTGACAAACAAATTCGTATTACACACAAGAAGTGGAATGTTATGGCTAGCTCTCATATGCTCAAACTTTTAAATATAGACCTTATGGTTCCAACACATATGAAAATCATAGGAGATATGTGCTACATTATTGTGATTGTAGATGACTTCTCTAGGTTCACTTATGTAGAATTTTTGTGCAACAAGTCCAATTATAGTGACTTCTTTATTCCTAAGTGAAAACGAATTCAAAAAGAAAAAAGAATGAAGTATCACTAGAATCTACAGTGATCATAGAAGGAAATGTGAAGGAACGGGTATACTGGAATGGGGTGGTAAAGTTGAAATGCACTATGAATTTTTATCCTGAAAAACACCTCAACGAAATGGAATAGTCAAAAGGAAAAATTGAACTATCCAAGATATGGATAGACCCACGTTGATTGTCGAGAATGTTCCAAAATGTTTTTGGTTGGAAGCTTTTTATAATGCTTGTCACACCTCCAACCATGTATATCGGATGTCGGTAAAAATCAAACCCATTATGAGATTTGGAAAGGAAATAAACCCAAACTCAAACACTTTAGAGTCTTTGGAAGCAAGTGTTACATACTCAAGGATATACAATATTTAACAAATCTTGAATCTAGAAGTTAGGTAGACTTTTTTCTTAGCTATTCCCTTAATAGTCGTGCCTATCGTGTTTTCAATTGTGTCTCTCAAAAAACTATTGAACCCATTAACATCATCATTGATGATTATGATTCCTTCGACTTTATATAGATATATCGTTAAGAAACATCTTACATTTCCCTACACGTTGAAGAAGAAGGAGAATATGAAACAGATTAGTGGGAGAGGTTTCCCCACCACCTAGTGACATTGTGAATGAGGGATATGCACCTACATGGGCTAGGAAATTTCATGATGTTACCAAAATAATTGGTAGTCCTAATGTTAGAGTAGATACAAAATCTCAACTCCAAAAGGAAGTTAACATTCTTTGTTATACTTCCATGATCAAACACAGGAATTTTTAAGAGTGCCTTGTTATAAAGTTTTTGGATCAATACTATTCAAGATAAATTAGATCAATTCGTTGAATAAGAATTTTGGTCTCATATACCGTTGTCGAAGGATGTTCATATTAGCAATACTAAGTATGTCTTCAAAAACAAGTGTGATGAAGATGGTGTCATTTTTAGGAACACGGCGAGGGTAGTGGCTTAACGTTATACAAAAATTGAAGGTGTAGAATTTGATGACTCTTTTTCCCCCATTGCTAGGTTAGATTCGGTTTGTTTAATCTTAGCCATAGCATGTGCCTTTGACTTCAAGATCTATCAAATGGATGTAAATATCGCTTTTATTAATGGCAATCATTAAGATGAAGTCTATGAGTCACAACCAAAGGGCTGTTAGGATACCAAATTCCCAACACATGTTTATCGCCTAAAAAGGGCTTTGTATCGCCTTATACAAGCACCTAGATATTGGTATGAAAGACTTACCTCATGGGATGTGGTAAAAGTCTTCAAAAGAGAAAATGTGAACAATAAATTATTTTTAAGATCTTCTGGGAGGGACATTGTGGTTGCCCAAGTATATGTTGTTGATATTTTTTTAGCTCCACAAATGAAGATTATGATCTAGACTTTCCCACAATAAGGCAAAAAGAATTTGAGACGAGCATGGTTGGGGAAATCACTTTCTTCCTTGGTCTCCAAGTTCAATAAATGGATAATGAAATTTTGATTTTGCAAACTAAATATACAAAGAAACATGTGAAAAAAATTACCGCGGCTCTTTTAAACCTAAACATTTCCCTATGGGTGTCTTTATTAAGCTTCGAAAGGATGTCTATGGAAAGAATGATGACGAGCTTTATCATAGCATGATAGGTAGTTTGATATACCTCATGGCTATTCATCTTGACATATCTTTTAATGTAGGAGTGTGTGCTCAATACCAATCTTATCCTAAGGATTCCCACTTGAAAGTCGTTAAGCGCATTATCAAGTACGTTTGTGGGACCACACTTTGGTATTTAGAATCAAAGGAATACCAATACATCATTGGAAGCTTATTCAGATGCCAATTGGGTGAGAGATGTTAATTAGAGACGGAGTATATTAGGTGGATATTTACATCTTTGACTCTCATTAGTCTCCTGGAATGCCAATAAATAAAATTGAATTTCACTTTCCACAGTCGAAGAGGAGTATATTGCGGTGGAAAGTTGTTGTGATTAACTCCTTTGGATGAAAAAAAGTTGAGGATTATATTATAGTTAAATATTGCATGGTTATATATTTTGACAATAGTAGTGCTATTGACCTGTCCACATATCCCATTAAACATTCTAGAACAAATGATATAGACATTCAACAACATTTTATTAGACACCTCATTTAAGAAAAAGTCATGCCTTTAATCTATGTTTTTACCGAACCTCAATTAAAGGATATTTTAATTAAACTTCTTGATTGGAATATATTTGAATATTTTAGGTCATAAATAGGTATTTGTATCGTTGATTGAATGATTTAATAACATGTCTAGGATTTGTGATTTGCTTTGTTGCATTTTCTATCATATGCCATATTTTTTTGACTTGGATGTATTTTTTGCCATAAAAATATTTGTTAAATACAATCATTTTTATTCTCTTTAGATAATTTAATCCTTGCCATATCTTTATATAACAAACGATTATTTTTTAACTTTTCACCGCACTACACATTGTATAGATGCAACTTTATGAGGAATGACTGAGATGTACAATATTTTAGACATTTTTCAAAGCTTTGAATATTTATGAGAGAGAGCCCATTATACTCAAATGTGTATGTAATGCCGCAACAAGGATTTATGAGTTACCTGTGGGTCAACCCGATCAAATCCGAACGTTAGGGGTGAAGTACAATGAGGCAACATAAATAATGTTTCCAGTCCAGTTTTATTAAATTAACATTTCACTTATTTAGCATGTGAGTCCAATTTATATCAAGATATGTGTGGGTACCATGGGAAGCATCCTTAAAATTCAAGCATACAAAGCTACTAACGTAAAATAAAAAGGATACTGACCTGTACAACGCACTTAAAATACGAAATCGCACACAACCTACCATAGTAAAAAAGAGGGAATAAGCCGAACGCCCAGTAGAAAATACAACAATGCAATATAGAATCGAACGACTAAAAGAGACTATAACACGTTATACTTACATGCACATGCAATTGCCTCGTATATATACATAGACATACATTAATACATGAGACCATTTTATTCCAAAACGTTACTTGTTCCGATTGATTGACATTGATCATATGAAAAGATCCGTTTTTCTTGACTTACCAATTTTTTCGATTTAACTCACCCGGTCAAATACTTAAACAAAATATCATTTGTTGAGAGAAAACACTTATTTTACCGAAATCATCCATTTACTCACAACGAATGTTTCGTAGTATTTTCTTTGAAAATAGTCTTTCAACACACGCACGCACCGTATTAAAAAATACTTGTTTTCTATTGAAAGGCTTTCATAAACACATACTTGTATTAATTATGGGTTAATAATTCCTTAGGTTGATTAATTACCTAGTTAATCACTTCACTTTACCATTCTTTAACTTTACATGGACATTAGCCAATTTTTCATATTACTTGTGCACATTATCTTTCAACCGGAACATTTATCAATTTGATTCAAGTTAGATTGTCTTTTCTTGTATTCACAACACAGCCCATTTATTTACCATGTTCCTTTATCTTTTTCTCGGAATCCTCCAAATATTTTCTTTTTTTAATGGGCTCCACATCATCGGCTACACTATTATATGCTCGATCAGTGTTTGGGGTCATTCACCCTAGGGCTCCAGGCCCTTCTTAATTCCTTCACGGTCTCATCTGACTCCATATTAATATGCTTTAATATTTTTCAAATGTCGATATTATTCCACTTTTACCGGTTGATGCCTAAATTCTGGGAATCCACCCCACCTTGTGTCACACTTTAAAAATCACTATTTTTCGTCCTTTACACACTTGCATTGGTTTTACCCCAAAAATCACCTTCATTTACGACCATTTGTGTAATACCTTTTTAGACATTTTTTATTTCATAAAAATATTCCACTTAATGCAAGATTACCATTTCGCCAATTTATTTTCAAACTTGTCTTTTCCTCCATTTTTATATGTGTTATTCCCCAAAACATTGTTAAGTTATACGTGCCAACTTCCTAAATGATTTTAACACTTATCAACTACTTCGGAGTGACACATTTATCAAGATGAAAATCTATTAATTTCATTACTTTCTTTATTAAAGAAATCATTTCACATTTTAGAGACTACTTTGAAAGAAAACACCATTTCTCCTTTATTTTCACATATAGTCTTGAATACTCACTTATCACATTTTCTACACCCATTCGCACGCTATAACGGATTCAATTTCCATTTTCTTTTTTATTCATATTAAAAACCATTATTAAACTTTTTTATATGCTCATTATCAAATTACAACAAGTTCGTATATATATAGGAAGGGGGATTTTAAGTCCAAAAATCCCATTAAATAGGCATAACACATGGTTGATTCTAGAAGTTTCATAATATTTGCAAAAGAGCGTGTTTCAAGATAGAAAGATATTTTTATGTCTTCAAAACTTGAATAAATGTCTATCTTTAGAAAAATCCCAATTTTTATAAGAAAACTTTGAGACATTTGTTCATAAATATGTTCAACAAGACTATTTCAAATAAAAAGTTTGAATACCAAGTTTTTTTTAAATATATCATTTTATTTCTAGTTGTATCTCATTTAAAGACTAGGCTTGTCGTTGCTTCAGCTACATGATCTCCAAGAAAAAGTATATCTCCACCATTAACGATGATCGCTTTGTTGCTAAAGATCCAATGGGCAAATAAATTATTGAACTGGAGCAGCACATAAAGAATCTGTTATCCCCTTCAACTCCATTTTTCTTCAACACTCTCTATGATCCATACAGAGATGGTGCATATTTTGTCCATGGTTACCCATTTAGCCTCCATGATGGTGTCTCGACTGCAATTTCACATGGACTGTGGCTTAACATCCCAGATTATTATGCACTCACCCATCTTGTCAAGACTCGTGAGAGAAATAATTGATTTATTGATGTTATTATGACTATGTCGAACCTCTTTCCCATGTGTGGTATGAATTTAGGATTCAACCACAAATTGATCGGTGCTGTAATGTACTTTGGACTCATGGGTTATAGTCAGCCAATTGGACGTTATGATGACATGTGGGTTGTATGGTGCATCGAGGTGATATATGACCACTTGGGGCTTGGTGTGAAGACGGGTTTGCCAACAAAGCTATCAACCCATTTGTGAACCATAAGAAGGAATACAATGGTATCTAGTGGAAAGAATATATGATCCAATTTTTCCAACATGTTAGCCTTACAAAGGAATGCACCACAGTTCAGAAATGCTACCTTGAGCTTTGCAAGAAAGTTACGACAAATCTTGGAAAGGTGGATTAATACTTCCTTAAGCTGGCAGATGCCATGGTCAAGTATCGAAGCTTGGTATGAGCTCAACCCAACAATCGAAGACTTGACTCAACAAATCAATGGCATGGGGAAATTGAAAATTTAGTTGCTAGTTATTATCATCCTTCGGGATATTAGGCTTTCATGGGGACCATCCATATTTTTTTGTCTAAGCTTTATTAGAAGCTTGAGGTACTTATTTTTTCGTGTGGAGGTGATTAGTTATTTTTTTATTGTCTTTTGAGTTGAGGGTCATAATATATTATGCATTCTATTAAATTTAAAAAAAAAATACTATGGAAAATAGAGTTTTTAATCTAAAAAGTAGAGTCCCCACCTCAAAGAATCTCAAAAAATGGTTAAATGAATGGAGAAGAAGATGAAAACATACCACCTCCTAAGGTGGCCTTAAAGAGGTTGCCTAGCTCCACTAAGCTTGCTCCTTGATAGATCCATGACCCTCCCCTTTCTATCTCCTTTCTTCTTCTAAAAAAAATCCTTAAACACATCTCCATGAAATCCTATCTTGCACTGTGTATATGGGTTATAAGCTTAAATATGGAATAAAATGGTTATTCTATGGCGGTTTCGGGTGGAGGAATGTGATGTGAGGGTGGTGTATTGTTGTTGGTGGAGGAGGATCTCTAAGAGCCATAGAGAGAGAGGCAAAATCTGATTTGAATGCCCAAATGAGCCAAAATCCACTTTAAATACCCCCAAAACCTAAGGGTTAGATACCAAAATGTCCCCAAACTCGACAATTGATCCATTGGTCCATCAATCCTTTAATCCACGTTTGATCTAAGTCGCTAAGAGCTTGACACATCATCCGATCTGATGATCAACATCGTGACTGCACATTTAAATGTGCATAAAAATTTGATTTCATCCAGTCATTCAAATGATTTTGGACGTCGTTCGAACAGAAACCCTTTCAAGTGAATGAGAGTTCTAATGAGGGTTCTAATAAGAGTCAAACGTAGGCTATAAATAGGACAAACACCAGCTTGTTCGAATCGAAAGCTACCCCTCATTCGAACAATAATGCACCTCGTTCGAACGAGGGCATTCGAATGAGATTCCAAAGAATGATGAAAATCGTTTAGGTCTTGGTTGTTAGATGGTCATTCAAACCTCTTTTAACCGATAGGCTTTTCCTCTTTCGAACGATAACCATAATTTTGTATAACAAACTTAATCTGAAAAAATCCAATTTAATCATACCAGGGCCACTACATTAACCAAATTTGACCCAAGACCAATCTTACCAACTCTAAAGCCCAAATGGGTCATACTAAGTTACCAAATCACACGAGTATAGTCTAAATCGTAGGGTGGGTTTTACATTCTTCCCTCCTTAGGGAATTTCATACTCGAAATTTGTTATCCATAAATTCCTCAAATTCCTGGTGTTATCAATCCTCACTCTAAATCTGGGGATCCTCCAAGGTGGGGTTATCGGAATCCTAAGCTACTAGGAGATCATCGTACTTCCTTTCATAAGAGCAATCACCAAGGAACTCAACATTCACCTCATCCTAACGCTCACCATCAAGATAGCCATCAAAGTCACATAATAGTCCTCGAGTCTCTACTTACTCGATTATCACAATCTATCAAGTACTGAGGATTCTTTGCTAACATCCAAAGCATACTACACATCTACCGGAGCAACACTCCCAAGTGATCGATACTCACTCAAGTGAAAACCGAAATACAACTAATATCCCATCCATCATCGTAAGTTATTTCAATTCTCAGGACAACACATCTTGATTCTCCTCAAAATCTCGGGTTATCCTTACCACACAAGTTCACTTAAACTTGATACTAACCTCGCATCTCTAGTCAATCACTTTGACATTCCATCTAAGTCACAAATTATGCGTTCAACTAATACCCCTCATAGGATCCTTTTATGAGCCTTGGATCGCTCTTGGCGTCAAACTATGGAACACTCGCATAAGCATTACACCGATCCACTCACTTTTGCAAGACAATTTTATATGTTATGTTTCCTCGAGTTGTAACACTTTATAATATCCTCGGATCATAACATTTCTCTAAACACAAGAGTCGCTAATTTTCATGCCCCTCAACCCATAAGATCGTTAATCCTATGCAAAAATGGATACTACGAGTAAACCGTGCGACAAAATGCTCAGCCATACATACATGAAACTTATGCAAAATAAAAGGATACTTCGAACAAGGGTGCACCTAGTTGTCGAGCTGCATTGACCATGCCAGGTAAAATCTACACTCTTATTGAGCCAAATTGCGCCATAACCATAACACAATACCGTCCCAGGCTACTGCAATCGAGGGAGCATAACCCTCGACTATCAGGATTAAATTAACACAATGAATTAGTATGAGTGAACAACCGTTTCGAGTGAATCCCATCCGCATGAAACCTACTATGGTTTGTGAAAGGCCAACCTCTGCCATACATTTGAAGTCTACGACTCCTATTAGGCGTTCTCATCAGATCCTATCCTAGCTACATCCCCTGGCTTACATACTCTGGACTTGGTCACTAATTATGGTGAATTAGATCATGAACCACTCATATCCATGAGACGAAAGGAACATACAAACCTATTAACCTTTGGGAAGTTGTTGATGTTATTCCCTCCTTAGGAGTAATACTTCCTCCTTTCATCCTCGACATACACGAATCGTTAAGGTTGATGAATGCCAAACACCTTTGCCAACGTCGACCTTGTCTATATCTCTAGTCAACATGACATCATGACCAACATAACACACCTAGGTTACTCTCTAATTTATCGTGCAGTAATTGTATCCCAAATCCTTAGGCAGTTCCCATCTAATAGAAACACTCACCTTATTATAACCTCCAATGACAATAGGTTGTCATTGAGCCTATCTCCAATTTCTACCAAAACTAAATTTACCTGACAGACACACCAGTCACCATTAGTACTATAAGGATAGCAAGTACTACTTAGATTTACACCTCTTAATCTGTACAAGTCTGGAAAGACATGCTAAAAGATAAACATTCCCTTACTATGGTTATTCTAACTTATATTGTCGACGCATTTCGATACCCTAATCAAACTTCGATATCCCGTCTGGGGTGTTATTCTCAAGTTCGTAACATGACATAATCAATCTAAGTCTCCACTGCATTTATTAGTAATCATCAAAATCAAGCACTACACTTTCGACACTAATCATCTTAGGACAACGAGCATTATGTCCAATCATGACACTAATTACCCTTAGAATGTTACCTCATATATTTGTACCAAATTTGATGACATCACCAAGGACTACACAATTCGACTACTTTGGACTTTACTAATAACCTGATATCTTCACATAACCCCCAATACAACCATCATTAGAACACTAGCACTTCGTAATGCCAAACTTAACAAGTTCCCTAAGTACACCAAGCATACCCTAAAGTCATTTATCACCACAGGCCTGACAAGATTTCATCAATTATGACCCTATGATAGTAGGTATACTCTATCAATTTCCTAATATCCATACCATGACTATTAGGTACTCATAAGGACTCTATACACGACGAATTACATTCAATAAACACCTCAAGCCACCACAACGAGTTGATTCCTATTCCTAAGGACGCAACATGCGATAAATTCTGAGGATGCTCTAATGACTTCCTTTCAAACAACTAATGCCATATACTATGTATTAACCAAAATCTGACACTACTGAGGATTCTGGCAGGGGACACGATGTCGTGCTTAACCTATGATCCTTTAAGTCCACACTACCGACGTCGCAAGGGACCCTGCTCCTTAATATCTCACTATGTTATCCAAAACTGCATCACAAAAAACTACCTTAAGGGTTTATTCTTGCGTTACTCAAATTGATCATTGTTACACACATAAAGTACTTAGCATCAATGGATCATAACTCACATCATGTGTGTGTGTGTGTGTGTGCAATTGACAATTATCAATGCATTGTAACATTCCCTGAAAATGCTTAGTGGAAGGTCGGTATGATGAACTAACTTCCAGAGCGACAAGAAGCTGAGATGATCCTCCGAGAATTAGGCAATAGTTGAGAGGGGTCGAGACCTAAAGCAGCCAAGATGACTCGTATAGTGAGGTGAATGAGCAACCTAAAGCCAACCCTGAACATATGCTCATAAACTGAGATCTCATAATCTCGATCGTGAAATGCTCTCTCATCCTTAGAAGTCACCCTCATGTTGATAGAGGGTTATTCACCATAAAGATGCCTCCAAGTCAAAAGATCGACCTCTGTAACTATTCTCGAAAAGGATTCGACATAAGATGTGTCATGTGAATCCTCAATCGAATAAGATTCATCGTTTGAGTTATTAACCAAGATTCCACCAAGAAATTGGCGCGCAAATGCATTATTTAAAATGGCCGACAGCGGAACAACCATTGGGCGGGGAGGAATTACAACCACCACAACTTGGCTAAGTCTGAGATCTCTAATAGTTAGAAAACTCAACATGATGAGAGGACGAGGCTCGATAAGAGGTCTCATCTGCCTCAGACCCTTTAAATAGGATGCTGAGAGTCTTATAGCCTACTCATAAGAATCCACACTCTCGGTTGTGTGGGAGACGGAAGAATTGTCATCCGCAGAGGCAGATGACTCAAACATTGAGTCATTAAGTTTGACAATGGGAGGGCATACGATAGCTAATGGGACTAGATGGATTAGAAGTATAGGATCGGCATCGGCCCTACGCTTAACAGCGGCCTCAGCTTATATCCTTCGTATCTCCCTCAAATACCTCTCCCCATGAGTTGGATACTGCTTGGATAACTCGTATAAAGTTTTTAACCTCAAATAAGTTTTGGGTTAACTAAGGTTGACTACAAGATCAAAGAAGAGGAACTTAACTGTTGTTAAGAATGCGAGAACAAGAACACTGGTTAGGGTTTTCCCCGGAGAAGGTGACCAATGAGTCACCGAAATATCTAAATCAAGATGGAAATCGACTGAAAGCCAAGAAAACTTTCCTAGTGACACCTCCTACTGCCTAAAACATCCATGAACACTAAAGGCTAAGACTTAAAACCACCCAACCCATTGTCGAAAAATACTGAAGCTCATCGAAAGATAGAAAAAATGAAAACTAAGAAAATACAAACTTTAATCAGAAAGAAGTCGATGGATGTGAGCTACTTGGATGAAATGAAGTTCTTGGAGAGGAAGAAATAACTCAAAAGGCATCTCAAACAATGAGAATCAAAGAAAAACAGTGGGAACGTTAATGTAGGTTTGCACAAGGACTCAAAGCAGGAATAAGTTTGAAATGAGGAGAGAGAAAGGTATCAAATGTCATTTTTAAACCACCAAATCATTGGACAAAGGTCCCAAGAGAGCCATCATGAGGGCATAAAACTCTAAGCGACTTTCCATCACCTACACTCTTGTTAGACGCTAACCTATGATAACCTTGACATGTGACATCTCCAATATGTTGAGCCATAGACTAATTGCCAAATGTCACTTCAATAATCATCATCAACTCAGATTTAAACATGAAAACATTGAAAGGACAGCTTAGCCGTCTGTCAGAGATTTCTCCTCAACCCTTTGCCCTCAGACACATTAATCCTCAACCTCCTACTTACGTTGATGGCTAAGGTCTAGGGGGTGATTGATATACTCAAGTGTAATCCCATCCCATCCTGGGACTCGCTCGACCCAGGTCGATCATATAAAGAACACTTTCTATAGGAATTCCACGTCGGGCACCTCGACCTCGTCTACAGTCTTAGGCAGAGACCCCTCAGTCGACTTGTCCACCTGCTACTCTCATATTGTCTACACTCTCAGCAATCAAGACCTCAATTAGCCAACTTTCCCACTTAAACATGACTCGGTCGAACATCAGATCAGTCGAGACTGTGCTCTAACATTCTCCATCAGATGGTTGAATACACACTGGGGTCTCATACTCGACTAATCCGAGACCCCCTCAACGATACCTCACCGTATGCCAGCATGGCCAATTCACGTGGGCATCCAGTTATGACTAAATCACATGTTCACGTGGGGGATTATTTGCATCATCATTACTTATACATTCTAAAGGACATGTGTCAAGATCCTATTTGTGACTCCAAAAAGGACATGCACCTTACATGCTTGGGGGTGCATTGTGCACCCCAAGCACTATTTAAACTATATTCTTCCCCAAAATAAAGGATTGAAAGATACAAAACCTAGCCAAAACTTCGATATTATTATAATAGAGAGAGAAAGTATTGAGAATTGTACAACTTAGGCAATTAGTGCCCATTTTTATGTGAAATTCACACTCACCTTCACAGTGGAGGAGGCCAATGGCTGAAACACTTATATGCTAGTGTTTATTCCTCTTCTCGCCATCTCCTTCTTCACTTATATAATTGTTAAAACACCATTATTGCACCTCCAAATTTTTTCTGGATTGAGCTCATATAAGTTTACTTGTTACTACTAAAGTGGGTATCATCAACACTCATCTATAATGGTAGTATCCTATCAATTACATCCGGGGTAGACATCCTCAAGTAATGACCAAGAGAGGTCTATATGCCTACTGACTTGTTAACTACTTACGACATGACACTAGAAATAAGTTCGCCTAATTGCATCACCACTATTTACTTGCCATGAGTTCCTAACTAAGGAACCTAATGCATCATTACGGAGTAAATATTTCTTAGACATGTAATTTTAATCACCCAATATCCACCGTTGACTTTAAAAAATCTCTATATCTAAGTAATGGATGATATTCATCTTTACTAACACCTTAAAAGCCTTCTCACGTAATCAAAAGTATACACAAGTGAACCTCACACTAAAGACCACAATGTCGCCACTAATAGCTTGCACAGACACTCGCAAGTTACTAACACGTCTAAATCAAAAGTGTCGAGAACTATTAATGGCAACCAATTTGACCACTTGCTACTTGGCAATAATTTTCCCATCACACTAATCTCCTTGACTCCATCATCGAGAGCACGACTCAAAATTATCACTTGTCTGGTGTGATCGGCCCGAAACCAACAACGACATCGAAAGATCCACTATTGACCTCACCACATCACTCCCGAAAGGAACCTTGAACCCTGAGCTCTGAAAACATTTGTAATGCCCCGACTCGTATTTATAAGTTACCCATGGGTCAACCCAATTCGACCTGAATGTTGGGGGTGAAGTGCAATTAGACAACCTAAATAATGTTGCTAGTCTAGTTTTACTTAATTAATATTTCACTTTTTCAGCATGTGATTCCAATTTATATCAAGCTATGTTTGGGACCCATGATAACCATCCTTAGAATTCCAACATTCAGAGATACTAATTTAAAATATAATGAATACTTACCGTGAAACGCTCTTAAAATACGAAACTGCACACCACTTGTCGTAACAAATAAGAGGGAATGAGTCGAATGCCCAGTGGGAAATACAATAATGTAATATAGAATCGAACGGCAGAAAGAGACTCTAACATGTTATATCGCCGAGCACATGAAATTGCCTTATATATATACATATATAAACATTAATGCATGAGACCATTTTTTTTTCCAAAATGTTACTTGTTCCGATTAATTGACAGTGATCCTATGAAAATACCCCTTTTTCTTAAATTACAAATTTTCTCGATTTAACGTACCTGATTAAATACTTAAATCAAAAAATCATTTGTTTAGAGATAATACTTCTTTTATTGAAATCATCCATTTACTCACACCGAATTTACCTTGGTATTTTCCTTGAAAATATCCCTTCAACACATGCATGAACCGTATTATAAAATACTTGTTTTCCATTGAAAGGCTTTCATAAACACTTACTTGTATTAATTATGGGTTAAAACCTCATTAAGTTTCTTAATTACCCATTTAATCGCTTCACTTTTGTAAGGACATAATTTTATAAATGTCCGGGGTAGAATCTAGGAATTTTCAATTTTTTCCTAGATCACAATTTGTATGTCTGACACCGCTACATTCGGCACGTCAACACGGTCATCCTCGACGGCTTTTATCCGAATTCAATGCATCCATTATCTTCACGTGCATCATGCTATATGCGACGTGCTGCTCAGCTCATTCCCACTACTCCACTACGCATTATCGATAAAATGGTTTATTGGAGCTTTAATATTTGGGATTTTGTTAAAAAAATTATTTTTGAAGTCTGGATTAATTTTTATCAAAAGCAGAATTTTTTCGAAGTGTAGAAGCGAAATGCCTTGAATGACGAGCTCGCTCAAATGACTTTTTATTGTCGTTCGCGCGAGATAGGCATGTCACGCGATCTCGTTCGAACGACATCTGTCTTCGTTCAAGCAACATGGCTATCTCGTTTGAATGAGCTACCGCCTCGATTTTCGTATAAATACCTGTACACCTTTGTGACAACCCGACTAATTAAATACCGGGTAGCTACTCCTTTATTAAATTAAATCAAAATGCCAAGTTGGCTCAGTTAATAGCATCACTGTCGAAAACATTTTATTATTACTAACCACCTAGTATTTAAAAAGTAAGTTGCCAAATTTTAATTAAAGTCTGATTAACATGCAGTAAAAGATTTAAAGCAAGAATAATATCACCATTCACTATAACGAAATAATAGAATAAACATCACACGATATAAATAAATCCGGAGGAAAAACTACTCACCACAAACTCCACAACTGAAATGAATAACTAAATACTGAATCAATACATGCCAAAGTCTGAAAAACTGAAATGGAAAAGTCTCTAATAGAATTTGAGCAAAATGCCCTACAGCTGAAGAATACTGAATATGGAATCCAAATGGTAGAAGCGTCTAAAATCAATTCCCTGTAGCTTCCACAAACAGCTACAGCTCGTCATCTGAATGAGTATCCTATGCATGGTGTCCTTGTGGCTGGGCACCTAAAATGGTTTTACAAAAAAATAGATTTGAAAGCAAACGGGTCAGAGCCCGAATGTGGAGATATTTTAAAACCTGCAAGTGCTTTAAAAACATTTAAAACATTAAATGCAAAGTACATGTTAGGACGTGCACTCACATGAAATTCTCACCTCTCGTCTAACTGTGCACTCCTAACGTAAGTACCCATCTAAAATGACACAACCCACTAGCTAAGTGACATCATATCTAGCTAGACTGTCATAGGTTCTACCCTTATTACTCGGTTCCCATTAACATTATAACGCTCGCAATTAAATAGGGGGCTTAACGTAAATTCAGGTTCACATAAAAGTAATACAACTCATTATAGATCATCCCTTTTATGTTATTCCTTAGTTATACACACAATACCATATGAAAGTTCTCATTTTACTAAGTGTATATTTTCCACAACATAAATATACAATATAAGCACCCCGAGACTAAGTTGGGGTGCACACATACTCTGCTATCCATTCCGGTACATCACGTACATAAGGAATCACGTATTCCGAATCTCTCAGGAATCTTTCAGATAACACAAATCACAAACAATGGAGGCGAACACAGTCACATCACATGGGTCACGCACATAACTGCGCTCCCACGATCAGCAGACTTATTAACATCCCAATAAGTCCTTCTCTGACCTATGTTCATCGAGGTAACCAGTCTAAATCTGGGCAACACAAGGATTAGAGGGCCTTAAGCGAACGCAAACCTCCCGTGATAGCAAGTATGGTAGGTATATCATACACACAAATCATATATCAATACTAAGTAAACACGCATCTTAGTAATCACCGTAGTTTAATTGTAGTACTTATCGCATTCTCGTACCAACTTAATATATATACAACTTATATAATCCCGGTCCATATCTATACGCGCCATAATTTATTCTCACGTCGTAGTAGGCACTCACGTCTCAGCTCATAATGTTTATTTGATTCGATCCACACTTATATAATTTACTCCTCATTATATCCCAAATGTCCCAAGTATACTAATACACCATCAAAGGAATGTTATCTCCATCCTCGAACAAATTTACGGGACTCCCAAAATCAAAACAGGCCAAAAAGGCCTAAACTGCCAGCTCGTTAGAAGTCTCGTTCGAACGAGGCTGTTCGAACGAGATTTCGTTCGAACGAACCGGGCTATCTAACGAGATCTCGTTCGAACGAGATTATCGAACGAACATCCCTCTCGTTAGAACCCCAAACTGTCAACTCGTTAGAAGCTCGTTTGAACGAGCTCGTTCGAACGACATGGGTAGGTCTTCTAACGAGTGACCAGATTCAAGCCCAGAAATCCTATCTCGTTTTTCACCAATTTCTACACCTCAAATCTCAACCAAAATTCGTCCCAACAATGTTTAAAGGTCTCTAATCAATCCTAAACATATTAAAATCACATACTAATGTGTTTTAAGTAATTAATTCATCCTCAACATCATTAAATCATCAAGTCTCATCACTTTTCCCCAAATTCTCAAGAACATAAACCCTAGAATTTTAAATCTACCATTCCCAGAAATAGATCCGTTATTGTATCACATAAATTAGTAATTCTCTTAATTCGATCTTCCAATAACATTTCTACATTCAAACCTATCTCCAAAATTAAACTAACAACTCCAATTTTATGGGTTTTTATTTATCTCTCAATTAATTATGATTATGGAATTGTCTAAGCATGGAAGAAGCATTTACTGCATAAAAATGTAAATTAAACCACTTGCCTTGATTCAATCTCTGATTTTGATGACGATTTGAAGAATTTCTCTCTCTCTTTCTGCAGAATTCCCTTCTATCTCTCTCTCTCCAAGCTTTCTTCTCCAATGGCTATGGTGGCTAGGGTTTGCTTTGGGAAATATTAGAAAACCTAATTCTAATAACCTACGTAGCCTTCTAGGTTAATATGGGTTGTTAATGGGTTAAGTGGGTCAATTCCCAATCAGATAAAAACTCTTAATTTTCGTCACTTTTAATTCCCAAAAATACAAAATTACCAAAATACCCTTTATGTTGCCGGTATGGCCTAAAAATACCCCGGGACCCAAACTAAACCCCCGGCTAGTGTTTTCTGACTATCTCGACCCTTCCGGACGCGTTGGCGCACTCAAAACGACCATACGGTTAATAGAATTTAAATTTCACTTTTACAATTAAAATAATTATCTCCTGACGCGACCGTCTCACGCGTCCCAATAAAATGTTCAAATTGTCGTATATCAATTTCACGACAATTTCATAATTCAACATTCATATATCATCATATATACTCAATATAGTCAAATACCAACTCACATCTCGCTAGTATTTTATCCGGATTAATTCCCAATTAATTCTCATTTAATTAATTAATCCCAAAAATAAATATCGCCAAAAATACGGGGTATTACAACCTTCTACACGATTTTCAAGTCTTTTTGCAATCTCAAAACTCTGCGAAAACAGCCCAGAATAAGACTTCATCTTTTTAAGGTTTTCTAAACCTTTTTTATTCACAAAAACATTCTCATATATGTATGTGAATCTTTAAACCTTCAAGAGGATCATTTACTCATCTGGAGTATCTTATGGAGAAGCCGTCTCTCTTCTTCATTGCAGCCCTCCTGAAAAGGGAAAGTTTCAGCCGACGACATCAGAATCGACACCCGAGGGTATTTCTGTGTCACTTATTTTCATTGTAATCCGTGTAACCGTTTTTACAAAATTATAGTGAAAATAAAAGGTTTTGCCCCTTTGGGGGATTTTTCCTCATTTATGTGTATTTGAATGTTCTTGCTTGATTTTATCATCATTAATCACACCTAGATGCATGTTTAGGACTTAATTGATAAAAACTGAGTTTAATTAAATAATTTCTTTATTTGAACGCAAGCGCACTCTTTCAAATTGGTATCAAAGCCAATTACAAAACTTTACCGTGTAATTTTCCGTAAAATTTTTCTAAGATATCAATTTTTTAAAAATTTGATTTTTTGAAAACGAGTATGTTCATAATGGAGAAGTTATATAATGAGGGTGGACACCTCCCTCTGTCACTCTTGAAAACGTGACCAATTTAAAACCTGTCACTACATGGACTGAAGCAGAGTTTAAATGGTCATCTTTTAATTCTAAGGGTTTAGGTGCTATTTCTGGGTCTGTCACACCTGATGAGTTCAAACGCATAATGACGTGTACCATGTTAAAAGAGGCATGGGATGTTTTGCAACTTACCCATGAAGGAATTAATGCTGTGAAAGAGTCTAAACTGCAAAATTTAACAACTCAATTTGAAACAATCACCATGCTTGAATCTGAATGTTTTGATGAATTTTATGTTAGACTGTCTGATATTGTTAACACTAGCTTTAATCTTGGTGAACACATTCCTAATGCTAGAGTTGTTAAAAAGATTCTTAGATCACTGCCTAAGCATTTTATCTGTAAAGTCACTGTGTTAAATTCTATGGGTAATTTAAACATGCTTAAATTGGAGGAACTTATAGGAGACTTGCAAACGTATGAAATTGATATGTTCCTAAATCTGTCAAGTCTAAAGATACGGGAATTGCACTTAATGCCCAGGAGAGAAAGAGTGAGGAGTCGACAAGAAAGAGGGGTGAGTCATCTAGAAAAAGAGAGACAGATACGTCAGATTCTGAGTGTGATTTTGACTTAGATGATTTGGCCCTATTTGCAAAAAATTTCATGAGAATTCTCAAATTCAAGAAAAATGGTAATTTTAAAGATAAAAAGAAGTTTGAGAAAAATAACTTTGAAAAGAAAAATGAAAAAGATTTTAAAGATCCTCCTAAAAAAGAAAGTGAGAGATGCTTTGAGTGCGACGGTAGGGGTCATAGAGCTTTTGAGTGTGCTACTAGGCTGAACATAGAAAAGGATAAAGTTGTCCTTAATGCTACCCTTAGTGACGACAGTGAGGTCGAGTCGGTAGATTCTGGAGATAAGTCACTGCATGAGTGTAACTTCACCGCATTCATGGCTAGTCATGTGAGTACTTCTAGTGCTCCTCACGACGATGAGGATGCTACTTCACAGGAGCACCTTGACAGTGAGAGCGAGCTGAGTGAGGGGGAGGATGATGCAAGTGAGAGCGAGAGTGATCTACAACGCTCCTACGCTGAGTTATATAATGAGTCATTTAAAACCAAAGAGCGTAACAAAGCGTTAGTACTTAGGGTCACAGCTTTAGAGAAAGATTTAAGACTATTTGGAGAGAGAGAGAGAGAGAGTTGGTGTGAGAATAAAAAGGGGAGAAAAGAAAAACTTAAGAAGAAAATATGTTTTGAGTGCAAGGGAGAAGGGAATAAGGCATTTGAGTGTCCCACTAGACTTAGGAGAAAGGGCAAGGAAGTTGCTATGCCTACTACCCTAAGCGATAGTGAGGATGAGAATGGAGATGAAAGTGTGATCCGAGATGCTTTTAGAAAGTTGTTTATCGAGACCATGGAAACAAAAAGGTCAAATAGAATCCTAGGTCTTCGGATTTGTGAGTTGAAGGAAGAGAATGATGAGCTAAAAAGGGAAAACTGTAATTTGACCAACACGGTGTCTAGTATAACGACACGTGTATCCCATCTCGAGTATGAGATCAAACAAGCACGGGAGGTCCAAGTCTTATTAGAAAACGCATCTGAGAAGGTTGATAAGATGGTTCCCTATCCCGTTTGAATGATGGTAATGACGGTGTATTCACTACTTTTAATGCGCCCGAGCCTATATCCTCTTTGGTGAGTGAGTTTCATGGGTGCCCGTCTAGGAAAGCTCATCCCAAAATTCTTGACAAATTAATTCCTAGATCGGTGTATGTTTGCTCCCACTGCAAGAAGTGAGGACATCTTAGGGAGTTTTTTTCAAAGTTGGGTTTTGTGCCATATCATGCCACTTCACACATTCATGCACACACAAATGATACTTTGCTTGCACATAATGATAGAGAGTTTGTACATATTCGTGAGCAAGTGAAGTTTTTGATCAAGACCACACATGATCTAATGGAGTTGGTTCAAAAGATGTCGCCATCTTTGGAAAACTCCACCGTTCTTCCTGGTTGAGGTCTTGTCATGTTTGCTAGCATAGGGTGATTTTCATGATGTATCTTTTGCCTATTGCTAGCATGTATCATTAGTTTATTTTTATTCTTATAGCTTTGCTCTTTATATATTTTTTTTAAATCCAAAAAGATTTTCTTTTTTATAAAAATTTTAGAAAAGCACAAAAAGATTTTTGTATTTTATTTGCACCTTTTATGGATGAGCATTTAAGATAGCGGAGTCACAATTTTATTTCATTTATCCATGTGACTGTTTGATAGAGATTTGAGACGCTACATCATTTCATCCATGTGCTTTACATTGCTTGGAGTCTTTGAGATGTGATTAGTGATACCCTTCTACATATTTGACTCCTATCTCCTTTATTGCACACATGCACGTCTTTATTTGATCATTTTACTTGTCTATCACATATTGGTTTGAGTGTTTACATCTCAATTCTATCTATACAACTAACCATATGCGATAAAACTTGACAAGATTGGGATGCATGTAAAAACCGTTTGGTGAGACTGTGTGTTTATTTAAAAATGGGAAAGGGCCGCGAAAGGTTCAGTTAGCCTTTGCGATTGTAAGCCACCGTTAAAAAGGACCTAAAAATTGAGCAATTTTATTATCCGGAGTCCAAAGAGGTTAAAAGAGCCCTAAAAAATTACTGGCAATAAAAAGCAATATATGCCAAATATGGGCCATTAGGTTTCATCATCAATTCTCTAAAGTTTGAGAATTTAGATCGCCTCTATTCAAAATATAAATCTGAGGGAGTTTGGTTGGAAAATATAAATGGGATTGCACTTCCTTGAAAATCCTGAAAAGGCATGAAATAGTTTTGGACATTATTGGTGTGGAAATCACTTTGAGCTTTGATTTGTTGATTTGATTGAGTCAATGTCTCATATTACCGTCTTTTTACACCAAAGGAAGATTTTGAGTTCATTCGTTAGGAGTATCTGATATTCATCGTGCACATATGTCATGTTTGTATGCATTGATTTTTCTATCGAATTTGATCACACCCCTACATTTACGCTATCATCAACTTGGTTGTTTTTGTGTTCTTTCATGGTGTGATTCTTTGTTGTATATTATCTGTGAAAAATTTTGAAAAATACAAAAATGGCAGTTTATTACCTTGTGACATTCTCCATGTGCATTCATTTATGCTTCTCATATCTGTCTATTTGGGGACATCATAAAAAGGGGGAGAAGAATTATGGGGGTAGAATTGTTTTGGTGTTTGGTTGATTTATGAATGATTTGCTTAAGCTTAATTGATCATTAATATTTTGCATATCATTATATTTCAAACTGTTGCTTATCACGGGTATTTTCTTTATCTCATGTGTGTAGGTACAACAATGTTCATTATTGGATTGCACACCCTGATGAGAAAAGCTTTGGAAGTTTCTGAAGAGCTGAAGGTTTGGAGACATGTCAATTTAGTATTCTCAGTTTGAGGGTTTAATGGGGATATTATCTTGTATATCATTTGATTGCATAATTTAGATTCAGATTTTTATGTAAGTACCGGCGTAGACATAGGGGGAGATTTGTAAGGACATAATTTTATAAATGTCCGGGGTAGAATCTAGGAATTTTTTGTTTTTCCCTAGATCACAGTTTGTATGTTTGATATCGCTACATTCGGCACGTCAACACGATCATCCTCAACGGCCTTTATCCGAATTCAATGCATCCATTATCTTCACGTGCATCATGCTACATGCGACATGCTGCTCAGCTCATTCCCACTACTCCACTACGCATTATCGGTAAAATGGTTTATCGGAGCTTTAATATTTGCATAAATATTTGGGAATTTTTTTTAAAAAAAAATTATTTTTTAAGTTTGGATTAATTTTTATCAAAAGCTAAATTTTTTCTAAGTGTAGAAGCGAAGTGCCTTGAACGACGAGCTCGCTCAAACGACTTTATTGTCGTTCGTGCGAGATAGGCATGTCGCGCGATCTCATTCGAATGGCATCTGTCCTTCGTTCGAGTGACATGGCTATCTCGTTCGAACGAGCTACCGCCTCGATTTTCGTATAAATACCTGTACACCTTCTACACGATTTTTAAGTCTTTTTGCAATCTCAAAATTCTGCGAAAACAGCCCAGAATAAGACTTCATCTTTTTAAGGTTTTCTAAACCTTTTTTATTCACAAAAACATTCCCATATATGTGTGTGAATCTTTAAACCTTCGAGAGGATCATTTACTCATCTGGAGTATCTTGTGGAGAAGTCGTCTCTCTTCTTCATTGCAACCCTCCTGGAAAGGGAAAGTTCTAGCCGACAACACCAGAACCGACACCCGAGGGTATTTTTGTGTCACTTATTTTCATTTTAATCCGTGTAACCGTTTTTACAAAATTATAGTAAAAATAAAAGGTTTCGGGATTTTTCCTCATTTGAGTGTGTTTGAATGTTCTTTCTTGATTTTATCATCATTAATCATACCTAGATGCATGTTTAGGCATTAATTGTTAAAAATTGAGTTTAATTAAATAATTTGTTTATTTGAATGCAAGCTCACTCTTTCAACTTTACCATTCTTTCACTTTAAATGGACATTAGCCAATTTCTCGTATTACTTGTCCACGTTATCTTTCAACCGAAACATTTATCAATTTCATTCAAGTTAGGTTGTCTTTTCTAATATTCATAATATTACCCACTTTTGTACCATGTTTCATTATCTTTTTCTCAGAAACCTCCAAATAACCGCAAACATCAACAGGCTCCATACTCCCGGCTACGCTACCATATGCTCTGGTCAGTGTTTTGGGTCATTCACCTTAGGGCTATGGGACCTTCTAAATTCTTTCTCGATCTCATTCAAGTACCTATTAATGTGTTTTGATATTTTTCAAATGTCCACATTATTCCACTTTTATCGTTTGAAGACAAAATACGGGGATTTTACCCCAACTTGTGTTACACTTTGAAAATCATCATTTCTTGTCCTTTACACACTTGCGTTGGTTTTATCCCAAATATCACCTTAATTTAGGACCATTTGTGTAACACCCGTTTAGACATTTTTATTTCATAAAAATGTTCCACTTTAAGTAAAATTAATATTTTACCCATTTATTTTCAAACTTGTCTTCTCCTTTATTTTTACTAGTGTTATTACCCAAAACATTGTCATGCTATACATGCCAACTTCTTAAATATTTTTTATGACTTATTTACTACTTTGGAGTGATATATTTATCAAGATGGAAATATTTTTATTTCATTACCTTATTTATCAAGGAAATCATTTGACATTTTAGAGAATACCTTGCGAGAAAATTCAAATTTTCCTTTATTTTCACATGTAGTCTTGAATACCCGCTTTCACATTTTCTACACCCATTCACACACTTTAAGGGATGAAATTTTTAGTTTCTTTTATTCATCCTAAAAACCTTGAAAACCTTCAATAAACTTGTCTATATGCTCATTATCAAATTACAACAAGTTCATCTACATAAAAAGAGGCATTTTAAGTCCAAAAATTTCATTAAATGGGTTTAACACATGGTTCATTCTAATTCTTTTTTTAATATTTGAAAAAACATGTTTTTTAAGACAAAAGACTTTTTCGTTTCTTCAAAACCTGAATAATTGTCTATCTTTAGAAAAATCCCATTTTAACCAAAAAAAAAACTTTGAGACATTTGTTCATAAAATATCTTCAACAAGATAAATATTATTTTAAACATTTTATTCCATAAATTGTTTAAATACCATGTTTTCTTGAAATATATCATTTTACTCAAAACTCTTGAAATCATTTATAAACCATTTTACACAAATTGATAAGAAATAACCCTCTTAAATCATATATGCATTCTACTCGAACTACAAGGCCAATACTATGAAAAAAATAGAGTTTTAAGCTAAAGAGTAGAGTTTTCCACCTCAAAGAAGCTCCGAAAAAGGTTGGATAAATGTTTAAGAATACGATAACCTCTCACCTCTTAAGGTGGAATTAAAGAGGTTGCCTAGATCCACTACGCTTGCTCCTTGAAAGCTCCATCAAAACCTCCTTCTAGATCCCTTATTATTATTATTATTATTATTATTATTATTATTATTATTATTATTATTATTATTATTATTATTATTATTATTATTATTATTCTCCGAAAATCCCCAACCGCATCTCTATGAAATACCATCTAAACCAAATGTGTAGTGTATGTGGGTTTGATAAACTTAAATATGGAAGAAAATGATTAATCTATGGTGGTTTCGAGTGGAGGAATGGTGGTGTATAGTTGTTGGTGGAGGAGGAGCTCCAATAGTTAGAGATAGGCAAAATCTAATTGGAATGCCCAAATGAGCCAAAACCCACTTTAAATACCCAAACCAAAAGGTTTAAATACCAAAATGCCCCTAAACTCAACCTTTTAATCCATTAGTCCATCAAGCCTTTAACCCACATTTTGATCTAAGCCGCTAAGAGCTCGACACGTCATCCAATCCGACGATCCACGTCGCGACAGCACATTAAAATGTGTAGAAATAAATTTGATTTTCATCTGGTCGTTTGAATGACTTTGGACCTCTTTCGAATGAGATCCTCTTTCGTTCGAATGGGAGTTATAGCAAGGGTTCTAACGAGATTCAAGCATTGGCTATAAATGGGTCAAACACCAACTCGTTCGAATAGGAAGCTATCCTTTGTTCGAATGACAATGCACCTCGTTCGAACAAGGGAGTTCCAACGAGATTCTAGAGAATGATGGAAATTATACAAGTCCTGGTCGGTTGATGGTCGTTTTGAATCTCATCCAAACGATGAGCCTTTCCTCGGTCGAATGATGTGGACACTCATTTAAACGATAGCCATAATTCCGTATAACAACCTTAAGCCACACATATCCAGTTAAAACGTACCAGGGCCACTACATTATCCAAATTCGATCCAATATCCATCTTACCAAGTCTAAAGCCCAAATGGGTCATACCAATTTTCCAAATCACACGGGTATGGTTAAAATTGTGGGGCGGGTGTTATAGTGTATGTGTGAGCTTTTATCATGATTTAAAGGAGTTAAAAAGTTAAATGATATATGTCAAAATCATAAGAGATGATGTGGTAATGGATACAACTTTAATTAAATGATGGTACCTTTGAAAATTGGAAATGGTATCCCATCTTTGTAATCAATAGGTGAAAGACGCCATATGCAAAAACATTTTGAACAAATCGATGTTTCAAAGATAGATATCCATCCAAAATTGAGTAACCTCAAGTATGTGAAATGAAAGGTTTTAACCAAATCACTCATTGAGGAAAAAAAATGTGTTATTTGAAAATATCTCAAAAGGTGTTGGAAATTTTAACTACTATTGAAGCTTCGAGTAATTTGTTATTGAATTATTATTTTTAATTGAACTCGAACTTGGTTTTAATCTCTCAATGGTGTTCTATTTTTTTTCCACTTCAGATATGATCTTATGTTCTTGGTTGATAAACCCAATCAAGTTATTATCCTTTGAGATAATATTTTTTTGGATGAGACACTTATCATATATCTCACAAAATTTGGTAGGTAGTAAGCTTTAATCTATAATTTTCCTTATACAAATGAAGTTTTTTGAGTGTTTGTTCACTATGTAGTGCATATATAAAATTATGAATAACAAAAACTTTTTATATAGTATACTACCTTTAAATCTATTTTACCAACATCGTGTCCTCTTATGCTTTACTTAATTACATTTTCTTGATTACTTTTCTTTATCTACTTCCTTGACAAAAAAGGAGAAAAGTTTTTATGGAAAGTGAGAGTTTTCATATTTAGGGGGGCACTTGAATGTTATTTCATATGCAAGTTAGTGCATAATTCGTATGTATATCTCTTATGACTAATTTTTGCATATTGTGTATTTCTTCGAACATTGGCACTTTAATGGTGTTTACTAGTGCATTTCAGGAAATCATTCTCTCAGTAATTTGAAGAAGTATTTTGCAGATTTTTGGGGTTATGAGCATTTGTAGTTTCTATATTATTGTCCCTTTAGTAAGACCTTTTGTCATAGTTGATAGGGATTTCATTATGTTTCTTGTAATGTTCGGTTGTTGTGTTTTGTCGACGGAATAGACGAATGGGGAGATTGCACGAGTATTCATATACTTGTTTATACCCTAATATGTAGTTGTCTTATTCTGATTTTCCAAAACACAATGAGTCTCATATTTACCTTTCTAGAAATCTTCAAAAACATTCACGATATTGAATTCATTTCTTGTTCATCCTCATTTTCACATATATCACATTATTGGATGAAAGGTAAATTAGAGAATTCCGTTACACACGTTACGTGTTTTACAAACATATTTCGAAACGCCTTTGTAAAAGCTTAGTGTGTGTAAAACTTTCATGTTTTCTACATTGATCTTTCTTGTATAAAAAAATGTTTGAAAATTTTAAAAACAAGTAAAATTGAGTGAAACTGACCAATTTTGCTATAGTGACAATTTTCGCCGCTGAAGAAAAAAATGTATCAAGTTCTTTTCGCAAAAACTTCGATAATTAGCGTAATAAGTTTATCGCTTAATCATTGTCGTAATGACACTCTCGCTGTAGCTATACCCTCCTCGTTGGCCGCCAAGTACTTTAAAGGAACCTTCAAAAATCTCCAAATAGAAGCGTGACTTGCATCGCAACTGATTCGCTCCAACAATGCTTGTCCTCGCTGCAGCGACACCACCAATGACTAGGGGTGTTCGCGGTCCAGTTCGATCCGTTTTTTAATAAACTTAAGGGTCGGACCGATTAAACCGGTTTTTCGAGCTTAATCGGTCCGATTTTTTATATGGTCGGTCCGGTCAAATTTACCGGTCCTAATAAATAATCTTTTTAAAAAATAAAACTGCCCAAACAACTTCAAAGATTGATAACCAACTTACTCACCAAATTGATGAAATGGGATCTAAAAGAATAATTGCATATGATTATGAGGATAATCAAGAAGCAGAAGAATGAAAATTTTAGAAAGAAGTTACTAATGTGGAGAGGGGTGCTACAGATCAAGAAGTTAGTACTAAGGTAGACATCAGAATTATGAGAAATAAAAATAAGAAAATGGACAAATAATAGAACATCACCTCTACCAAGCTAACAGATATATGAACCTTTGTTTTTTGATTAATGCAACTATGAAACTGTGTTGGAATATTAGCTATTCGAATAAAGGAGAGCTCAGAAGTTTGTGCAGTTGCATAGTTAAATTAGTTGCACCTTTGTTCAAATTTAGGAAACAAAAAACAATGGCTTACCCACAATCAAACAGAGGAGCACTCAACCCACGATCAAACAGATACCCAATGGAAGCCGCGGCGCAGAGGAGTGAATAGCGGCACAGAGGAGTGAACAGCGGCGCAGTTAGTCTTACCCACGATCGACGAAGAAAGCCGCGACGCAGAGGAGGACGGAACGCACACAGTGGAGCAAATAGTGGAGCGCACACAGCGGCGTCGGCCAGAGAGAAGAAGGAGCAGAGTAGAGAAGACGGAGGGGAGAAAACGCCTCCGGCCAAATGTTTGTGTGTGTGGAGCATAACAGCGTGATACAGCAAAGAGAAGAAGAAGAGAAATAAAAAAAACATGCGTGCTTGTGTTTAAATATTTAGGGTTTTTTTTTCGTTCCTTCTTACTTTTATTTGGACGAGCGTACCCTTACTTCTAATTGTAACTTGTGTGTGTGTATGTTACTGCTAATGTATATGTATAAATATAATTAAATGCATATATGTTATAGTAACAGGTCCGGGTCGATCCAGACCGGGTATTTATTTAGGGAGACTAAGGACCGGACCGGTTAGACCGGTTTGGAAAAAAAACCTGGACCGGACCAATTAAAAAAAATGAAAAAATTATGACGGTCCAGCTCGGTTCGGTTCGGTCCACCGGTCCATTCGGTTTTTTGAACACCCCTACCGATGACGTATACATATTCACTAATCTCTGATGAAGATTTTTGGATATGTTCTAAATATTTTTGCAAATAGTACCCTTTTGACTGCTTATTAGACTTAGTAGTCACCAGCCACTGTTCAGACAAAAATATTTCATATTTATTCCCTTAATTTATGTATTTTTACGGCCCCAAACATTGCATTTTTCTCGAATTTATCTCATATTTATGATACTTACCTTTTTGGCGAGTATTTCGTGTTTTGTGTGTTTCTCTTATGTTTTACAAGTAAATCGTGCAATTGGATGAGAGAGAAAAGTCAAATCAGTGAAAGAATTGCGAGAAAGGAAGGTCAAAGGTAAATTGGTAATTTTCGAGCAAGAACTCGGAGATGAAGCCAACCCTACTTTCGTCAATCGTTTTATGATCTATTACCTGAGGATTCGACCCCCTCTTATCGGGTATTACTTAAACGATCGACTTGCACATAAGCCATAAGTACACATGTAACACACACATTCTGCGTTGCATCAAGCTTTTAGCGTTATTGTCAAGGAGTGGGTAGATAGTAGGTTAGGTCGAATTGATCTAAATTTGATTCTAATTCCTAAAAATCCAAAAAAATCATAAATTGCAAAAAAATACAAAAAAAAAAAGATCCAAAAAATCCCAAAAAATAAAAAGGAAATTAATAGTATTCTCTCAAGTTCTTAAATACAAAATACTCAGCCCATTCAAAATCCTGAGCCTATAGTTGAATTCCCTCCTTCTAGCAATAACACTTCAAACATTCTAAATTTTCTGGTACCACCTCCTACACCTATTAGTCACACCACGAGTCGAACATTTAGGAACTCCAGTGTGGATTGTATTCTTTAAGTGTGAGTGTGATGTCGAATAATGCTAGTTTCAGAACAGGAGAGGGTGTGATGTTGTAGTGCCCTATAAGATACCTCTTATACCCGGAGCAAACCGTCGCTCCAGGATGCATTATATTACTGTATAATGTGGGGAAATTCCACTTTAGGAATGCGATGATTCAAATTCTCCTTACTTTTCATGGTGTGGAGTCGAAAAGGTCTTATCTCCACATTAGAGAGTTCGAGGAGGTGTACGAAACCATTAACGATCAAGCTTTCACCCAAGACATCATACATCTCAAGTGTTTCCCCTTCTCACTTAAGGACAAGTCCAATACTTGGCTTTGGATTTTAGCATTGAACTCTATCAATATGTGGAGAGTCATGCAGGGTAAATTTCTCTAAATATTCTTTCCCGCACACATGACTAACTCTACTCGAGCTAAAATCAAGACTTTTAAGCAAAATGATAATGAGCACTTTGATAAGTGTTGGGAGAGGTTCAACGAGTTAGTCAATACGTGCCCACATCACAGTTTTGAGTGATGGAGACTCATATCCTACTTCCGGCATTGGCTTAGTCTAATCTCAAAGCAACTCATTGAAATAATATGTTTGGGAGAGTTCTTCAGGTTAAATGCAGATGATGCGGAGGACCACTTTAAGTATGTCTCCGAGACAACTCAATATTGGGACGCATCGAATCCGAACACCCAACATAAAGCTAAATTCATGTCTAGAGCACCTTACGCACTTGGACTCTACTACTTGGACAATGAAGCAGAGTTGAAGCTCCAAACTAATCAATTATCCAATAGGCTAGAAGATGTGGTTGAAGCTAGGGGGAGAGATACATATGACCCATCTCAAGCTTTAAAGGAGGAGATTTGCGCGATTTGTGAGGCGAGACATTTAATGAAGGAATGTCCAACTATACCCGCCTATAAATTATGCTTCAAGAGCTAGTTGAAGCAACGGGAGATTATAAAGGGAATTTTAATGCCCCTCACTGGAATTCTTTTAATCCCTCGTGGAGGAACCATACCGGCTTTAATTATGGGTAACCGAATGCATCGTTGAACCCCAATCAACACATTGCCCAACGATCGCCACCGCTCCTATGTAATACCCCGTATTTTTATGCTATATTAATTTGGGGATTTATTAAATTTAATGTGAGTTAATTATTTAATAAAAATCCAGAAATTAATTATGTTATAATTATTAACGTGACGAGAGTTAGTAATAATGGGAAATTTGTTGAATACGGAAATTAATTATGTTATAATTATTAACGTGACGAGAGTTAGTAATTATGGGAAATTTGTTGAATATTACTAATGAGCAAAGTAATATGTAATATTAGTTATATTGAATGTCACGAGTGAATAAAATGACAATATTGGAAATTTGAGTCGGGACGCGTCCGTGTAACGTCGGGACTAAATATTGATAAATAAAAGTGAATATTTTATAAGTTGTTCGTATGGTCGTTTTGAGTGCGCCAACGCGTCCGGAAGGGTCGAGATAGTCAGAAAAGTGTACCCGGGGGTTTAGTTTGGGTCTCGGGGCGTTTTTAGGCCAAATTAGTACCCCGGGAGGGCATTTTAGTCATTTTGTATTTTTGGGTAATTAAACCCACGAAAATTAAAGGGGCTATATCAGATATCTGGGTTATCATTTAGGGTTAGAAACTCTAAACACAAGTGACGGCCATAGGAGAGGAAGAAGAGAGCTCTCAAGGCAAATTCAAGGCCCGAAACTCACCCGTTTGCACCGCCGCCACCACCAACGTGTAGATCGCGAGACGGGGAACGCAACCCTACCGAATTCGACACCAAACCAGACTTCTGAAAATCCCAGGCAAGTGTTTATCTTTCTTATTTCGTTGGTGCATCCTTCATATTAGTTTAGGAATGATTAGGGAGGAATTACATTGAAGAAAACCTAAATTGTGATAGGAATTTGCATGTAGTGATGACTTAAACCTTATTCTGGAAATTGTTGGTGATGTAGAAGAATAATCCACGAAATTTTAATGTAGTATAAGAAGGAATTTCTAGAAAAACATATTGGAACCATGATTTAGAGATTTCTAGGGTTCTTGAATATTTAAAGGAATTTTGGCATGATTAATACATGTTTAGTGACGTAAATTGACATGCTTTACGTAGGAAATGTATAATATCATGTTAGGATGTTAGTAGTGCAAATTTTGAGACGTTTGGGATTGTATGATATGGATTTGGTGTAAGTTAGAAGATGGAACCCGTAACTGCAATTCTGCAAAAATCGAAATACCTGCTTGATCGATCGATCGAGCCTAGAGCTTCGATCGATCGAAGGTTCGATCGATCGAGCCCCAGACCTCGATCGATCGACCCCTCCTGGAAGACTCATGTTTCCCCTTATTAATTAGTTAAAATTCGATTTAATGTGAAATACTTATTGGGCATCCTTAATAAAATGTTTTGGGAGATATGGAGGACCAATAGGACATATGAATGATTTTGGGATTCTTAATATAAGACGAGAATTGTACTTGTGGGATAATTACTTAAGGGTTGATGAATTTATGAATTAACGGGAGAGTTACGTAAGAGAGTTACGTTGGAATATAGAAAGGACACTTACTGAATTTTATACTTGGGAGGATAGAGTCCATGCATGTTACGTATTCAGATGAGAAAATCCTTCGAGTTAGAGTTAGAAACGAACTCTTATATGAAATACTAATAATGTGAAAATTAAGGATAAATATTGTAATTGTGGGTGATGAGAGGAACCTATATTAATATGATAAAAGTGGTATATTTATATGATTGTGTATGCATATATTATATACATGTGAAAAACATGCCCACGCTACTTGTTATCCCTGAGGTTACCGCGCTGGGACAGTCTTATCTCGATGGGACCTTTATGGGGGATATTGACTTGTACCCTAGAAGATAGATATTCTTGGTACAGGCTATCGGAATGATAGTTCAGACGGTCCTAAGAGACGCGGGTATGTGCTTTCCTCTTAGAGACTTGGAATCTATGATTCGCCTCAATATTGTTGTGTATGTGTTAATACAATTCGAGAGTGATTCCGAATGTATTCCCCTTAATATGAGTGATATGGGGCTTTGGATAGTAGAGTATGCCCGCACCATAGTTTAGTTGGGGTGCTGTTGTAATATATATATTATACGAGTAGTAAATATATATATATATATGAAATTCTGAAATCTGGAACTGCCTACTGTGATTTGATATGTAGGACATGGTTGATGACTCAAATTGTAATACTTGCGTTGAGAAAGTATAATATGACACTGGAAAACTTTATAAATTAATAAAGATAAATCGAGAATTTTGGATACTACTTGAAACCTTCTTTTTAAACAACGATATTATTAAGTTTTAAATCCTGTGAATAACCTAAGATAAGTTAAATTATTGGGGAAAGATAGAGTGTTATATGACGAGATAATCCATTGGAAAGGTTAGTACGATAGGCGTGCACATTAGAAGAGAGGCGAGAATTTCTCAAGAGAGTGTCGAACTAATATGTTGTTGCATTGGCCTGTATCAATTTAAATACTTGCTAAACGAATTTTAAATCATACATACTATCGGGCTCTGACCCGTTTCTTTCTCTCTCTCTCTCTCTCTCTCTCTCTCTCTCTCTCTCTCTCTTGTATATATATGTATATATTACAGGTGCCCAGCCACAGGGGCGTCTTGCTTAGGATCCCTTGAAAGGAACGTGCTGCAGCTTAGGTGGGAGTTGCAGGCCACTTGCATAGACGACTTCGTTTACTTGATTCCACATCTATCATTTTCAGTTATTGGGCATGTGTCGCCCTTTCCACTATTTATCTGTTTTATTGGGACATTTGTATTTCAGTTATTTCCAGTACTGTTACGTTGGGATTTTATTCAGCATGTATGTTTTACATTAGGTTTTTAAATGTTGGGATTTTGAATGTTTAAATTAATTGGATTATGTTCCAGGATATTTGTGGTATGATTCTTAATTATTGTTAATGTTGTTAATAAATAAATATTTTTTTTTATAAAATTTGGAAGGTAATGTAAAAAAAAAAATGGTGTTGACACTTAACTTAATTAATTAGGGTGTTAATTTGGAAAATTTATTTTTACGACAGTGATGCCAAGAATGAACCAACTGTTCACCTTGATTTTAATTTAATAAAGGAGTGATCGCCCGGTATTTAATTAGGCGGGGTGTCACAGGTGGTATCAGAGCATCAGGTTCTAGTATCCTTTAGGATCTGTGCGGCTTATTATGCTTTCAGCGTTGCTTTCTTTGATATAGAGCCCTATTTTTAGGATTGTTGTATTTCTGCTTTTACGTTACGTCTTCAGCTATTTGTGATTTGATAATGACTGTAGACTAATAAAATTCTTCACGTTTCAGATGCCTCCGAGACGTGCACCGAAGGATAGGCGTGCCCAGGCCGAGCAGCCAGTAGCTCCGGCACAAGGCACTATGAATGCTAATGAAGTTGCCGCCATTGTTGCTCAGGCGGTGAATGCCGCGCTAGCGGTGGTTCAGCAGGCTCCACCCCAGATTCAGGCAGTGGCGCCAGTACCAGCACAACTTCCATCTGCATGGGAGAGGGTTAGGGATGCTTCTCAGAAGGCGCATCCCCCTGAGTTCTCTGGTAGCTCAGATATCGTCACAGTCAGCCAATGGAAGAAAGACATCCAGCGGCATCTTCGTATGTTTGAGTGCACCGACGTGCAAAGGCAGTTATTGGCTTCCTTTAAATTGGTGGGAGCCGCTTTTCAGTGGTGGGAGTCCACTACCACCTTAGAGGAGAGGGACACGATCCCTATTCAGTCGTTCTGGGAGCGGTTTGACCGCAAGTATTTCCCACCCGCCGTGCAGACTGAGATGAGGCGAAAATTACTGAATTTGAAGCAGGAGAACTCTACCGTTGCAGAGTATGAGGAGGAGTTCACGAGACTTCTCACCATAGTGATAGATGAGGCACCTACTGAGAGTAAGAAGATTATGTTGTTTGTGGATGGGTTAGCTTGGAGGATCCGTCAGCATCTTATAGGGAATCTATCTCTGAGTACTTTTACTGATGTACTCAATGCTGCGTTACTACATTGCCAGGATCACCGTTTCCATCTGCAGGGAGGCAAGAGAGTAGGAGAGTCCAGCCAGCAGGGCAGGACCGGGGGTAATAGTGCTAATGGGGCACCATCTCATGGACAGACTCGTCAGCACGAGCAGAGTTCCCATCAGGGGGACCCTGCTAAGCGATTCCGTTCAGGTGATTCCAGACAGGGATTTGGGGGTTATAGGCAGGGTCAATAGGGCCAGCCTAATCATCAGGGCCAGCAAAGCTAACACCGATAGCAGGGTCAGCAGCAGGGCCAACAGCGTGTTCATCATGGCCAACAGGGCCAGTGGCGGGGAGGTAACGGCCAACAGGGCCGCGGACAACAGGGTCAGAGAGGAGGCAACTTCAAAGGCCGATGTTTTGGGTGTGGTAGGCACGGCCATAGGCGCCAGGATTGTCCGGAGGGAGATAGGGCCCCACAGCAGCAGGGTGCCCATAATGAGCCACAGAGGCCATTTTTTCTGGCTGCCCTCCCAGCTCCAGCCCAGGTGCCAGCCCTACCAGCCGTTCCAGCAGCTCCAGTGCAGCATGGGCAGTTACAGTACGGACGTGTCTATAACGTCCACCAGGCAACATCTCCACAGGCACCACCCGCGATTGAGGGTATGTTTCATATCCATGGTGCTATGGGTCGGGTTTTGTTTGATACGGGGCCGATGCATTGTTTTATAGCTACGCATTTTGCGAAGGCCTTAGGGTTATTAGCCACAGCAGAGAGCACTATGACGTGTGTAGACTCACCACTGGGAAGTGGGTCGCTTATCTTCTTTATATGCCGGGGAGTGGGGGTAGAGATTGGTAGTTTGGTATTACCTGCAGACATGTTAGTCTTAGATATGCATGAGCATGATGTTATTATCGGTATGGATTGGCTCGCAGCTTATAGAGCCATGATTGATTGCTTCGGTGGGAGCATTATTTTTTCCATTCCGGGGCAGGAGATGTTTGTAGTGGCGATGCCTCGCCCAGAGGGAGGTTCGATCGCTCATTTGTATTATATAGAGGAGGATGCCTCTAAGGAGGTTGTGATTCCTTTAGACTCGATACCAGTCGTTCGTGAGTATTCCGATGTATTCCAGGAAATACCAGGCCTACCCCCCAGTCGAGAGATAGACTTTGTCATAGATTTATTGCCAGATACGAGACCTATAGCACGCGCTCCATACCGTATGGCTCCGGCGGAGATGCGAGAGTTACGAGATTAGATATAGCAGCTGTTAGGTCAGGGCTTCATTCGCAGGAGTACCTCACCTTGGGGCGCTCCAGTTCTGTTTGTGAAGAAGAGAGATGGTTCACTGAGGTTATGTGTGGACTACCGGGAGTTGAACAAGGTCACGATACGGAATAAGTATCCGTTGCCTCGAATCGATGATCTGTTCAACCAGCTGAGAGGAGCAACTTTCTTTTTGAAGATAGATCTGAGGTCGGGATACCATCAGCTACGTATTAGAGAGCAGGATGTTTCAAAGACTGCCTTCTTGACGAGATATGGGTCTTACGAATTCAGAGTGATGCCATTTGGTCTCACAAATGCTCCATCCGTATTCATGGACTTAATGAATCGAGTATTCAGAGAGTTCTTGGATCAGTTTGTCATCATCTTTATAGACGACATTTTGATATATTCACACTCCGATGATAAGCATGTCAAGCACTTGAGGCGGGTTCTTCAGACTCTACGAGAGCATCAGCTGTATGCTAAGTACGAGAAGTGTGGATTCTGGTTGCGAGAGGTACAATTCTTGGGGCATGTTGTTTCTGAACAGGGGATAGCAGTTGACCCGAGTAAAGTGTCAGCGGTAAGGGAGTGGGGACAGCCCACAATACCGACGGAAGTGCGTAGTTTCTTGGGGTTAGCCGGATACTACAGGAGATTCATTCGGGGATTCTCCAAAATAGCGGGTCCATTGACGAACCTGACTCGCAAAGGGGTACCATATGTTTGGGATGATGCTTGTCAATTGGCTTTCGACGAGCTGAAAGGCAAGCTTACTTCAGCACCAGTCCTTGCTTTACCAAAGCCGGGTGTGGAGTACCTGGTTTACACTGATGCCTCTATACAAGGACTTGGGGGAGTACTTCAGCAAGAAGAGAAGGCTATAGCTTTTTCCTCCCGCAAGCTTAAGCCGCATGAGAAGAATTACCCCACCCACGACCTGGAGTTAGCAGCGGACGTCTTTGCATTGAGGATATGGAGACACTATTTATTGGGGGAGAAGTTCCGTTTGTTCACAGACCACAAATCACTGCAGTACCTGTTCACTCAGCGAGAGCTGAATATGCGTCAGCACAGATGGTTAGAGTTTGTGAAGGACTATCAGTTCGACATACAGTATCATCCGGGGAAAGCCAACGTAGTTGCTGATGCGTTGAGCCGTAGACCGGTAAATGAGGTAGCGGACGTCTGGAAAGCGAAGTGGAAGGAGTTGGGTCACCAGGACGCAGTAGCCCGTTCCTTCATATCTGTTATGACAGTCACACCCGAGATTGTTACGAGGGTGATACAGGCACAGATCACAGACCCGTTTTGCCAGGAGCAGATTGTACGACTTTTAGCTGAAGGTGCTGAGTCCTATTCTGTTAGTTCTGACGGGGGTTTGAGGTTTAATGGGAGATTGGTGGTTCCAGATGGGGCAGAATTGCGTCATGCAGTGATGACCAAATCTCACGGGTCCCGATTTGCAGTGCATCCTGGAGGAGATAAGATGTACCAGGATACGAGGAGACAATACTGGTGGAGTGGGATGAAGAAGGACATTGCTGAGTTTGTGTCCAAGTGTTCTACCTGCCAGCTGGTGAAGGTGGACCATCAGATACCGTCAGGGTTACTTCAGCCATTAGAAATACCCGCGTGGAAGTGGGAGAGTATTTCCATGGATTTTATTACAGGGTTGCCTACATCACAGCGGGGCCACGACTCCATCTGGGTGATTGTAGACCGTTTGACCAAGGTGGCTCATTTTCTGACGGTGCGGACAGATTATACCACGGGTCAGTATGCTCAGTTGTTCATTTCTGAGATTGTCAGATTACATGGGGTGCCCCTGAATATTGTGTCAGATAGAGACAAGATTTTCGTGTCACGTTTCTGGGAAAGCTTTCAGGAGGCTATGGGTACTGAGTTGAGGCTGAGTTCAGCTTACCACCCACAGACAGAGCGTACTAATCAGATGTTAGAGGATATGCTACGCATGTGTGTTCTAGATTTTGGAGGAGGTTGGGAGCCACACCTTCCACTGGTAGAGTTTGCTTATAATAATTCTTATCAGCTCACAATTGGCATGGCTCCATTTGAGGCTTTGTATGGCAGGCCTTGTCGTTCTCCAACTTGTTGGATCGAGGTGGGGGATAACAAGTTACTAGGACCAGAGGTGATTCAGGAAACCTCCGCGAGGATTGAGATGATCGGGAGTCGCATTCGGGTAGCCCAAGACAGGCAGAAGAGCTACGCCGATGCGAAACGGTTCTTCCGGGAGTTTAATGTGGGGGACCATGTGTTACTGCGTGTATCTCCTATGAAAGGAGTGATGAGGTTCGGGAGGAAAGGGAAATTGGCTCCGAGGTACGTGGGACCATTTCCCATTATCGAGAGGATTGGGCCGGTAGCATACAGATTGGGACTACCAGAGCATTTACACCGCATTCACGATGTATTCCACATCTCATCGTTGAGACGGTATCTTCGGGATGATATGGCCCATACTCACATTGCGATAGATGAGATAGACTTACAGCCTGACAGCTCTTACGAGGAGAGACCAGTGGCTATCCTAGACTATAGTAAGAGGAGATTGAGGTCAAAGATAGTTCCACTTGTACGGGTCCAGTGGGAGCACCACAATGTGGAGGAATCCACTTGGGAGCGCGAGGTCGATATGCGCGAGAGATATCCAGATTTGTTCTTACCAGGTATGCCTTATTTTCCGAATTTCGGGACGAAATTCCGTTATTAGGGGGGAAGTATGTAATACCTCGTATTTTTATGCTATATTAATTTGGGGATTTATTAAATTTAATGTGAGTTAATTATTTAATAAAAATCCAGAAATTAATTATGTTATAATTATTAACGTGACGAGAGTTAGTAATAATGGGAAATTTGTTGAATACGGAAATTAATTATGTTATAATTATTAACGTGACGAGAGTTAGTAATTATGGGAAATTTGTTGAATATTACTAATGAGCAAAGTAATATGTAATATTAGTTATATTGAATGTCACGAGTGAATAAAATGACAATATTGGAAATTTGAGTCGGGACGCGTCCGTGTAACGTCGGGACTAAATATTGATAAATAAAAGTGAATATTTTATAAGTTGTTCGTATGGTCGTTTTGAGTGCGCCAACGCGTCCGGAAGGGTCGAGATAGTCAGAAAAGTGTACCCGGGGGTTTAGTTTGGGTCTCGGGGCGTTTTTAGGCCAAATTAGTACCCCGGGAGGGCATTTTAGTCATTTTGTATTTTTGGGTAATTAAACCCACGAAAATTAAAGGGGCTATATCAGATATCTGGGTTATCATTTAGGGTTAGAAACTCTAAACACAAGTGACGGCCATAGGAGAGGAAGAAGAGAGCTCTCAAGGCAAATTCAAGGCCCGAAACTCACCCGTTTGCACCGCCGCCACCACCAACGCGTAGATCACGAGACGGGGAACGCAACCCTACCGAATTCGACACCAAACCAGACTTCTGAAAATCCAAGGCAAGTGTTTATCTTTCTTATTTCGTTGGTGCATCCTTCATATTAGTTTAGGAATGATTAGGGAGGAATTACATTGAAGAAAACCTAAATTGTGATAGGAATTTGCATGTAGTGATGACTTAAACCTTATTCTGGAAATTGTTGGTGATGTAGAAGAATAATCCACGAAATTTTAATGTAGTATAAGAAGGAATTTCTAGAAAAACATATTGGAACCATGATTTAGAGATTTCTAGGGTTCTTGAATATTTAAAGGAATTTTGGCATGATTAATACATGTTTAGTGACGTAAATTGACATGCTTTACGTAGGAAATGTATAATATCATGTTAGGATGTTAGTAGTGAAAATTTTGAGACGTTTGGGATTGTATGATATGGATTTGGTGTAAGTTAGAAGATGGAACCCGTAACTGCAATTCTGCAAAAATCGAAATACCTGCTTGATCGATCGATCGAGCCTAGAGCTTCGATCGATCGAAGGTTCGATCGATTGAGCCCCAGACCTCGATCGATCGACCCCTCCTGGAAGACTCATGTTTCCCCTTATTAATTAGTTGAAATTCGATTTAATGTGAAATACTTATTGGGCATCCTTAATAAAATGTTTTGGGAGATATGGAGGACCAGTAGGACATATGAATGATTTTGGGATTCTTAATATAAGACGAGAATTGTACTTGTGGGATAATTACTTAAGGGTTGATGAATTTATGAATTAACGGGAGAGTTGCGTAAGAGAGTTACGTTGGAATATAGAAAGGACACTTACTGAATTTTATACTTGGGAGGATAGAGTCCATGCATGTTACGTATTCAGATGAGAAAATCCTTCGAGTTAGAGTTAGAAACGAACTCTTATATGAAATACTAATAATGTGAAAATTAAGGATAAATATTGTAATTATGGGTGATGAGAGGAACCTATATTAATATGATAAAAGTGGTATATTTATATGATTGTGTATGCATATATTATATACATGTGAAAAACATGCCCACGCTACTTGCTATCCCTGAGGTTACCGCGCTGGGACAGTCTTATCTCGATGGGACCTTTATGGGGGATATTGACTTGTACCCTAGAAGATAGATATCCTTGGTACAGGCTATCGGAATGATAGTTCAGACGGTCCTAAGAGACGCGGGTATGTGCTTTCCTCTTAGAGACTTGGAATCTATGCTTCGCCTTAATATTGTTGTGTATGTGTTAATACAATTCGAGAGTGATTCCGAATGTATTCCCCTTAATATGAGTGATGTGGGGCTTTGGATAGTAGAGTATGACCGCACCATAGTTTAGTTGGGGTGCTGTTGTAATATATATATTATACGAGTAGTAATATATATATATATATATATATATATATATATATATATATATATATATATATATATGAAATTCTGAAATCTGGAACTGCCTACTGTGATTTGATATGTAGGACATGGTTGATGACTCAAATTGTAATACTTGCGTTGAGAAAGTATAATATGACACTGGAAAACTTTATAAATTAATAAAGATAAATCGAGAATTTTAGATACTAGTTGAAACCTTCTTTTTAAACAACGATATTATTAAGTTTTAAATCCTGTGAATAACCTAAGATAAGTTAAATTATTGGGGAAAGATAGAGTGTTATATGACGAGATAATCCATTGGAAAGGTTAGTACGATAGGCGTGCACATTAGAAGAGAGGCGAGAATTTCTCAAGAGAGTGTCGAACTAATATGTTGTTGCATTGGCCTGTATCAATTTAAATACTTGCTAAACGAATTTTAAATCATACACACTATCGGGCTCTGACCCGTTTCTTTTTCTCTCTCTCTCTCTTGTATATATATGTATATATTACAGGTGCCCAGCCACAGGGGCGTCTTGCTTAGGATCCCTTGAAATGAACGTGATGCAGCTTAGGTGGGAGTTGCAGGCCACTTGCATAGACGACTTCGTTTACTTGATTCCACATCTATCATTTCCAGTTATTGGGCATGTGTCGCCCTTTCCACTATTTATCTGTTTTATTGGGACATTTGTATTTCAGTTATTTCCAGTACTGTTACGTTGGGATTTTATTCAGCATGTATGTTTTACATTAGGTTTTTAAATGTTGGGATTTTGAATGTTTAAATTAATTGGATTATGTTCCAGGATATTTGTGGTATGATTCTTAATTATTGTTAATGTTGTTAATAAATAAATATTTTTTTTTATAAAATTTGGAAGGTAATGTAAAAAAAAAAATGGTTTTGACACTTAGCTTAATTAATTAGGGTGTTTATTTGGAAAATTTATTTTTACGACAGTGATGCTAAGAATGAACCAACTGTTCACCTTGATTTTAATTTAATAAAGGAGTGATCGCCCGGTATTTAATTAGGCGGGGTGTCACATCCTACCTTACCAAAAATTTCCACCCATGCAAGAGCCTACTCTCGTGCCTTATGTGATCCCACAATGAAAGATTCTCAAGGACACTCTTGCTCAATTTATGTAAACCCAATCAGCGATAAATTCCCAAAATGGTAAAAAAATTGACTTAAAAGTATCGTCTTCTAAGTTGCAATCCTCTTTTAGTGTCCAAGAGAGCCAGAAGTTTCCCACCCAAGGCCAATGACCTCCCAAAGGTCAAAACTGTGTGAGCTCTACTCCCGATGAAAATTAAGAGAAATGTAAAGCGATAACCACTCTACGTAGTGGAATAATTGTTTACTTGTCACCTCCTCCACATGACGTGCAAAAAGACAAGGAGGTTTCACCCGGCGCGCAAGAGGCTGAAGATGCCCCTTGGAATAGAGGGAAAAAGAAGACACAATTAGGCCCGAAGTGGTAGTGAAACCACCTATAGCCTCACCATACCCTCAAGGTTGGTCTCTCTTCCTAAAGAGGCCTCTCATGATGACATTTTAGTGGTTCTAAAGCAAGTGAAGCTAAGCCTACATTTTCTTGAGGCTATAAAGAAAATTCCCATGTACGCTAAGTTATTAAAGGACTTGGTCATGATGAAATATAAATTAAAGGTAAAGAAGAAGGTTTACTTAGCACACAATGTGAGTTTTGTACTATTGAGCGACCAACCACCCAAGTACAAAGATCTAGGTCCCGCTACCATTTAGTGCATTATTGGAGAGAATAAACTCGAGAGAGATTTATTAGATTTAGGTCCGAGTGCCAACATTCTACCTAATTCCATTTATACGAAGCTTGATTTGGGAGATCTTAATATCACTAAAATTACTCTACAACTTGTGGATTGTTCTGTGAAGGTACCTCGTGGGGTAGTTAAGGACAACATCATCCAAGTAAACACTTTCTATTGGGGTAGTTGAGGACAAGATCATCCAAGTAGACACTTTCTGATCTCGAGTACATTTTGTCATTTGGGACATGAAGACCTCCTCCCCATCGAGTAATCATTCTCTCGTTATTCTTGATCGCCCTTTCCTAGCCATGGCTGACGCATTTATTAACATGCATAATGGGAAAAAGCAACTCACGTTCGGGAATATGACACTTGAAATGAATATCTTGAACATAACAAAGCAAATGGGTGATGAGCGTAGTCTAAACGACTCGGATTATATCGAGGAGGTAGTACATGAACATTTTTAGGGTAATAATGTTAGGGATCCACTTTAGGTGTACTTAGTGATGGAGAGTGAGAGCGAAAGAGGTTATTCCTAGTTCATCTGAGTGATGAGTATAATGAGGGAAATACTATGTAAGAATGAAGTCAAGTACATTCAAGAAGTGAATAGTGTCACTAACCCACGGGATAGTGACATAATCGATCTACTTGCTTGGCCACCTGATTTTTCATTAAATATGAGTCTTGAAAATTTTGAGAAAGAATTCAGACTGGTTGATGAGGATATCACTGCTAAGCCTAATCGTTATTGAACTCATATTTGTCACTTAGGTGAAAGGGACTTAAATGACAGGATAGATCAATTCCTTATTTGTGAATGTCCACCCGAGCCTTTTTAAAGTGTGGTGAAACGTGAGGTATTATCTATTAGTGATGAAAAGGTGGAAAAAATCATTCAAGCGTTTCCACCCGGTGACACATATTTTGTCATACATCACTGTCTTTTTCCACCACGTCCACCCGTGCCATTTGAGTTTTTTGGATTAGATAAAGGACATGACTAGAGTATCATCCGATTTGGAGCCCGATTTATCCATTCTCGAGTTTGAGGTAAATCTAAGCTTAACGTGCCATTCGAAATTTCAATATGGTAGTATCTTCATGTGTGACCATTTATGATATAATCTGATGGCGCATCTCGATAATTTCACTCACGGCATTCATTATGTGCCACCATATGTATACTTTTTCTATTGGATTGACTCTCAATTATTCAGTTTTTTGATTTATGATTTGGAGGAGATGGAGACGATTCAATTGTCAGACTCCATATACGGGGATTAGTAGGTTTTGGGGAAGAGTTCGCCGCATCCCTGACATGTATGGGGTCAGTTTTTTGTTGTAGCTTTAAGTCGTGTGAGTGCGTAGAGTGTTTAGGGGTGAGTCGAATGCGTTTTAGCAAGAGAGGAATTAATTCGATTTTTATTATGCAGTTGCTTTATTTTCATCGTTGTATCTTTAAAACAAACTATGTAAACATTCTATCTCTTGTTAATGAAATTGAATTTGAGTTATGTTTGTCTATTTGCATTTTAAATTTTGTTTGTTTTAGATTTCGCACACTTTCTTGTCTTATTTAGACTTTAGTCCTTTTCATTGATGACAATGCAAAAGTCTAAGTTAGGGGAGGTACAAGTCTGTCTTTTAAACTTCACAAATTTTTAAAATGGCCAAAAAATTGAAAAATGTCAAAAAGTGGTATAAAATTAAAATTTTCACAGAAATAAATAGAAAATAATTCTTCAAAATAAATATAAATTGGAATTTAAAATCCTCAAAAATATTACTAAATTTTTGTTTGAAGTTTGAATTTGTAAAAATTCATTGCACTAAGCTGAAATTAATCAAAAATGAAAAATGAGCGAAAATTGAGGACTTATATGAATAAGTGTGGAGATTTTAACCTGGTGAGATTTTGCGAGCCTATCCTCATTTCTGAGTAAGTAAATCAATCCGAGTTAAAAAAAATAACTCAAAAGTTATTTCAGTGATAGATTTTTTGTTGATCTCTGAATCTTTGTTTGATCGGTTACGGAAAACGAGTGGAAATATTATTTTGAAAATGCGATAAAATTATCTCAAAAATAAAAATTATTCTCAAGACGCATATGGTAACTTGATTATTAATTCGAGCATATGAAGTTAGGCCATCATTTTTTCTCCCAAAAATATTAGTCAGAAACAGTCATGAAAAATATCAATTTGAAATCCAACTTTAGTCTAAAAACGATATCCCTTTTCGTTTGTTAACCCAAAAAACCCAAATTAACCCGAAGTTATGAAAATAAAAAAAATCATAAATCAAGTCCAAATGGTACATAAAAGGGGCATAAAAACTAGAAAAAAATGAAAAAAGTAGCAAAAAATTGAGAAAAATATGAAAAATAGAAGGAAAAAGAAAAGAAAAGAATTGAGCAAAAGCCCAAAAAATACCAACGAAAAATTCATAAGAAAATTTTCCAACTCTGATTTTTTTTCCCAACATTCCCATTATTACCTAAAATACCCTTAATCCGAAAAAGTCAAAATCAAGTCTGAATAACGAAGTCAATGACTGCGTCGAGAACTAAAAATAAAAAAAGATAATCAGTAAACAAAACAGTGTGAATAAAGAATGAGGTTTTTCCGTTTTCCAATGACCTTAATTCGTTCATGAGATCTAATCATCATAAAAAACATTATCTTTCAATTCGTGTGCGTGAACTCGTATCCATTACATTTACTCTTAATTTCACGCACACCGAGAGAAAAGTTACTATCCAAGTCATTCGTTTGTGAGTGCATTCCGCGAAAAATTGAATCAGATCGAATTTTCAAAAAGTAACATAATGATCAATTGGTGAAAGTTAGCGCTTAATTTTTGGCTTCGCACATTCACCCTTTAAATTGAGATCAATTGAATAAAAAATTGTTGTGATTATTTTTAGAAAATTTAAATTGTACGGTTTTTAATTATTTTGATATTTTCTTTGAGTCGTACCTTATGGTACAAAATGAATTTTATGGGTAAATTCACAGCAAACCCTCATGAGACACCACTAGTTCTACTAGGGTGACCTAGGGATTTAACGGATTATTGCATGCGCTAAATAAAATCGCTTGCCCGCGATAAAGGTATTCTATCCCTTAGTATTTAGATATTTTCCTAGACCCTAATTAACATTCTTTTATATTGCTCAGGACTAGCAACGTTCCAAGTTATGGAGGTTTGATTAGGCACAAAGATTCCTTATTTAACCCCTTAATTTGGGTATATTTACAGTACTGAAACATTATATTTATCCCGAATTTATCTCATAATTTTACTACTAATTTTTTAGGAAAGTATTTTGTATTTTGTGTATTTCTCTTATGTTTTACAGGTGAACAATAGAATCGAATGAGAGAGAAAAGTCAAAACAGTAAAAGAATTGCGAGAAAGGAAATTCAAGGGAAAACTGGTAATTTTCCCACTAAAACTTGAAGGAGAAGCGAACCTTACTTTCGTCAATCATTTTATCGACTATTCCCTAAGGATTCGACCCTGACTTACCATGTGTTACTTGAGCGATCGGCTTGCACTTGAGTCGTAGGTAAAGGTGTAGCACACACATCCTATGTCATGTCAACCACTCTCTCACATATGCTTTATGTAAGATATGTGTCCTTTGGCTTGTCTTGGTGTAAAATGCGATAGAGTGGTGTGGTTATACGCATAAAACATAGATTAGGTAACACACACAAACCAAATTTTATTTAGTCCAGATTTTATCTTGTTAAATTAGGTGAACCAAAACATGCAAGATATTGAAACTAAACTGATACAAAACAAACTATAAGCCGCCAACAAAAGATGGGAGCTAAGAAAAAATCCCTTTCAGGCAAAACCAAAATTTCATCAATGTTTACAACTAGGTATTATAGAAGACATCTACGAATGTATAAAACTTAGAGCTCCTCTAAGTGATACAATTTTTTCTTCAATCCTTCTTATCAATAACAAGCGATGCAAATCCTATAATATTTCCCCATAACAAGATCCACTTGCCTCGGTGTCCACCGATCAGTCTCAAGAAATTGTATTCCTATCTTCAGAAGTAAAGAATTAAATCCAGGGATTATAAATAAGGATTGTGTTCTTCATGGCTTTTTAAAGGGACCTCAAAACATCCAAGGGGTTTGGATTGAAAAAACAAAAGAGTTTCATCCCAGAAAGAAATCTAAAATTCCATGTCCAAACTATAGGTTCGCATCTCTCTATATAAGGAGAAAAATCTCTAAGAGATAGACATGAAAGTTTGGATTTTAAATGAGATAAAAATTATTTTTTTTGCCCTCATTCGAACGAATGTACATATTGTTCGAATGAAGTACCCTTTCTCGTTCGAACATCCATCAAACGGATGATCCAATGAGATTCAAGAGCCTACCAAAATTTTGCAAAAAAAATCGTTCGAATAAAGTTTGAAGTTTTCCTAATGAGATTAAAGGACTCCTTCAAATGACATCAAATGACATTCTATCAACTTTGCAAAATCGTTTTGGAAAAATATTTTGAGTTTTCAAATTCTTTTAAAAAATACCCCTGAACAAAAATATTACACAAAAATAACCTCAGATACCTTCTCTAATAAATGTAATGATGATCGATCTTCAATTATTCCATTCGATCACTAACTTGTCATCCTTTGAAATCTTGAGAATGTACATAATAGTGAAGTGGGGTGTAACTGGACAATCCAAACTAAAAAACATAACGAGTATTATAAATCTTTCTCTTACGAATATCCCCTTTGCCTATTTCGATAAAATAAAAACCGAAGACAAATTACCCCTGAGACAAGTTTAACTAACATATGATCCAAATTCAAAAAGGTAAAGACACTTGTGACTTTGTCTTCAACTGAAAATCTTAATCGTGTAGTCTATGAAATCATCAAGGTGCAAAAGGCCTACACATATGAAGATAAAGAAATATCGTGATAGATGGAGTATGAAGAAAGCAAATAAAACTCCCCTGTGATTTTTTCTCCCCCTTTTTATTCGTATTAAACAAAGGGTTATAAACTAATCCTGAAATGTTAGCATGAAGAAAATCCAACTATGAAATATCATCACAAATACTAAACAATGAAGCATATGCAATGAAACTCCAATGAAGCAACAAACCATTTTTGAAAATTTATGGATTATTTTGAGTATATAAATATACATATAAGTACAAATACAAACAGTCACCATGGAGTAGCACGAAAATATCCGACTCGTGGAAATGGAATGAAATTGTGTGAACTTAATGCATGGGAAATTCAAAATAAGCATATGTGGAAAAGGTGCACGGAATCAAAGAGATACTCTTAGATAAAGAACTCAATTTAACCTTAGGTGTAAAATTATTGAACGAAATGAAATTAATTCAACTGATGCAAAATGTCATGAGTTTTAATGCTCCTTAAATGTTTTTGTTGGAAGTCTATTGTGCAAACCCATTGATCTTCAACTTATAACACCCTCAAAATATCACATTATAAGCATAAACTCTTGAAATGTTCAAAGGAATCAATTTCTCATGTGGATGAAGAATCAATAAAACAAAAAATTAGTCTTTCCACTTCTATTTTTATATATCGAAATCATCTTTTAGGCTCTTGCCAATGGTGGATTTTAATGCAAAGAAGATTGCTTCTTTCGTGGCCCATTTCCATTGCATAAATAATGATTAAATTTTATGGGGGAAAAAATTTGGATTGTTCTTATATGCACGGTCCACTAGGTATGGTTTTACACAAGAAGCGACAAAAGACATACTTCCTCGACTCTCCTTTCAAGCCTTGATGCTTATTTGTTCTTCTACCTCCGCGTAGTCGAAAATTCAAGTATCCACCGCAGTCTCGGAATCCACCGATGGGGTGAATCAAACATCAAAACATACGAAGGCCTTTCCAACGTATGCACACCACGAATCTTCACAAGAACGAACTCCTCCATGGGCAACTTTTTCTTTTTAGGATGAGAAAAATACCTTGTGCAAACAATGGTGATCTCAAAGAAAATATCTATTTAAGACTTGGATCAAAACAAACAATGGGTGTCAAAACTTGGTGTTGTTCTAATGATTAAATTATTTCATTAACAAACACCAAAGATAATTTCTTATAAAGGTTTTTGCTCTCAAGAGAACTTTGAAAGTTTGGAAAATTCTTGTCAAAAATTGTGTTCCCGCACTATTCAAAACTGGTAAAAAGAGAGTGGGGTGTTAAAAAATAAAATTGTCAAAAAATTACTGAAAGAACCGCCAGGTCATTCGAACATCTATGTTTGAACGAAACTTCTAACGAGAATTAAGAACAATATGCGAAGAAGTTCGTTTGCAAAATTGCTCAGGTTATTCCAATAACGAAGTAGATGATGGACAACTTTTGAATAAGGTAATCGAGGCTGAAATACAAATTGACTTAGTTTATGAACAACAAAAGTAATTCCAGGCCAAGACAATGTGAGATAAAGAAGACGACCCATAAGTCATCTATATTGAGAAACATATGGGTTAACATCACCTTCATGAGCACTTAATTGAATCTTTGAACCCATAAGAACAGTTGTCGGCTTACAAGTAAGATATTTAGTGTCTTCAAGAAGCTGAAGAGTGTAATGCCTTTGAGTTAACATAATGCCTTTGGCAAAATGAGCTATTTCAAGTTCGGGAAAATATTTTAGATAACCCAAACCTTTTAGTTTAAATTGAGTATTAAGGAAAATCCTCAAAGACTGTATCACTCATGAATTTGGACCAGTGATGATCATATCATCAACATAAACCAATAAGGCAACAAAAGAAGATCCAGAGCCTTTAGTAAACAAAGAATAATCAGCTTTAGACTGGACAAAACTAAAATGAGTAAGAGCTTGAGAGAGTTTAGAGTATCATTGTCTCGAAGCTTGCTTGAGAGACCATAAATGGATTTGTGGAGTTTACAAACTAATCGCTCCCATGTCTTAGATTATTCCCTTGTTTAGCATAACCAAGAGGAAGGTCCATATAAAATTATTCAAATAAATCCCCATTGATAAAGGCATTGTTCACATCAAGTTGAACTAATTGCCATTTCTGACTTGCGGGTAGAGTCAAAAGAACTTTGATAGTGATCGGCTTGGCTATGGTAGATAAAAACTTAATGAAATCCAAGCCCTCTAATTGAGTATAACCTTTAGCAACTAATCGGGCTTTTATGCCTTTAAATGGAACCATCAGACTTGCATTTGATTTTGTAAATTCACCTATATCCAATAGAATGCTTCCCCTTAGGTAACTAAACAACGGATTAGGTATTGTTTAGTTCCATATCATCCAACTTATAATTCGGAGCATCCCTCCATTGTGGAAACTTAATAACTTGGTGATAAAATTGAGGCTCATATTTTGAAGAGACTGTAAGAAGAAAATTCTTATGGGAAGGAGACAGTGAATTATAAGACACATAGTTGGACAAAGGATATGCATCGATACACGAAAGCAATTCCTGATGAGACAACAAATTGAAATAAAAATCTCTGAGATAAGAAGGCGGGTTAGAAACTCTTGTAGACCTTCTAGGAATAAATTCAGCTGGAGAAGAATCTGATACTTTGAAATCAGAAATATTTTGAACATCATTAGGCATTGTTATATTAGCATTAGAAGCTGAAGGTTGATCAGTAAAATCTATAGGCTAATCTGTAAAACTACAGGTTGATCTGAAAAATCTGTAGGTTGATGTGGAACACAAGATCGAGAGATGGGATGCAGTTTTAAATGAAGAAATTGACAAAACAAGATCGAAAAAAGGGTCAACCAACTTGTCTAAAGGATTAACAGTATGAAAATGGAAGATTTCTTCATGAAAAACAACATCTCTAGAAACAAAAATCTATTTCGATTAAACATCATACAATTTGTATCCTTTCATGCCTGGAGGATAACCAATAAAAACACAAACCCGAGACCAAGGTTGAAACTTAGTTCTATGAGTATGGAGTGTAGAAGCAAATGCTAGACAACCAAATACTCTGAAAGGAGAATAATCCGCTATAGAATTATAAAGAACCTCATAAGGATGCCTATGACAAAGCAAAGGATAAGGAATTCTATTGGTTAGAAACCTTGCAGTGAGAACACACTCGCTCCAAAACTGAATTGGTACCCTGGTTTGGAAAAATAGATCTCTCGCAACATTAAGCAGGTGCTCATGTTTTCTCTCCACCACTGAATTCTATTGTGGTTTCTCCATATAAGAAATTTGATGTAACACTCCTTTGTCTTTGAAAAACTCCATAAAAAGAAGCTCGAGAGCATTATGAGATCTGGAAAATTAAATTTTAGTACCAAACCGAGTTTTAACCATATTGAAAAACTTAGGAATGGCAATTCTAGCATCAGATTTCTGTTTGAGAAGATAAATCCATGTGAAATGAGAATGATCACCCACCAAAGTTAGAAAGAATTTTTGTCCAGCATATGAAGAAACATGGTAAGGTCCCCAAATGTCACAGTGCACAAGATCAAAGGGAAATTGAGACATATTGTTATGAGAATCAAAAGATAATCTCCTTTGTTTAGCTAAAGGGAAAATGTAACATGGGACAACCTTATTTAATAAAGATACATCACAATGTAGGTGTTGTTTCAAACTGTCCAACCATTTGAAAGAAAGATGGCCAAGCCTATTATACCATATATGAGCTAAAACATTATTTACAAATGTTGTAAAAAAAGAGTTCAAAACATTAATATCAAGAACATCAGGTGTTAAAAAAGTTGACACCTGCCAATCACCTTCTTGGTGCTGAGTTCCTGAATTATGAAGCAATCGGGAAGAAAGTTAACCATAAGCTTTGAACTAAAAGCAAGAGCACTCACAAAAATCAAGTAAAATTTGAACTGAGGAACAAAGAGACCATCCTTGAGAATAATCATCGGACTCGGTTTTACATCACCACACAAATGAACAGAAATTCGAGTATGATTGGGTAAGGTAACAGTAGAATGTTGTATAGGCCTCATAGAAGTAAAAGCAGTAGCTTTAGAACAAATGTATCATGTAATAACCGAATTGACTATCCAGAAATGAGTGGAAGGAAATATAAGATTCGGGGAAATTGAAAACATATACCCGTGGTATAAGAAGTAGCGAAGGCATTCTGATTATCATTAGTAGTCTTAATAAAAGATGTTAAATGGATGTTGTTGATGTAAAAAACTAGATCGCTCTAATTTTTCAATCACAGATAAATAAATAAGACAAAGATTTTTAAAGTGGTTCGGCTAGGAATAAAGCCTACGTCCACTGTTATGTTATTGCTGAGTGTTTGTGGAATTCTTGATTACAAGTTCTCTCAAGAAATTCCCTTCCCCTTGAATGAGGATGATACAAGGTATTTATAGCCTTTAGGCTGTACATGAAAGGTCCAATACATTAAATGATATACATATGAAAGGGTAATACATTTAATGCAGCGTGTGCGTCAAGAATATAATGAATAGTTGAACAGTTGTCCGTCTGGTAATTAATGATACGGCCGAGATGCAGTTCGGACCGCCTTAGTTGCTCGTTGATCAAGCGTTCCTCGGAGTGCTTAGAGTATCTCGGGATGATAGAGTTCCTCGGGGTGTCCTCCTCGTTGCTCGGAGAGAACATGACTTGGTCGGGGGAAATAAACTTCCTCGTTGTTATTGTGCCATGTAGATTGACACGTGTCTTCTTATTATTGGTCCACATCAGCAGATTAAATTTGGTATCAACAGAAGCCCCCAATGCTTCATGCTTGATGGGTTACTTGAAAGGATGGAGTATTTATTCTGCAATGTTGCTCGGTGCTCGTGAAATTCTTGATCTACCTTCTTGATTTGTTTAACATAAAGTGCATTATCTTTTGGACGACATATGATGCCGTTTGTAGCTTGTCATAATCTTCAAGTATGTTGATTGGTTTGCTATCCGACCAACCGCTTCCTGTGTCGAGCAACTGAATGCTAACTTTACGTGCTTGATTTTTCTGATTTATGATCCTCTGAATACTTTGTCGAGTAACATACTAGCTTTTGAACCCAACTCTTCAATCTGATTAGTACCAAGCAGGTGGCAGACTTCGAAACATTTTCATACAACTTCTTCTTCAATGTTGGTCGAGACAGTAGTAGTAAAGATCTCAGCGTTATAGATGTTGATTTTGACTTCTACCTCTGCTCGGGGACGAGCAAGAGGTTCTCGGGGACGAATAAGTGATTCTCGAGAATGAGCTAATGCTTCTCGGATAGATCATCTGTGATGAATATCAGAATGTTGAAAGGTCTTAACTTCATAAACTCCCCTTATATTTTAGATGATCCTCCTGCTGGCGAGGAACCTGTTTCAAAAGTAGAAGGAAAAGAAACCAATAGAATAGGAATCTCAATGTAATAGTTAGTATACATTTTCATTCTAAATGTATTTTGTTTTTTGAATTTAACGAAAGACTTTCATTTTTATTCGCAATCTTAATTGCTATTGTCTTGTAAAATACTTTACATCTGTGCATATGTAAAAGATAACAATATTGTGTTGTTCATCGACCAACTTAGTAATAAAAAGTTACAAGTATTAGTAACGTTGCTCGATCACTTAATAATAAAGTAATGAGTATAAAAATGTTAAAATTTTTCCAACCAACCAAGGTTGTTAAATTATGCTTGTCGGCCAACTACAGTTGATGGGTTTTTATCCCCGACCAACTATACTTGGTGTATTTTGGAATATTTTGCTCTTCAAAGAACTTTTTGTAATAATATTACCTCCCGACCAACATAAGTTGTAATATGAGAGTATATTTTTATCTTACCAACCGTAATTGATCATGCTGGTGTACACTTTTTGGCTCCTTAAAGCTTTTGGCTCCTTAGAGCATTTTTTGGCTCCTTAGAGCATGTCCTCCTAACCAAAGGAGGTTGGCTACTTATAGCACTTTTGCTCCGTAGAGCTGTCCTCCTAACCAAAGGAGGTTGGCTACTTATAGCACTTTTGCTCCGTAGAGCTGTCCTCCTAACCAAAGGAGGTTGGCTCCTTAGAGCACTTTTGGCTCCTTAGAGCACTTTTTGGCTCCTTAGAGCAATTTTGGCTCCTTAGAGCACTTTTTGGCTCCTTAGAGCTTTTGGTCCATTAGTTCTGAGGATATCCTGGCGCTGAATGAACCTTCAAAATGTTTGACTGATGATAATAGGCAGCAAACTCCTCGTTTTTAAATTGTGTTCCATAGTCTGTGATGAAGGCATGAGGGAGACCATATCGGCAGATGATGTTCTTCCAAACAAACCGGTACACCTTCCTTCTCGTATGTCATGTCAATAAGTGGCTCAGATTCTATCCACTAAGTAAAATAATCTACTGCGATGACGAGGTATTTGAATCTTCCTCGAGTCGTCGGCAATGGTCCAACCAAATCAATCCCCACATAGAAAATGGCCAAGGATAAATGATGGATGTCAATAATGTTTGTGAAGTTCTTCTGATGGAGGAAAAGCGTTGGCACTTAAATGATGGATGTCAATAATGTTTGTGAAGTTCTTCTGATGGAGGAAAAGCGTTGGCACTTGTCACATTTCTTGGCATAAGCTATACAATCAGGTCTCATCGTCGGTCAGTAGTATCCCTGCATCATCACCTTTTGCAAAAGTGTTCGACCTGCTACACGGGCTCCACAGGACCCTTCATGGATCTCTTTAATCAATTCACCTCGGAGGGATGTACACATCTTTGCAAACCTGCCATAATTCCTCGTCGAGCAGCTTTAAACTTCCATTTCTTGGCAGAGAACTTATCCTCCGAATACCATTATCCCGAGCAGCTTTAAACTTCTATTTCTTGGCAGCGAACTTATCCTCCGAATACCATTAATTAGTACATACCGAGCAGCTTTAAACTTCCATTTCTTGGCAGAGAACTTATCCTCCGAATACCATTATCCCGAGCAACTTTAAACTTCTATTTCTTGGCAGCGAACTTATCCTCCGAATACCATTAATTAGTACATACCGAGCAGCTTTAAACTTCCATTTCTTGACAGCGATCTTATCCTCCGGTAATTATTCCTCCTCAATATATGCTCTGATGGGATCCATCCAAGATGGTCCTAAATCAAGGGTAATAATATTCATCGTCAGGTCTTCATCTATGCTCCGACTTTCTAATACTTCAATTGGTATCGTTCTTCGTAGCTCGGTACGAGTAGCTGATGCTAATCGGGCCAAGGCGTATGCTCTCACATTCTCCGTTCTTGATATTCTTACCAGTTGGACAGCAACAAACTCTGATACCAACTCCATCACCTTTGCTTGATACTTGATCATCAATTCTCCTTCGGCTCATTATTTTCCCAACATTTGGTTTACGATCAATTGAGAATCACTGAAGACAATAACCTGCTGTGCCTCCATAGTATTTGACAAATTAAGACCTGCAATCATGGCCTCATACTCAACCTCATTATTAGAAGCTTTGAATTAGAAACGTAGGGCGTATTCCATGTCGACCTCATCTGGGCTGTTCAAAACGATCCCTGCCCCACAGCCTGTAGTGAAAGATGATCCATCTACATATAGCCTCCATATAGGCAACTTGTCTTCTAATTTCTGGTCTGACAGAGTTCCTCGGTGGAATACTTTTCGCTTTCTTTCATCATGTCCTGATACTTCTGAATACACCTCTTGAATTTCAATATACCTCCTGAATTTCAATATTCCTCCTGAACTTCAATATACCTCCTGAACTTCAATATACCTCCTGAACTTCAATATACCTCCTGAACTTCAATATTCCTCCTGAACTTCAATATTCCTCCTGAGAAAGTGATTAGTCGGGGTTGAATTTGATGCTCGACTGCATGATGATATAAGAATGTGCCACCAAATGAACAAATATATCTGTAATAGAAGCCCCCAACTGTGGAATGTGAACTTTGAATGAGATTTATCGACCAATACCAACCGGAGTTGGATTTTATCTACCAACCGGAGTTGGATTTTGTCTACCAACCGGAGTTGGATTTTATCTACCAATCGGAGTTGGTGGTAATTGATAATGAATGATGAAGACTTCCTCGGAGCTGACCAACAGATTGTTGGGAATAAGATAATATAAATGCTGGAGACCTCCTCGGCACTGACCAACAGATTTGTTGGGAATAAGATAATATAAATGCTAGAGACCTCCTCGGCGCTGACCAACAGATTGTTGGGAATAAGATATAATAAATGCTAGAGACCTCCTCGGCGCTGACCAACAGATTGTTGGGAATAAGATATAATAAATGCAGGATACCTCCTCGGCGATGACCAACAGATTGTTGGGAATAAGATATAATAAATGCAGGATACCTCCTCGGCGATGACCAACAGATTGTTGGGAATAAGATATAATAAATGCAAGATACCTCCTCGGCGATGACCAACAGATTGCTGGGAATAAGATATAATAAATTCCGGAGATATCCTTGGAGCTGAATAAGATATAATAAATGTTGGAGACATCCTTGCTGAAATGAGAATAGAATATGCATCCAAATGGATATAAAGAATAATTAAAAATAATAAAGTGCCTCGCCGATCCGTCGAGGTAGAATCATATAATGCCGAACAAGAATAAGATCTTTCAGAACATAAGAATATGGCCGAGAACGTTGTCAGGCCTGAATATAAATAAGAATTATCCGAATGAATGTTGTAATTCTCCTTAAAGCTGAATAAGTATCTTGTCGAGGCATAATTGCAGAATGCCGAATAAAAATAATATTTTCCAGAACATAAGAATATGGCCGAGAACTTTGCTGGGCCTGCATATAAATAAGAATTACCCCGACCAACAATTCGTTGGGGGTGAAATATAATAAATGTTATAGTTCTCCTCAGAGCTGAATATGATAATAAGTATCTCGCCGAGCTCCATATTGAGATGAATATAGAATATGAATCCCAAGGGATATATAGAATAATTTGTGCTTTAGCCAATATATATGGGCCTGAATATAAATAAGAATGACCCCGACCAACTATCCGTTGGGGGTGAAATATAATAAATATTGTAGCTTTTCCTTCAGAACTGAATAAGTATCTCGTTGAGCTCCATGATGAGATGAATATATAATATGCATCCGAATGGATGTGCTTCAGCACTCGTCGGCATTGAATCTTGTGCCTGTAAAAATTAATATTTTGCTCTACCATATGTGTAGGCTGAATTGATTAGTCATGAGAATAATTTACTCATCCAATCAATATATGATATGTATCAGCATAAAAATTTCAAAATATGAAATAATATTTTTGTGCCACACGTGTGTGAGATGTACAAATTTTTATCAGATATGCATCATAAATAAGATGTAAAGTTTTTTTTTAAATTTATTTAATCTCCAACAACTAATCAGGTATAAGTTGCTGTTTGAAAATTATTTATCACTTGGTTTTAAAAATAAGTTAAAAAGACTTAAGCCCCCCTGTTTGTCCCCAAGCTGAACTCATCTTTAAAGAAATATCTGGGGTGCTTCGCATTTTTTAATACCCCAATATTCTACTGCTGCCGACAAACGACATGGATGTTGCCGACCAACATTTAAGGATATCTCAAATTATAGAATATATGGTTGGATGACTAGAATATCTCGAATCTTTAGATCAAAAATAACATTCAATGTAAAATTTAAGCCTTGAGACTGTTAATTAAATGAATAAATATATAACCCACTAAATCGTGTGATTTCGTCAAAGAAACCTTGTGATGTGATGAACGAGGGGCCAACATATCAAATTTGTGCCCAGAGTCTTGATATGGTCATGATTACTTTACTGATCGTCTTTTACAAGAGGTGGGTAATGATTTTTCAGGTGAGAGAAAATTATTATTTTTTTATATTGATCCCTTCCTATTCCCAATTTGGAGAGATAAAAATATGGTGAATGATCGAAATTATTACCAAATTTATATAAAAAATCAATCAATTTGACTTTATTGACATAGATGGAAGATGAACCAATTAAGTATATAGTTCATAAAAATGAATACAAAGAGACTTAAACTTGAAGAGAGAGAGAATATATATGGGTCATGATTTCCATGAGAAGACTTTTCATTGTCTTTAACCTTTTCCCATTCTTTTATTAAAAATATGATGGGAATTTGAATAGACATCAAATATCTTACAAAATTTATTTCAAAATCAACAATGAAAATGATCAAATCTTATCATCGTCGCGTATATTGGCATATGTAATCATTTAAAATATTTATTCCATGATATAAAATTAAAACTTGAGAATCAAGCAAAGAATTATGATTTATGAAATCTACTATTTTTCAGATTTCTAAATAAGAATTAATCTAACAATTATGATTTAAAAATCATGATATGCAACATTTTGCAGATAAAAATTGGACAATTAATTTATGTATATAAACATAAAAATCATGATTGAATCAAAAGATTTATGTATAATTGATTATACGTAGAGAAAATAAAAAACTTAACTTTTGGTGGAAAACAACGCTTGTAACACGTTCCCACAGACGGCGCCAATCTGTTGATGTAAAAAACTAGATCGCTCTAATTTTTCAATCACAGATAAATAAATAAGATAAAGATTTTTAAAGTGGTTCGGCTAGGAATAAAGCCTACGTCCACTGTTATGTTATTGCTGAGTGTTTGTGGAATTCTTGATTACAAGTTCTCTCAAGAAATTCCCTTCCCCTTGAATGAGGATGATACAAGGTATTTATAGCCTTTAGGCTGTACATGAAAGGTCCAATACATTAAATGATATACATATGAAAGGGTAATACATTTAATGCAGCGTGTGCGTCAAGAATATAATGAATAGTTGAACAGTTGTCCGTCTGGTAATTAATGATACGGCCGAGATGCAGTTCGGACCGCCTTAGTTGCTCGTTGATCAAGCGTTCCTCGGAGTGCTTAGAGTATCTCGGGATGATAGAGTTCCTCGGGGTGTCCTCCTCGTTGCTCGGAGAGAACATGACTTGGTCGGGGGAAATAAACTTCCTCGTTGTTATTGTGCCATGTAGATTGACACGTGTCTTCTTATTATTGGTCCACATCAGCAGATTAAATTTGGTATCAACAGATGTATAGCATGGTTATAAGCTGTCGATACTGATCATATTTAAGACTCCGCATAAACCCCCAATACCAACTTATTGTTGGTCAGTCTTGAGGTCATAGTTAGTATATGCCTGGTTTGACACTTGATTAACAGTAGTGTTACTGTTCGAATAACCAGAATGGTTGTTATTGAAAAAACCAGAATTTATCTCTCTTCAAAGACTTGTATTCAGGTGTAAACCGATGGATCTAATAATATCTTTCAATGGTATGACCATGAAAGTTACAATGAGTACAAAAAGGTTTGTCCTTCCTTTGTGCTATGTATCCACCCGAAGTAGAGTTATTAAAATTACCTCAAGTGTTACCACTTCTGTAATTGCCAGAATTATAATCTTTAGAAGCCTTAGAATTATCAGACTCAAAAATAAATGCCATAGGCCTAACAGAATTTGAACTGGAATTAGCATGACTACTAATTTTCCTCTAATGTTCTTTTTGAGAAATTAAGGCAAAAACTTTGTTTATTTAAGGTTGAGGATTTATGAGAAGCAGTTGGTCTCTAACTTGAGAAAATGAGTCATTCAAACCCATAATAAAGGACATAATATATTCCATATGGTAATGATAATTGAGGACTTTCACACTATCGCATGAACATTTACCACAAGTACAAATTAGCTTGTAATTGGTTAATTCTTCCAAAACAGACTTCAGTTTAGTGAAATAGACACTAAGGGTGTGTTTGATAAATAAGATGGAAAATAAGCGCCAAGAGTTAATTTCCATGGAATTGAAAACTTGGAAATATTTTCCATGGAAAAAATTTGTTGGTGTTGTTTGATTGCAATTATTTTTCAGGTGGAAAATGTTCTACTTTCCATCTTTTGTGTTTGGTTCTCCATATTTTTCATGGAAAAAAAAGTATAAAAAATATATATAAAATAGAAAAATAATAAATATCCCAGAAAATTAATAAAAATCCCAAAGAATAAATAAATAAATCTAAAATGTGAATAAAACCCCAAAAATAAGGAGAAAAATCCATAAAATGAATAAAAATTCAAAAATAATGAAAAAAAATCAGAAAGTGAATAAAACCCCAAAATAATGTGAAAAAAATCCAGATTGTGAATAAAATCCAAAAAATAATGCAAAAAAATACAAAAAATGAATAAAAACTCAAAAATAATGAAAAAAGTACAGAAAGTGAATAAAAACCCAAACCCAAAAATAATGAAAAAATACAGAATTAGAATAAAACTCCAAAAATAATGAAAAAAATCCGGGAAATGAATAAAAACTCAAAAGTAATGGAAAATAATCCAGCAAAGTGAATAAAAACCCAAAAAAATGAAAAAAATCCAAAAAGTGAATAAAATCCCCAAAATAATGGAAAAAATCAAAAAAATGAATTAAAATAATGAAAAAAAAATTAATAAAACCCCAAAAAAAAAGGTGAATATGACCCCAAAAATAATGAAAAAAATTCAAAATATGAATAAAAATCCAAAAATAATGAAAACAAAATCCAGAAAGTGAATAAAAATCCAAAAATAATGAAAAAAAGTACAGAAAGTGAATAAAATCCCAAAAATAATGGAAAAAAAAAATCCAGATAGTGAACACAAACCCAAAAATAACGAAAAAATACAGAAAGTGAATAAAACCAATAAAATAATATTAAAAAAATCCGAAAAGGAATAAAATTCCAAAAAATAAAAAATATAGAAAATTAATAAAAAACAAGAAAATAAATATTAACCTCATAATAAATTTCTGGATTTTCTTCATGATTTCTTGATTTTTATTCAACATCTTGATTTTTTTTTTTTTTTTTCTGGATTTTTATTCATCTTGTGAATTTTTTTCAATATTTTTAGTTTTTTTCATTTTCTGTATTTTTTCCATTATTTTTGGATTTTTATTCACTTTATGTATTTTTATTATTATTTTTTAGTTTCTTTTTCATTTTTCGTATTTTTTCATTATTTTTGGAGTTTTATTCTCTTCCGGTATTTTTTACATTGTTTTTGGGTTTTTTCATTTTTTGGCGCTTTATTCACTTTTTGTATTATTTCATTAATTTTTGGTTTTTATTCATTTTCTTAATTTTTTTCATTATTTTGAGGTTTTATCCACTTTATTTATTTTTTTCATTATATTTGGGTTTTTAGTCACTTTCTGAATTTTTTTCGTTATTTTTGGATTTTTATTCACCATCTCGTTTTTTTTTTCATTATTTTGGGGGTTTTAGTCACTTTCTCTAGTTTTTTTCATTATTTTTGGGTTTTATTCACGTTCTGGATTTTTTTCATTATTTTTGGATTTTTATTCATTTTTTGTATTTTGGGAGTTTTATTCACTTTATGTAATTTTTTTCATTATTTTTGGTGTTTTTTTTCGTTTTTTCGACTGTTTCCATTATTTTGGGGGTTTTATTCACTTTCTGTATTTTTTTTATTATTTTTGGATTTTTATTCACTTTATGGATTTTTTTTCATTATTTTCGGTTTTTTATTCTGTTTCGGAAATTTTTTTCATTATTTGTGGGGATCACTTTCTGGATTTTTTCCATTATTTTTGGGTTTTTATTTACGTTCTCAATTTTTTTTTTTTTTTTTTGTGATTATTCATTTATTGTATTGTTTTTCATTATTTTTGAAGTTTTATTCACTTTCTGTATTTTTTCATTATTTTTGGATTTTTATTCATTTTCTGGATTTTTTTCATTTTTGGGGGGGTTTGATTCACTTTTTGGATTTTTTTCATTATTTTTGAATTTTTATTCATTTTCTGTATTTTGGAGTGTTATTCACTGTCTGTATTTTTTACATTATTTTTGTTTTTTTTTCATTTTTTTTGCTTTTTTTCATTTTTTTTTTATTTTTATTCATTTTCTGGATTTTTTCATTATTTCTGGCGTTTTAATCACTTTCTGGGTTTTTTCATTATTTTTTGTTTTTATTCACGTTCTCGAATTTTTTTAATTTTTATTCATTTTCTGTATTTTTTTCATTATTTTTGGAGTTATTCACTTTCTGTAGTTTTTCATTATTTTTAGGTTTTTATTCATTTTATGGATTTTTTTCATTATTTTTGGGGGTTTATTTACTTTGTGGATTTTTTTTCATTATTTTTGGGATTTTATTGACTTTGTGGATTTTTTTTCATTATTTTTGGGTTTTTATTCATATTTTGGATTTTTTTAAATTATTTATGGGGTTTTAATAAGATTCTAGATTTTTTTTTCATTATTTTTGGGTTTTTATTCATTTTGTGAATTTTTTTCATTATTTTTGGACTTTTTATTTATTTTTTGTATTTTTTAATTATTTTTGGGCTTTTATTCACTTTCTGTGTTTTTTTCATTATTTTTGGGTTTTTAGTCATTTTCTGGATGTTTTTCATTATTTTTAAGGTTTTATTCACTTTTGGAATTTTTAATATTATTTTTGGATTTTATTCACTTTCTGCATTTTTTTTTCATTATTTTTTTGTTTTTCTTTATTTTATAAGTTCTTTATCAATTTTTTTGGTGTGGTAAGTCTTTTTCCTGGAAAATGAATAACAGGGTGGGAGGAGGTTTTTTAATTCCATCTTTTGTGGAAAAAGTGGTTACGTGATTTGTTTTAAAGAAACCAATTTCATAGAAAATTTTGTTTATCAAACATCCAAAAGATGAAAAATAACTCCATATATTGCATTTTTCATGGAAGATTAGTGTTATCAAACACACCCTAACAGATTTCTGATCTTAAACCAAATTTATCAATTCACGTATTAGTTGAAAAATTCTAGGTCCATTCCTCTGTTGAAATCTATCCTCAAGACCAAGCCAAGTCTCAAAAGCACTTTCAACAAATATAATACTAGCAAAAATCTCCTTCGAAACATTATTTAATATCCAAGAAAAGACAACGTTATTATTTCTAGTCCAATAATTGAGAAGATCAAGATCGGTACCTTTAGGTTTTGTGATAGAACCATAAATAAAACCTAATTTATTCTTCGCAGAGAAAGATATCAACATCGCTATGCTCCAGGAGGTGTAGTTATCTTCGGTGAGAGGTTGTGAGATGAGAACCAGTCCTGGACCATCTGAATGGTGAAGAAAGTAGGGACTTGAAGGTTCATCAATGGAAGATTTGCTCATAGATGACCTAGAAGTGTTGATGCTTCCTAAATATTGATTTTCCATGGCCGATCTAAGAAAAACCAGAGAAGAATAGAAAAGGGAAGGAGAAGAATTGCAATCTAAAATAACAGAGATCAAATCATGATAAACAAATCACAACAATCAAGCAAATCGCTCTGATACCATGTTGAATTCAGAGACATAAATTGGAAGAAGAATATAAAATGAATTTTATTGATTGAACCCTCTTTACAAATACAAGGAAACACTATATAAATAGACGGCTATAATAGAAAGTGTTTATAATGACACAACTCAGCAACCATTAATTAAGGAAAGTAAACCATTAGGCTAAGCTAAGTATATACACGTTTATACACATTTAACAAGAAGCTCTGACTTCTCTCTAAAAATCTTCATTTTTTTATGATCTCTGACTGCTATATTGTTTAATCCACAAAAAATTTATAGTATCTTCAAATCCATCATTTTCTCAAGTGTTACAACAAGTTCAATTAAAATCCATTTAAATAGAATCTTTCGGCTCAAAACAATATCAAGATCATGGAATCCTTTTCTCTCAACTTCCTGCACAAATATATTAGGATGAATCATCAATTATTAAGATCTCTAACTTGATGTATAAATCGTCTTTGGAAGCATGCAAAAATAGATTGCTTGGGAGGCGTATAATGTCTAAAGGTAAATAACCTTCTCCTACATAATCTCTTCACCATATCTTTGTTGGTCTTTGGAAAACCAAATTTCAATGGAGGTTAACGCCTAAAGGAATGGGTTTTCATAGCATGTTATTTAAGTCACTAGAGGATATGACTCTATGAGCATGGTGTGGATGTTTGGGTCCTCTAAACTTGATTTTGGATTCTTTAAACCTTTAAAATTGTGTCCCGATTTCATGCCAAAAAATTAGGCCTCTTATACGTCAAATGTCTGGGATAGATTTTTGGATCTTCTGGACGAATATTGGCATCCTCGTTTGTTATTAGAAGTCTATCATGGGGTAGTTCATTCTCTGAGAATTGATTCCATAACCTCGCTAAAAAAATAAGGGTCGTGTGTAAAGGTTTTAATTGAAGTGGACTTCTCTTATCATTTACCTAAATTTGTCACAATTGAAAAAGAAGATTAATTCAGGTTCACAATTGATATTAAAGTTGAGCAACTTCCTTCTTTTTGTGAATAACGTCGTGGTTGTGTTGGTGACAATATTTCAGCTTGCAAGAATATAAAAGGCAAGCTCATACAAAGGATATAAAACTTGGTGAGTGAAAAAGTCAAATTCTCAAGGGACAAATGTTGGGCATAACATTAGAAATGTTCCCCATAATTACGTTCTAGTTGGTGTTCGTGATCCAATAGTCCACACTAATTTTGTTGTTGACCACAAGTCTCGGCATGATCCCATGAAGAACGATGTTAGGACCACCAAATCGGGGGGGGGGGGGGGGGGACATTACTAAAAAGATCATGTTGGATCCAATGTTGGTGACGTGGAAGTAGTTGTAATTGTTACAAACTCTTCTAGTGGTGGTGTAAACGTGGACAAACAATAACATGTTGGGAATTTTAAAGCTCCTAATAACAGGCCTCATATTTAAAATACAACTCCTTAAATCCAAGTCTCGCATATAAACATAATAGATGAAGTTATACGAGACGAGTTTGGTCAAAATAGTAATGTGGAGGATGAGATGCCTCCACTTAAAGATATCCCATTCACTAAGGATTTTGAAAACCATATTATTTCGGATAATTCAACCTATGCTAATAAATCTCAGACTGAAAATTATGATAAGAGAGCTTTAGCTTTGGTCCGAGTGGATTTTAATGGAGATGCCAATCAAGGTCACAATGAACAAGATATTATGGTGGGCGATATCTCTGTACAAATTTAGAAAATTCATCAATTTGTAGAGAATAAATGCAATTAGGTTAATCTTTTGGATGATGAAATTGAAAATCCAAGTCCTTTAAACAAAGTTGATAATATCGGACTTGATGATTATTTCTTGGAAAAAGAAATTGAATATATTTCTCAACACATTTCTCCTTTGAGCCAACAACATGTCCAAGAAAAATTAGCAGAAGAAGAGGCTATTCAAAAGATTGAAGTTAAAGCCAAGATTGAAATTGAACAAGTAATTATCAAATTGAACAAGAAAATTAAAATATCACGTGGAGAATAAAATTCAATACATGATTCTTGCTCAGAAAGTCTACAAGGAACGAGATCACAAGATACTGAAAAATTAAGCAAGAACATAATCTTCTTGAACCTCGACGCAAGAAGAAGAATGGAAAAAAATAATTGATAATATTCAATAATTCTAAGCTTTAGATTTTATTTATCCTCCTCTTTTTGAGCCTTGGTGGTAGGGACACTCGTTCACCTTTTTTATTTATTTTTAATAAAACATGGCTAGTGAGCCTTACCCAAAACAAATATTTCATTTAAATATGTAATGATTAATTATGTAAGTCATCTTAGATTAAAATTATTTAAAACATAAGTATTAGTAAATAATTTCAATACAAACTAGTTTTTCAACCTGCGTGAACGTTATTTAGTTATGAACTTACAACTATTGGTTCACTTAATATGATACTCAAACCTTTTAAATATAAAAATATCGATGAAAATTATCAACTAATCCTTCCCTTTTATCTTAATAAATAACATAACTAAGATGACTAACATAATTAATCATCAAAATTTTATACGCAATATAAAAGCCCACAGGATGTGCTATCCATTTATTAGTGGTGGTTACTTTTCAAATCAATATTATAGTTATAATTCATAATTATTACACCAATCTGTATTAAAATTATAAAATAACCTTTATGTTAATAAAATAGTATAATCAAAGATGACTAACATAATTAGTCATTACATATTCCATAATAACTATAAAATCACAAATTATAGAATATATGGATAACCATCTCAAGTCACTAAAGAGTCTAAAATTAACATATTTTCGAGTCCAATAAATTAGCTGCGAGTGTATATCCAAAGGAAATAAAAGCCAATTTCATAAATATGCGTGATTTAATTTGGTATGGAACCATCAAAGTATCACAAAAAGGTTTTTTCTCCAAACTTTCCCGCCTAATTCTATCTCATTTTTTCCTTTAATTTTTTAGTTCTCTTTGATCTGTGCGATCTACATGGTAATATGAAGAGATCTAACAGGGTTAGAGGTCCCTGGTAGATTGTTTTACGAATGAATTTACAGGTGAAGCTTGGAATAATATGAGGAAACAGGTTATAGGTGGAGACAAGGACAAATTCCAGATTCCAATCGTTGTCAATCATAAATTGGGACAAAAGAGCACTCGAAGTACGATTAGTAGAGATAAAGCATCAAGACTTTCCTTTGGTAAACTGCAAATTCTAGATAATACGATTGGTCCTTCTCCTGTTAAATAAAGGAAAATTGAAGAAATTAGTAAAGCCAAAAATGAAAATTTTGAATGAGGCATGGAATTTATGAGTACTAAAGATTTAAAGGATAAAGTGAGATGTGAAAACCCTATATCTACAAACATTGATAGCAAATATGTTATACCTGAACACAGCAAAGGAAAGGAACCAATTAATGATGTTGATATCGAGGCTGATGAACAATATCCAAGGCTAATTAGAATAGCGGATCACTATTCCAATGGGAACCTGCAAAATCAAAGCAAGGGAAATGAGGAAATTAACAAAAGAAAGCCATGGGTAAATGTAACAGCTTCAAACCATGACAGTAATGTAGGTAATAAACTTCAGTTTATTCCGGGTAGTAAAGACGAGGCAGGTAGTGCATATGTTAAAATTGAGAAAATAAATGTGGAGACTGAAATTAATCGATTTAAATATGCAGTTGTGGTATATGCTTTTTAAAAGTTTCATTTGGTGCAACGAGAAGCTATGTTATGAGGAAGTGGAGTAAATTTGGCAATTATGACATTTTTTTTATGCTTAAAATGGGGGGCTTTTGATGATTTGGATGCACAAATACAGGTCTTGAAATTGGGAGCTTGGTCATTTGATAACAAGCCATTGATACTGAAGCCATGGAGTGTGGGTATCACGTGACTAATATAGCACACTAATTTAATGTTGTCTGATTCGGCACAAATATTGTATTTTTTACCCCTTATACTTATATATTTTAGCCCCCTCGGGTACCTTAATTCCTATATTTATGCTCGTTATCCACTCCGTTTTATATGTTAACATGCTATATGAGGTATAATTGAGCTTTTGTAGGTATTTCGGTGCTTAGTGTGAAGTTTGGTCGCTTTTCGAAAAAGTTTTATTGATTATTGCAGCTTTGGGGGCATTTTAGTAATTTCAACATTCAGATTTTAATCTCTAACTCTTCATGTAAGTTGAATCCCTTTGATTTCTCTTCTCATGTCCGCCGACGGTGCATGATTTCGATGTATAATGAGGGAGTTATGGAATTTTTGGGATGGTTTTATCTTCAAAATCACACTCAAGGTCACATTCAAGGACATTTTAGTCATTTCATATTTAGATTTTTTGGCCTAATGTATTCTTGGATGTTGTATCCCTCTGAGTTATCTTCGCGTATCCTCCAATCGTGCTAATTCCGAGTTATAACGAAGAAGTTACGGCATTTTTCGTAAAGTTGGACAAAGTTGAGAATCCAGCACCGTCAGGTGCGAATCGATTCGCACACTGCGAATCGATTCGGGTGAAAGTCCGCAAATTTCATTTTTAAGTTGGTTTTTGGTTTGGTATATATATGTAAACATTCTATTAAGTTGAAGAACTCATTTTTTCATCACTTTGGGTTAGAAAATTAGATTTTTGGGGATTTTTGTGGAGCTTCCCTCTCCTCATTTTGTGTTGGATTTTCACCCATTAATGTAAGTTTTTTACTATTCATTGTCTCCTACCTCCATTTTATGCTTTATTTCCTTTGTGTATTAAATTTCTTGTCTAGATAATTATTGTAGTGTATTTATTTCTTGTTTTATTTATTAATTAGTTGTTTATTTACTTTAACCATGCCTAGTGAGTAGTTTATTGGGTTTGGATCATTTCTCCGCCATTAATGGGCGTCAAGCTCCGAAATTTAGTTTTTGGGAAAAATTGCATTTAATTGAAACCTCATGTATTAAACTCGGATTATTAGGCATTTAACTTTCTTTGTCATGTGTCGTTAGTATTTATAGCGATAATCCGAATTTAATCCGCATGTGACCATATTTTGATTAAATATTTTATCTCTCATTTTTGGGTTAAATTCTTTCATGCATGATGTTTATGATTAATTAAAAATGATCGGTTAAATATTTTCGAACCGAAATTCTAATTATTAGTTTTTTAGTCCATGGCGGGGATGCGATCTCAACTGTCGTTTTAATTAGTTGTAATTTAGTCTTAACTTCTTATTTTTCTCATTTTTCACCATAACCACCCATCACCTTTTACACTTTTATTTTGAAGTAGTAAAATAATTAAAATCTAAAATTCAATCACTCCCTGTGGACTCTCGATACCCGACTTGCCGTTGTGCTTGATTGTCAAGTGTAGTTGTAGTTTAGTTTTTTTTGCATTGAGTCGCCGAACCGATAACAACGATTTGCTATTACATGACGCGCGGTTCACGCCCGATCAAAATGGCGCCGTTGTCGGGGAGTGTGTTTCATATTTTAATTGTTTTATTATTTCGTAGTATTTTTTCCTTTCCTACTTGTATTATTTGTTTTAACTTTTTTTGCAGGATTTGCATACTTGAGTGCTTAGAAACGTTGATTCTCGATCGCGCACCTTTTCATCGGATTCTCCATCTACATACAATTTGGTAATCATGTCTTTCTTTTATAGTTATAACGTCATTCTAATGATTCTTACTTTGGGGATAGTTTTCAAGTTTTCCATTTTGAAGATTTTCTTGAGATTGAAAGACTTGAAAACATTTATCGGAATGAAAATTGTTATTGAGAGCTTGAGTTGGATTCATTATTTGAATCCAATAATGATTCTTATTATCATGAATGTGAAGAAGAATTTCAACCAAATGAGGAATCCGAGGATCTAGAGCCGAGGAATCTTACTTTGGAAGAAACTTTTCTTCTTTACTCCCAAGGTTTGGAAAGCCTAAATGGTGCTGGAATGAGACTTGGAGCACTTTGTGATGAGATGAATTCTTATGTAAACAACGAGGAGGTGGAAACTCGTGTTTCACTTAAATTTTTTACAGAATTTCTCATCAAGTGTGCATCTTTCTCCCCCAAAATTCAATCTCCTTCCGACGATGAGTCGATAGAGATTTCATCACCATATTCGTTTTCTGTGATCGAACCATTAGAATTACCGGTTGATTCCTATGAGTCGGTAGAAACTTTTAAAACTTCTACACTTTTTGCCGATGAAGACTCTTTACCGGACTTATTTTCGATGGGTGTTATCCCCATGTGTGCACCATCTCCCATTCCACTTGAAAAACCTTTGGGAGATGAGTTGATTTTTCTTGGGCATCTAGTTTAGCTTTTCCCCTTGTTATCCAAATCCCCCATCGTCTGCCCAAAATTTCAAATTGACGATGGTTCATTTTCCACCACCGACATGCCTTCAGATTTTCAAACGGAATTCCTTTTTTTTGGGAGGCATGTTCGCTTTGGAGGTTCCACCGTTGATCTTTCAAAGTCAAATCCCTTTTTGGGTGGATCCTTAATTATTTAGACTTCTAGTGTATAGTTAGTTAGAATTCCAAATTGTCGGTTGTAAATAGTTAACTTTTTATTCCTTTTTTATTTATTTTTTCTTTCCTTTTTAGTTTAGTCTAGAGTAATTAGTTAACTTTTTATTATTTATTTTTGGTATGCTCGGTACTAACTTGTTTTGTAGATTCATTTGGACTCGTGTTTACGGGGATCGCTCCAATTTTGGGTAATATCATTATTTTTCTATCTTTGTGTTGTGTTCTTAATGCGCATTGAGGACAATTCAACATTTAATTTAGCGGGTATAGGATATTCTATCCATTTTATGTTTAGTCTATGCATTTTATCACATGTTAGTTACAAAGCATGCTTTTTGTTAAAAATTAAAAAAAATCAACAATATTTTTTTTTCTTTTTTCTGCTTTCTTAGGCATTTTACCTTGTTTCTTATGATAAATTTTAATAATTTCCCGATCCAATAGACAACTCAATGATGCATGTTCTCGATTTTAGAAGTTATTAGACTTTAGTCCTCAAATCATTGATATTATGAATAACTTCATGAATTAAACTTTATCCCATGAGCACATGCACTTCTCGTGTTATATTTATTTGATTTAAGATTTTTATAACTTGGGAATCTTTTGTTGCATTGTATATACTTACACCGATTGAGATTAGAGACTTACCTTCATTTGTGAGTGTATACACTACTCTTTCCTCTTTGAAAACGTTGATTTCATCGGTAATCTCTCTATTCTTTCATTGATCGTTCATTAATTGAGTTTATATCTTAAAATATGTTACTTGAGCATGATTTTCAAAATTTATTTTGACTCGAGAATTGCGTAAACTTTATGAAATGATCATAGGACATCTTTTTTATATCGCCCATATTAGTCTTGACCTCACCTTTAATATTTCCCTAGTCAACCCTTTTAAGCCTAAATATAGCCTTTCATTTCATCACCCAAAATCTCATAACCAACTCCACATTGGAGTTTTAAACCATACATATTACCTTCTATACCTTTGTTTGGAATGTTGCTTGGTATTGAATGATGTTCATGTTTTGTGGTTGCAATTTAAGCATATGAGAGTGAGAAAAGAAAATAAAGAAATGAAAAAAGAGAAAAACAAAAGAAAAGAAAAAGTTAGAAAAAAAATGAAAGAGAAAGTTGTATATATTGTGTATATAGTTCAATAATCCTTGTTGCTCTCCAATTGTTATATCTAATGTTTGTTTGAAACTTATTTTCCAATTTTGAAATTGCCCATAATTTTTTATTATTTCGAGTTTTTCATTCTGAACACTTTGAATCTGTACATATATCCTTCATTTCGTACCCTAGCCTAACCTACATTACAACCCTATACAAGTCCTATGTGATCTTAGGGTGAATTTAATTTAAAAGTTGAAATAGTTTTGAAAATCTGTGAAATACATTTCGCCTCCTTTAATGAGCGGTATCTTTCATTGAGATTACAGTTTTTATTTCCTATATAGCGTTCTTTATTAGTGACATGTGCGCGACCTTGTTTTTATTTACATTTACTCTTTATGCCCGCATGTTCCGTGCGTTACCTCCCTGTTTCGAGTGAATTATTTTGATGAGTGTAATGCCTATGAAGATTGAATATATGCATGCTTTAGTGTTTATCCGATTTATATAAGTTTTTACCAAATCATATTTTGCACATGCTCTCCCCCTCCCACTTTTAAGGTTTCAATTCTATGAAGTTCGTTCTATAATGTTAATAACTACGGACTTTTGTGTGAATTCTCTCACTATGCTAATAACATGTTTGAAATCTTTTTCGTTGTTGTTGAGTTTGTCCAATGTTGGGTTAGGCATATTTTGAGGAAACAATTTGATGTTTGCGGGTTTCATCCCTGAAAACCCTCACCAGATGACACCCGTCCACTAGGGTAACCTTGGGGTTTAACGGCTTATTGCATATGCTAAATGCAATCGTTCTCCAGCGAAAGTGGCATTTATCCCTTTTGTACATATCTCTTTCTATGTGGTTTGCTTGTAGTTCTTTTAGCTTTGTATTTCATTGCTAGGGACTAGCAATGTGTAAGTCAGGGGGTGTAATTTGGCACGAATATTATATTTTTCACCCCTTATACATATGCATTTTAGCCCCCTCGGGTACCTTAATTTTTATATTTATGCTCGTTATCGGCACAACCTCCGTTTTATATGTTAACATGCTATATAAGGTATAATTGAGCTTTTGTAGGTATTTCGATGCTTAGTGTGAAGTTTTATCGCTTTTCAAAAAAATTCCGTTGATTATTGCAGCTTCGGGGGCATTTTAGTAATTATAACATTCAAATTTTAATCCCGAACTCTTCACAAAAGTTGAAGCCCTCTGATTTCTCTTCGCGTGGCGACGGTGCATGATTTCGATGTATAATGAGGGAGTTATGGCATTTTTAGGATGGTTTTATCTTCAAAATCACACTCAAGGTCATATTCAAGGGCATTTTAATCATTTCATATTTAGGTTTTTTTACCTAAGGTCTTCTTATATGTTTTAGACCTCTGAGTTATCTTCGTGTAGGCTCTGACGTACCTAATTTTGACTTATAACGAAGAAGTTACAGCATTTTTCGTAAAGTTGGACAAAGTTGAGAATCCAGCACTGTTATGTGCGAATCGATTCGCACACTGCGAATCGATTCGGGGGAAAGTACGCAAATTTCATTTTTAAGTTGGTTTTTGGTTGGGTCTATATATGTAAACATTCTATTAAGTGGAAGAATTCATTTTTTCATCATTTAAGGTTAGTTTTAGGTTAGAAAATCATATTTTTGGGAATTTTTGGGGAGCTTCCCTCTCCTCATTTTGTGTTGGATTTTCACCCATTAATGTAAATTTTTTACTATTTATTGTCTCCTACCTCCATTTTATGCCTTATTTCCTTTGTGTATTAAATTTCTTGCCCAGATAATTGTTGTAGTGTATTTATTTCTTGTTTTATTTATTAATTAGTTGTTTATTTACTTTAACCATGCCTAGACTAGTTTATTGGGTTTGGATCATTTCTTCGCCACTAATGGGATTCAAGTTCTGGAATTTTGTTTTTGAAAAAAATTGCATTTAATTGAAACTTCATGTATTAAAGTCGGGTTATTATGCGTTTAACTTTCTTTGTCATGCGATGTTAGTGTTTATAGTGATAATCCGAATTTAATCAGCGTGTGACCATATTTTGATATAATGTTTTATCTCGCATTTTTGGGTTAAATTCCTTCGTGTGTGATGTTTATGATTAATTAAAAATGATCGGTTAAATGTTTTCGAACCAAAATTCTAATTATTAGTTACTCAGCCCATGGCGGTGATGAGATCCCGACTGTCATTTTAATTAGTTGTAATTTAGTCTTAACTTCTTATTTTTCTCCTTTTTCACCATAACCACCCATCACCTTTTACACTTTTATTTTTGAAGTAGTAAAATAATTAAAATCTAAAATTCAATCAATTCTCGATACCCGACTTACTGTTGTGCTTGCTTGTCAAGTGTAGTTGTAGTTTAGATTTTTTTTTTTGCAATGAGTCGCCGAACTGATAACAATGATTTGCGTATTACATGACGCATGGTTCACGCTTAATTATTGTCATTCCCTTTTTATAACTCAAATTAAACTCACTCTCATCGTGTTTAATTCGAAAAATATAGTAGTAATATTCAAAATATTTTTAACGTCTCTAATAGAGGGCTAAAATTTTCATTTCCTTATAAAATACAAGTTTTAAAGTTCATAAATGTATTTAAGCATGGCTTATCAAAACAATCAAAGTGCAAGCATAATCCATCAAAAAATATTACTTGTAAATTGAAGCACCCTATATATTTTACTCACTTGAGTCAATATTATATAGGTGCTCATCTAGTTTGAAAATAGTGACAAAATTAAGTCATACATTTTCAAACCAAAGAACCTTTAGACTCTTCATTTAGATTTCCTCTAGTTGTCCAAAAGGTAGTACACCAACACTTCACCTAGGATGCATTCATGTGTTGCAAATATGCTTGCCTTATTCATTATTTGGTTGTGAGTGAGTTAAATCCCTCTAAAATAATTTTCTATAATTCTTAGGATATTTTAAATATTTTATATGATTTTTTAAACATTTTTTAAAAATTTTAAATTGTTTTTTAATAAAGTTGTGGGCTGTTTTGTTAATTCCATAAGCTGTTAAAAAACTGCTTGGGTAGAAATCGAAAGCACTTAAAAATTATATGGGTGCAATTTGTATTTTTAGAAGTTCAAAGACACGCGTTTAAAGTTCCATCTTAGCCTTACACGTGTTGTTTCCACAACGGCCAGATTTGTGTTTCTACGCTCTCACATACTTGTGCTTAACAGTGAACCCTTGGGTATTTTTAATCAACGACCTGCATGTTATCTGAGATGATCCTTGTAACATCTGGATCAACCAATGAGGGTTAGCTTTCAAGCGGTGTAACCTTAACCCTTGGATTTGCTTCGATCTTTTAGACTCAATCCTGAGCGTTGATTTGCCTCAAGGTTCAAGAGCCTTCCATCTCTTACTATAAATACAAGCTATATGTTATACGTTTACAATCTTTGGCCAGCCTCACTTCTGAGAGAAGAGAGAGAGAGAGAGAGAGAGAGAGAGAGAGAGAGAGAGAGAAGAGAGATAAATCAAACCTTAATCAAAACTCCAGTCAAATCCTTCCATAAACCTTTTCTATGAGAGAGTTAGTTTGAGATTCGAGTATATGCATCCTCTTCTATCCTTTATCTCTTTCCTAGCTTAATCACGTTGGTTAAATCTCATTTTCTTTTATAGAACTTTGAGATTTGATCTTTGTGATACATTTCACTTAGATATTGCGTAGTTTTGATTTCTTCTTTCGAGAAATCTTATTTTGTTGGTTGTTTTCAAACTGATATGTTATTTTCCAACCCTAAACCAACAAAACCTTTTCTGATTTCAGTTTCTTTGAATATTCAGACTTAGATATAGTTGAGATCTTGATTGGGGATTTGCACTTTATTATATTTCACATTTTGTGAAATAAGTGTACATATTTTCAAATAAAAAAGTGCATAGGATCTTGGCTCGTGTATATAGCAAGATTCCCTCTTGATCTGCGGATATTTGAAAGATCCAAAGTCTGATATTTTGATTAAACTGATTTTGGAAATTCCTTTGCATATTTGTGACTTGTTTTGCAAATTGTCTGTAATTAAGTGTGTGTGAGTTCCATGTATGTGATTTAGAGCACATCACCACTTACACTGTCACACTACTACACTGAAAAGTGTTGGTATTGAGATCTTGGATATTTTGAGTCGACATAAAGCTAAAAGGAGTGGAGTTACAAAGCCGAGAGAACATCAACAACATCAGAGCCTTGGGAGAAGTCAGAAAATCTAGAGGAGTTGGTATATTTTTTAACTTAGAATTAGGTCTGATTGTGTGTCTTGATTGTTATATAGTTTGTAAACTATTACTCAATTTTAGTGGATTTTTACTTTTGAGCTGTAGAGACCTCCGTGGATATTTCCCCAATTGGGTGGGGTTTTACCACGTTAAAATTGCTTGTGTATACTTCATCTTCCTCTCATCCCTTTCTTAAGGTTGTGTTGGTTTAATTTTCTTAAGTTTTGTTTTTTAAAACTTGTAAACCTATATCTGAAATAACTCGTTCATACTGTTTTACACATCTTGTGTTTTAAATTTGTTTTAAGAAAAGAGTTTCTTCAACAAACTGTTCGGAGCCATTTAGATAGTTTAATCTTGAATTAAACGACTTAAGTGGTATTTTTCAATTGGTATCAGAGCTTTGGTTTGTCAAAAAATTCTTTAGGTCTTGAGTTTCTGAAATTGTTTTCTCAAAACAAATTATGGACGGGAAATTTGAGAGATTAGGTAACCTGTCTAAGCCCCCTCTCTTTGATGGAACCAACTTTCAGTACTAGAAGGTAAGGATGGTTGCCTTCATCCAAGGGACATTGGGAGATGCTGTCTGGAAAGTTATTGAAAATGGTTACACTTTTCCTACTAAACCAACCGCTGAAGGACGTACTGTGAGGATTAGAAATTTACTAAGTGAATTAACTTAAGAAGAGAAACAAATTTCACTTAATAACAATAAAGGCAAAAATGCCATATTCATGTCTATTAATGAACACGAATTTAAGAGGATATCATTCTATTCTACCTCTAAGGAAGCATGGGACACCCTAGTGACTGCACATGAGGGTGATACCAGCGTTAAAGCTGCTAAAATACAACTGTTAATTCAACAGTACAACTCTTTGATCATGACTGAGACCGAGTCATTTGATGACTTCTATATTAAACTAACAGACATTGTAACCAAATTGCATGCTAATGGGATTATTTATGATATAATGGAATTTGTCTCTAAAATACTAAGATCACTTACACAAAAATTTGATAATAAGATAAATGCAATTGAGGAGATGGATAATCAAAATCTTACACCTGAACTCCTCAGTAGAAAATTGAGAACTGTGGAAATGGAATTAAAATTTAAGAAACAATTAACCTAGTCCCAAAAGAGACAGTCTGCCTCCAATCTTGTCTTTTTATCTAAGTTTACCACACCTGAACTTAGTATACCTAACATTGACTTAGACTCTGATAAGGATCGGAATTTATATACTTTGGATAATCAGATTGCCTTGATGTCTAAGCAGTTTAAGAAAATTGTGAACTTTCGAAATAAAATAGCAAAAAGACAAGGTAAACCTACGTATCCAAATAAATCTAACAACGAGCCTCATGAGAGAAGAAAAGATAAACACAAGACTGACAATCACAAGAGACCTGAGAAAGACCTTAAAAATATTAAACGCTATAGATGTGGAAAGTTAGGACACGTGCCTAGTGACTGTACAATTAACTTAGATAAAATTCACAAACATAATAGGGCTCATCTAAGAAAGACTTGGGATGACTCAAGTGACTCTGAAAATGATGAACCTGAGTCATGTTATGTTAATAGATGTTATGCCTACTGGTGTATCTGCCTTATAACTTGAGAATGTTGATAATGTTTCGAACGTTGTGTGTATGAGTCAGAGGGAACACTTTATTATTGATGTCAATGAGTGTGTGAGTACTAAAAATGAACCACTAGGGGACACTGCACGCTTAGTGACTCTGAAAACGATGATCTTCCGGACATTCACACACTGTACACAAAAACTCTCAAGAAAAGCACTTGGCTCGAAATAATTGTCAAGGATCTTACCCAGAAGATAGAAATCCTAAGTTTGATGATCAAACAAAATGATGAAGAGTACACTACTCAATGTCTAACTCATGAGAATGAAACCAAAAAATTTGAACAAAAATTAAAAGAGTTGTCTAACTCTAATGAAATCTGGAATTGGAACAAACAAAAGAAAAGACATCCACAATCTTAAAAAAGTTTACAAAAATTGAAAATAATTATAAAGGTTTTGAAGATCGTGTTGCTGAAAGTAAAACCAATTATGATGATAGAACTGGAATAGGATTTTGTCCCAACCCGAAGACACAAACTAAAAACGTTGAAACTAAAAAGTTTGTGTCTGGTGGCAAAAGACCTATTGAAACTTGTCCTGATTTTCAAGGTTTGAAAAATGAGTTTGATAAAAAAATAACTGAAGTTAGATATTGGTGAATTAAGTTATTCTAAGTATAAAGTTGAACAAAAGGCTAAATACATCTGCCCCCCCTATTCGACAAGCAGATTCGACATTTCATCCGGTGCCATCTAGGAACAAGACTAGAGCTCAAAACCTAGACAAACCTTTGAATAAAAAATTTCCTAAGGTTGCGAGTTCTACGTGCCATCTTTACTGCTCCTATTGTGATGTCTATGGACATTCCCTTGAAGGTTGTTATTCCAAACGTCTATGTAATCCAGTTTATAACTCCCCTGTTTACCATAACTTCAACTATTCTAGGAGAAGCCGAAACAATTATGTCCTTCCTAGATAGCTAGACAAGAATTTTAACAATCGTAATACAAAGAAAAGAACTAATACTAAAAGAACATCAACAAGAAGGAATCCTAGATTCCATTCTAGACCAATTGCTCCAACTGTTTATAACAACAATAAAAATGCGCAAAAATCTTTTAAGGAAAAGACAGAAGCTCACAAGTTTTATCAAATACAAGCTAATGAGCGCAAATTGAAAACTAGAGCAATTTGGGTTAGAAAAGATGATATATTACCCCAGTTAAAGTACAACATAGTGATCAGTGCTTTTAGAGCTGAACATTCTACAAATGGATGGTATTTAGACCTAAGTTGTTCCAAATATATGACCGGGGATGATTCCAAACTTTCAAACAAAACCAACTTCTGCAGAGGAAAAGTCATGTTTGGAGATGGTGAATCAACCCAGATCAATTGTAAAGGAACACTCTATGAAGAAGGATTACCTATTCTTGAAGATGTTCGCTTGGTAAAAGGACTTAAAGCCAATTTACTAAGTATATCACAGTTTTGTGACTCAAACCATATTGGCACTTTTTCAAAGAACAATTGCAAAATTTTAAATGAAAAAGGTGATTGCATTATTACAGGAATTCGTACTCCAGATAACGGTTACACAGTCAATCCAAGTACAGAGGTTTGTAACATTGCCAGAATGGATGACAATGAGATATGACATAATAGGTTAGGTCACATTAATTATGGTAGTCTTGGTAAATTGTGACCACAAGAGATAGTTAAAGGCCTTCGTAAGATCAAACCAATTTTAAATATTGTTTGTGGCCCATGTCAAGAAGGGAAAATTGTTAAGGCCCCCCACAAGAAAGTTAGAGAAGTTCTATTCACTAAACCTCTAGAACTCATCCGTATGGACTTAATGGGTCCTTCTCGTACTGTTAGTCTTTGTGGCAACAGTTATATCCTTGTTATGGTTGATTATTTCACTCGATTTACCTGGGTTGCCTTTTTAAAACACAAATCAAAAACCTTTCGTAAGTTTTTGAAAATCTTAGTTCGTATAAAAAAACGAAAAGGACTCCCAAGTAGATAAAATTTATAGTGACAGAGGAGGAGAATTCATAGATTTAGGCGTCATATAATATTATGACTATAATGGTTACAAACATGAATTTAGTGCTCCTAAGACACCTTAACAAAATGGGATTGCTGAGCGTAAAAATCGCACTCTTCATAAAATGGCCCGTGTGATGATTCATGCGAAAAACCTACCAAAATATTTTTGGGTAGAATCCATTCATACCGCCTGTCATATAATCAATCGAGTCTACTTAAGGAAGAACACCAATCAAATATCATGTGAGCTTTGGTATGGGAAGAAACCTAACCTAAAATACTTTAAAACCTTTGGTAGCACCTGATCTGTCTGTAAGGACATAGAACATCTGTTTAAATTCGAAACCAGAGGAGATAAAGCCATCTTTTTTGGATATTCTCCAAATAATAGAGCCTACAGTGTTTACAATCTTTGTACCAAAACCATGTTGGAATCCATTAATGTGGTTGTAAGTGACACTAATGTAGAAAGTAAGACCAAAGAACCAGTTATTGTGGATGAGTCCAAAAATATTTTAAATTATGACTCTCCAGAAATAGTTGAATATATACCAACTGAGACCCCTGAAGTACCTAATTGGGTTTCCAAAGATCATCCTTTAAATAATGTAGTTGGTAATCCTACTGAGCCTGTTCGCACAAGATCTCAACTTCGTAACATTGCTTATTTTGCATGTTTTGTGTCTCTTATTGAGCCAAAAATTGTAAATGAAGCCTTGAATGACACTTTGTGGATAAGTGCTATGTAAGAGGAACTTCTTCAGTTTATCATTCATGATATTTGGTATCTTGTACCCAGGCCTGAAAATAAAAGGGTTATTGGCATACGTTGGATTTTTAAAAATAAAACTGATGAATCTGGGATGATTATTCGAAATAAAGCTAGATTAGTTACCCAAGGCTACTCTCAGATTGAAGGAATAAATTTCGAGGAAACTTTTGCTCCTGTCACTCGCCTCGAATCTGTTCGCCTACTTGTTGCCATAGCTTATCATTTGCAGTTCACACTATATCAAATGGATGTTAAGTCAGCCTTCCTTAACAGAATTTTAACTGAGGAGACCTACGTAGAACAAACCAAAGGGTTTATTCACCCTCATCGCCTAAATTATGTCTATCGTCTTAAAAATGCTCTTTATGGGTTAAAACAAGCTCCTAGAGCTTGGTATGGGCATTTATCCACCTTTATTTTAGACAACGAATTTAGGAGAGGAGTGAACGACCGAACCTTATTTGTCAAACATTTTGACAACAACATTACTATTGATCAAGTTTACGTTGACGATATCATTTTTGGATCCACCTCCCCTTTAGAAGTTAAGACCTTCTCGGACATTATGAACAAATAATTTCAAATGTCACTTATGGGGGAGTTACAATTCTTTTCAGGGCTCCAAGTTAAACAGAATTCAGAAGGATTCTTTCTATCGAAATCTAAATATGCTTTAGAGATTGTCAAGAAGTTTGTCCTGGAAACAACTAAAGAAGCTAGGACTCCTATGAGTACCTCTGTTAAACTTTCTAAAGATGAGAATGGGAAATCTATTGATTCCACCTTGTACCGTAGTATGATAGGAAGCTTACTTTACCTTACTGCCTCCCGTCCTGATATCATATACTCTGTCTGCGTGTGTGCCCGATATCAAAATAGTCCTAAAGAGAGTCAACTATTGTGCGTTAAAAGAATTACCAAGTACATTAAAAGCACTCTAAATTTAGGAATTTGGTACACTAAATACCCTCTTAGTACTATAGTAGATTACACTGATGCTGATTGGGCTGGTTGTACCAATGATAGTAAGAGTAATTCAGGAATGTTACTACATTGGTAACAATTTGATAGGATGGAGTAGTAATAAACAAAACTGCACTTCCTTGTCTACTGCTGAATCCGAATATATTGTAGCAGGAGATGTTATGCTCAATTACTTTGGCTGAAATAAATGTTGAAAGATTACAGTATAACTGGAGATAAATTGCATCTCTGTTGTGATAATCAAAGCGCGATTAATATTTTTAAAAACCCAGTTCAGCACTCTCATATTAAACATATTAAAATCAGATATCATTTCATACACGAGTTAGTTTAATCTAAGGAGTTAGAAATCAATTACTTTCCTATTGAATTGCAACTAGCTGACATGTTTACCAAACCTTTAGACTTTCTTCGATTTGAATCTTTGTGCAAATCTATTGGTATGGTCATGGCAGAACAATGATTTATTATTTCTACTAGTTTTCTTTTCCCTTTGTCCATTTGAGATAAAATGGGGGAGAAATTTGAGTCCTTTTGTACATTTTGGTGTATTCTCAACTAAAAAGCTTGATCTTAGTTATCTTATTTTCAGGAATTAGTACCTTCATTTGCAACAAAATTTTGTTAGGGTATCGGTCTCTATCTAGTTGAGTTATGTAATTTTCTCTTTTCGAGGATATTGGGTATATAGAATTTTTGTATAGGAATAGGATTCTCTTATTTCATTTGTATCCCTGTGAGTCCTAGATGACTCAAAGGATATTTTGTCTCATATTTACAAAGGGGGAGATTAAATCACCCTATATCTTTGACTCACTCAAGTCTATATTATATAGGTGCTCATCTAGTTTGGAAATAGTGGCAAAGTTGAGTCATACCTTTCAAACCAAAGAACGTTCAGACTCTTCATTTTGATTCCTCTAATTATCCAAAAGGTAGTACACCAACACTCCACCTAGGATGCATTCATGTGTTACATATGTGCTTGCCTTATTCATTATTTGGTTGTGAGTGAGTTAAATCCCTCTAAAATAATTTTCTATAATTTTGGGGATATTTTAAATAATTTCTATGATTTTTTAAAATATCCCAAAAATTATAGAAAATTATTTTAGAGGGATTTAACTCACTCACAACGAAATAATGAATAAGGCAAGCACATATGCAACACATGAATGCATCCTATGTGAAGTGTTGGTGTACTACCTTTTGGACAATTAGAGGAAATCAAAATGAAGAGTCTGAAGGTTCTTTGGTTTGAAAGGGTATGACTCAATTTTGTCACTATTTTTAAACTAGATGAGCACCTATATAATATATACTCAAGTGAGTCAAAGATATAGGGTGCTTCAATCTCCTCCTTTGGAAATATGAGATAAAATCTCATTTAAGTCATTTAGAAATTAAAAATTGGTTTTTAATAAAGTTGTGGGTTGTTTTGTTAATTCCATAAGATGTTAAAAACCTGCTTGGGTAGAAATCGAAAGTGCTTGAAAATTATGTGGGTCCAATTTGTATTTGTAGAAGTTCAAAAACACGCGTTTAAAGTTCCATCTTAGCCTTACACGTATTGTTTCCACAATAACCATATTTGTGTTTCTACGCTCTCACATACCTGTGCTTAACTATGAACCCTTGGATCTTTTTAATCAACGACCTGCATGTTATCTGAGACGATCCTTGCAACATCTGGATCAACCAATGAGGGTTAGATTTCAAGCGGTGCAACCTTAACCCTTGGATTTGCTTCGATCTTTTAAACTCAATCCTGAGCGTTGATTTGCCTCAAGGTTCCAGAGCCTTCCATTTCTTACTATAAATACAAGCCATATGTTATACGTTTAAAATCTTTGGCCAACCTCACTTCTGAGATAAAATAGAGAGAGAGAGAGAGAGAGAGAGAGAGAGAGAGAGAGAGAGAGAGAGAAATAAAGAGAAATCAAACCCTAAACTAAACTCCGGCCAAATCCTTCCAGAAAACCTTTTTAGTGAGAGAGTTAATTTGAGATTCGAGCAGAAGCATCCTCTTCTTTCCCTTATCTCTTTCCCAACTTAATCACGTTGGTTAAATCTCATTTTCTTTTATAGAACTTTGAGATTTGATCTTTGTGATACATTTCACTTAGATATTGCGTAGTTTTGATTTCTTCTTTCGAGAAAGCTTATTTTGTTGGTTATTTTCAAACTGATATGTTATTTTCAAACCCTCAACAAAACCTTTTCTGATTTCAGTTTCTTTGAATATTCAGACTTAGATCTAGTTGAGATCTTGATTGGGGATTTGCACTTTATTGTATTTCACATTTTGTGAAATAAATGTACATATTTTCAAATAAAAAAGTGCATACGATCTTGGCTCGTGTATATAGCAAGATTCCTTCTTGATCTGCGGATATTTGAAAGATCCAAAGTCTGATATTTTGATTAAATTGATTTTGGAAATTCCTTTGTATATTTGTGATTTATTTTGCATACTGTCTGTAATTAAGTGTGTGTGAGTTCCATGTATGTGATTTAGAGCACATCACCACTTACACTGTCACACTACTACACTGAAAAGTGTTGGTATTGAGATCTTGGACTTTTTGAGTCGACGTAAAGCTAAAAGTAGTGGAGTTACAAAGCTGAGAGAACATCAACAACATCAGAGCCTTGGGTGAAGTCAGAAAATCTAGAGGAGTTGGTATATTTTTGAACTTAGAATTAGGTCTGATTGTGTGTCTTGATTGTTATATAGTTTGTAAACTGTTACTCTATTTTAGTGGATTTTTACTTTTGAGGTGTAGAGACCTCCGTGGATGTTTCTCCAATTGGGTGGGGTTTTACCACGTAAAAATTGCTCGTGTATACTTCCTCTTCCTCTCATCCCTTTCTTAAGGCTATGTTGGTTTAATTTTATCAAGTTTTGCTTTTCAAAACTGGTAAACCTATATCTGAAATAACTTGTTCATACTGTTTTACACATCTTGTGTTTAAAATTTATTTTAAGAAAATAGTTTCTTCAACAAACTGTTCGGAGCCATTTAGATGGTTTAATCTTGAATCAAACGACTTAAGTGATATTTTTTGATAAATCTCAAAACTTGATTTGACAAAATAATTTTGAATGTTTTACACTCTCGTATCATTTTAAAACGAATACCGAATTTTTTATAACGATTAAGACGAGTAGGGAATAAATAATAATTAAATTAGCGTGACAATATTAACTAACTATGATAAACTTCACCCCAATCCCAATAGAGCTATTAAGATACCAAAATGAAAGAAAAAAACCAATTGTAAGAATGCGTAGAACTTTTCCTTTTATAAATCAAATTTATAAAGAATTATCTCTTAATAATAGAGAAAATTACAAAGCTTTGACCTCCCAAAAAGTGATCCCAAAAATTATCTTTGAAATGGTGAGTCCAAGGGTCCTTTTTATAGGCAAGGGGTGAGGTATTTGGTTTGGGGTGAACTCTCTTTAATTGTTTGAAAAGTGTTTTGCAGTCACATAAATAACAATATTGGAACCTCACACTCCAAGTATAGAAACAACACTTTTCGAACGATCGTAAAAATCATTTTTTTGCACTTTTCTCCAGTTGATCGTCAATTTGGTCCAAATTCCATCATTACCTGCAAAATTTTCACTTGGCAATTTTTTCACAAATGAACACAAGAAAATTATAAAATTATCGAAATGTCCATTTTTTTATTTAAAATTACAGCTTTTAATTCGAATTCAACTTTTTTTTTCATTATGTCCTTTATTTAACAAAATGGTCCTTTAATGGGACTAACTGATATACCTAAGATATGTCAATCTATTAACACATAACACGTGGCAAGGGTTTCACACAAAAGCAGAACAAGGAGAAGGGTCGCGGAAGTCCATGTCCATATGTCGTAACTTGTGTGTTATACAGGTCGCATACACCTACCTCATTAGCATATGAATACGCCCCGACTTTGCCTCTAACATGTCGCAGCCGTCTACCCCATCACCAGTGCAACGCCTACCACATACATTGCCACATCAGCATAGTACTTGCTAGTTGTCCACCTTTTAGAAAGATTTCACCTCAATAACACTTATCCAAATATCACGTGCCCCACGCACGTGATCCCTCACCAAACTTCTATAAGTTCTCACCTCCTCATTTAGTAAGACATATTTGGTAACGAAGCTCTGCTAAACTCTCCACTCACTATCTCTCTACACCTGAGAGCACTCAAGTCATCTCCTTCAGCCACCTGAGCTATATATGTCCGCGGTCCCTCTAGAGCCTAAGCAATCAGGTTGCATCCATCCAACCACAAAACTTGTATGTTCATGTATTTATCCTTGCTTATCTCTTGTATGCCTCTAAAGGCCACCGAATCTTGTATTAATACATATGAATAATGAGAAGGAGGCACCAAAGTGGACGCAGGCTCGTTATTATAGGCAAAACGCTCTATATCTTGTGTTCTATCTCTCTATATATATTTAATTCTATTTTTCTACTTTATGTTGTCGGGTATAGCTTTAATGCCATGGAATTTTCTTATCGACCCATTTTCTGACATCAACAGATTGAAGCCCTCTGTGGGAAATGACGAGCCATTGTTGTTTCCTACCATCCTTAGCCCTAAAAACTTTCCCCTTTTTCCAACCATACGCTTGCAAATTCTAGAAAATGACAGATAAGCCAGAAAGTAATCGCTCAATAAAAGCACTTTTGCCCTCCGCATCGGTAAGGATGGGTGACATACAAGAAATTTTGATGAGCCTGGCAAAGGGCTAGGATGAAATATAGGAAAGTATTAAGCAGCTCACGCAGACGCTTCAGGCTGGACATAACAGGTCCAGAGTGGATCCTGCCACTCCGACCGTAAGAGAAAACTTAGAAGGGAGATGAAAAATGTTACCTTCGGCCCTTACCGAGAAACCTAAAAATACATTCTTACAAAGCGAAAACCCTAAAAAACCTAAGGAGGTTGAACCTGGGGTCATGTGATAGCAGGATTACATCCTAGCATTCTAGATGGCGAGAGGACAGACCATATCTTGGAGTTACTTCCTCCCTTAGATCAACTAGTTATAACAATGAGCAATCCTTCTCAAAGGAAAGGTCGAGTGTCCTGGAATGACTTAGTAGAGTATTTTCTTTCGATCATTTGGGCCCATGAAAAATAAAGGTCCATCGGCTAATAGCTCCCCGAGAGCACAATACGTGTAAGGAAGAATAAACTCGATCAGTTACCAAGGGATCACAACGCTCGGCCAAATCCATAACGAGCATAAAAAGATCATCCCAAACTGAGTAGACTTCCTAGAAATATAGCCCGTCTAAAAGTTGAGGCCGAACAATTAAGTCCGAGTAGGAGGATCAACCCTAGAAGGATCCATCCAGCGATTGGAGGACCGCTTGGGAGAAATGGTTAGATTCAAGAACCCCATACATAAAAACTTTGTGAAGGAACTCCCCTTTGTCCCAACAATAGTGTGTTATTCGACACCCGCTAAATTCAAATCGCCGATCATTACGCCAAGATACGATGGTAAAACGATTCATACTGCATGCAGAGCAGTACCAAACTGCTGCTGATATCTACTCGATTCCGGATGAAATACGTTGTCGAACTATCTCTAGTAAGATCACTAGGTCAACCCAAATCTAGTATAATATCTTGTCACGAGGGCAGATCTCCAGTTTCCAATAGTTGGCTAATCTCTTTTTTTAAGCAATCTCTATTTTGGGGCTAAGCCAGGCAAGAGAGTTTCCCATCTGGTCAACGCATGGCAAAAAGACGACGAGACCACGAGTGACTTTATTACTCGTTTCAACAATGAGAAGCTGAAGGTGGTGGATTATAATAAAAAAAAACTTTATGCCCGCGCTGATGAGCAAGTTACAGTCAGGAAAACTATTTTGGGCATTGGCTAAAGAGCCACCCAAAATAATGACAGAATTCTTGGACAAGGCATTAAAAATTATAAACACCGAGAAGGCTATGATGGCCAAGGAATCAGATCGCCCAAAGATTACCTCGAGTAAGAATAACGAAAAAAAATCATAAAATAGGGAGATCGAGAAGCCAAAAAAGTACAACGAGTACACCCCTTTGACCGTTGGCATCCATCATATCCTTGAGGAGATCAGAGGAAATAAAGATCTGAGGTGGCTCAAAAAGATGAAGGCCCCAACAAATCATTGAGACAAAATCAAGTACCGTGAGTTTCAAAAGGACCATATCCACGACACGGATAACTGCATTGATCTCAATAACGAAATCGAGAGCTTAATCAAAAGAGGGAAGATATCCAGGTATGTGGATAAAGATGACCGAACAAATCCAGATAAAGAGTGTAAGGGCAGAAGATATTCATAATCTCCATATTGGAAAACACATGAGGAGAAAAGGGGACGCGATTATGATTCAGAGGATGATCTGGATTTGCCAAACAAGCCCAAGGATCATGTCCATAAGGTCAAGATGATCTCCTTAAGATGCCATCTTATTGCTGGTGGGGACGTTGGAGGATGAGAAGAGCTTGCTGAAAGGAAGGCCTACCTCAATGAGACAAAGGATTGCGAGCACATCAAACATATCAACTTGACGGGCAGCGTGGATACTCATTTGAGGAAGGTAAATAAAGATCGCCTTATTATTGATTTTTCTAAAGATGATTTATTTGGTATCTTGTACCCGTATGACAAACCTCTGGTCATTACCGTGATGGTGCACCAAATTAAGGTGGCTATGACCCTCGTTGACAACGACATCTTAGTGGACCTGATGTTTTATAATTTCTTCAGAAGCTTGAGACTTAGGGATAACAATCTAACACCAAACCACCAACCTCTGATTGGTTTCTCGGGTGGGAAGGTGTATCCCTTGGGCACGATTGAATTGGAGGTTATAATAGGTGCTTGGCCAAACTATCGAACAGATAATGGGTGTTTCTTCGTCCTGGATAAAAATGTTCTCTCGGTGTATAACATCATTTTCGACAAAGTAGGGCTGAAGAATTTTGAGGCAGTACTTCTACAGTTCACCGGTGCTTGAAATTCCCTGCTCATTGCGAAGTTGGTGTGGTCAAGGGGAACTAAGTGGAGGCCAGAGAATGCTATTATACCTCTCCGACTGAGAAGATTAAAAGAAGATGACTATGACCTACTAGATCGAAACCTTAAATACACGAGACATGGATAAGTTAGTAAATGGGCAATTAGTCAAAGAGATCGAGTTCATCGTTCTCGATGATAAGCAACTGGATAAGACTATTCAAATCGACTCGTCTCTAGAACCAAAGCTCAAGAAGAATCTGGTGAATTTTTTCAGACAACGAAGGAATTTGTTAGCCTAGAGTCACAACTACATGCTTGGGATTAATCCAGATTTCATATGTCACGAGCTAAGTATAGTGAAAGAGGCTAAATCGATCAAATAAAAATGATGAGTTTTTGACGCAAAAAAGAATATGGAAGTACAGGAGGACGTCCAGAAATTGCAGAAGTCTAATTTCATAGAGGATGTCAGATAACCAGTGTGGCTCTCCAACGTGGTGATTGTCTGAAAGAATAATAATAAATGGAGAATGTGCATAGACTTCATTGACTTGAACAAAGCGTGCCTCAAAGATCACTACCCATTGCCCATGATCGATCAAATAATTGATGCCACCTTGGTACATGAGCTACTCAGCGTATAATCAGATCAAAATGAAGCCAGAAGACCACGAGAAAATATCCTTCATCACCAGTAGAGGCACTTACTGATACAACGTTATGCCTTTTAGATAAAAAAATACCGAGGCCACCTTTCAGAGGATGGTGAACAAAGTGTTCAAAAATTAGATAAGAAAGAATACAAATGTATATATAGATGATATGCTCACAAGTAGCAAAGCGATGACCGATTACATTAAAAACTTGCAGCAGACATTCGATCAGTTAGAGAAGCATCGGATGAATCTTAACCCGATGAAGTGTGTTTTCAGGGGTGAATGAAGGGATATTCCTAGGCTTCATCATCAACTAAGAGGAATCGAGGCTAATCCTGAAAAGATTCAAGCATTGATCGATATGCAGTCCCCAATAACCAAAAAATGAAGTGCAAAGATGACGGGACGCATTGTAGCACTTAATAGGTTCATTTTTAGAGCCACTGAGAAATGTCTTATATTCTTCAAAGTGCTGAGAAAAACTCTTGAGTGGAATGATGAATGTGAAACCGCGTTCCTAGAGTTAAAACAGGTGCTTAGGGTCTGCACCTTTATTGTAAAGGCTAATTTTTTAGGAGAAACTCTATCTCTATTTAGCCGTATTAGAATTTGCAATCAGTTCGACTCTGGTACGATAGGAAGAAGGAGTACAAAGGCCTATTTACTACACCAGTAAAGCATACCGTGGAGCATAAATCTGGTATCCCAGGCTGGAGAAATTAACCCTTGTACTGATTGACGCTTCTAGGAGAATGAAGCCTTACTTTTAAGCCTGCACAATTATTGTCTATACCGACCTTCCTCTATGATAAGTCCTTCATAAACCTGAGAAATACGGTAGACTGATGGCTTGGGTTGTTGAACTTGGAGAATATGATATCCAATATGAACCCGGAATGGTTATTAATGGCCAAGCTGTGGCAGACTTCATTGTCGAATTCACATATGAAGAGAAACCAGCCGAACAGACTCCTCTGGGAGAGAGCTCAACCATCATGACAAAGAAAACATCTGCGGAAGAGAGCTCGAATGCAGATGAACCCAAGCATACTTTGATCTCACTAGTCAAACTGGATGAGCAGACTCCTCTGGGATAGAGCTCAACCACATAATTATCAAATCAGAATGAAAGTGTTCGAGAATCGTAGATCAAACGAGAAGATCTCCTCGCCACCATGAACATGTAAATAAGTTATTCAGACATATAAATTTAACTGTGGGGGAATTAAAACAGGATCTTCCTATATGGAAGCCGTTAAAAAAATTCAAATATAAAAGCCCAAAAACTCGAGAGGGGTGCCCCCCTTGGCCCTACATGGGTCCGCCCCGATTGATGTGTATGTTATGGGTCTCTGTGTGTATGTATGTCTATATTATGGGTGTGTATGTATGCACATGTATATGCATGGATGTTTGGGTAATTTTGTGTGTGTATGATTTGTGTATGTATTGGCGTTTTTATGTATGAAGGGACCACCTTAATTTATCTCCGGCACCACATCACAAGTTTTTTAAACACAATGAACAATCATTTTAAAGCATGTTTCGGGAAGAAAAAATGGTGGTGCCTTTACCACAACCCTTTTATATATGTGTGTGTGTTTTTTTTGGGGGGGGGGGGGGGGGGGGGCACAGAGGTGGAAGGTAAGTGGTGGGTGGAGATTTTTTTGGCTTATTCTGATTATTTTATTTTAGTTTAAATGGGTGTGTTGAATTATTTTTTCAAATAATTATTACATTAAAATATTATATTGTGTATATGTAAAAAATTTTAATTTTATTTTTTGGTTAATTATATACTAATCTACGTGTCAGTATTTGATTGCTCATTCTAATAAATGAAACATCTAAGTTGCTCGTTAAGTCTGCACCTTCATTACATTTTTTAACGACAATGTAACCATGAATTTAATTAAATCAATTTTCAAAATTTAGAGTTAACATTTTAATTTTTGAAAAATTAGATCGACATTTGAAAATCAACTCAAACATCCGTGTTAAACTAACATTTTCCCTAAATAAACAAACATGTGTCATCCAACTACTTTTTGTTTCCTCATTTATTTCCCTACCACATTTTCCTTTTTAATTATTTTTTGGGGTTGTGCTTCCTCTCGATTCGACTATTAAAATTTATAGAGAATTAAGCTCATGGTCATGTTTCATCGTATATTTGGATTTATAGGACACTGGTTTCTAAGTGTATAAATATAGTCCTTGTGAGACCATAACATTTATTTGTGTGGTTCCATTAGAGTTAGGAGTACACAGAACATGTAATTTTATTTGTTTTATTAGAGAATTAAGGTCAAGGTCATGTTCCTTCCTATATTTGAATTTTTAAGACGGTGGTTTTCAGGCTTATAGATTTAGTCTTTATGATACAATAACATTTATTAGTGTGATCCCTTTAGAGTTGGGAATACACAAAACATGTAATTTCATTTGTTTTAGTTAAAGAGGTGTTTATATAATCATACTCATTTAAAACTCATTTTAAAAATAAACCCATAACCCCACCTCCACCCACCGGAAACCTCGTCGGAATGCCGAAATCATCGCCGGAGACCTTCGGAATTCTCGCCGGATTATTTCTCTCTCCTCGTTTCACTCTCCCTTCTAGGGGTGGACAAAAAAAAGACCGACCCGAATGGACCGATTGGACCGAACCGAACCGAAAATTAAGGCTATTTTGAAACCGGTCCGAAAATCGGTTCACAAAACCTAAAAACCGATTAAACCGGTCCGGTCCGCGGTCCACTATATTAAAAGACCGATTTGGACCGGACCGGACCGATTCTGATATATATATATAATAAAAATAATGTTATTGTGTTTCTTATGTATAGTTTTTGAATTAATGTATATAACTTATGAATTTAATTTGGAACATTTTATATATGTATAGACATTTTTTTATTTGAGTTAAAAAAAACCCATATAAATATCACTTGGAGTTTCGAGTATTATTTTTTTGTATATATATTTGTGAGAAAAATAGATAAAAAATTCATAAAATGTACATATATATAAAATAGGGTCAGGACCGAATTTTACCCCGGACCGGACCGGACCGAAAAAAGCCTGGACCGAATTAGTAGGTTAACCGAATTAATCGGTCCGGTCTCGGTCCAAAAAATTTGAGGACCGAATATTCTGTCCGGTCCAAAAAATAGGCAAAACCCGGATCGGACCGAACCGTGGCCACCCCTACTCCCTTCGTCCATTTCTTTTATTTTTTAGTCCGCGCCAGAGACACCATTGCTAGCGCCAGAGAATAAGGGTCCGTTTGGTTGGCAAAATTTGCCTAGGCAAATGCCAAAAAGTTGGCAAATATGAAAATTTGCCCACATTTTGACTGTTTGATTGCATAATTTGCCTAAACATTATTTGCCAATGTATAACACCTCCTATGCACAATCTGTGGGCAAATTTTGCTTACCTATTTGAGTGGGAAATATTTGCCCACAAATTTGCCAACTTCTTAAACGGTTTTAATGTTTTAAAAAATAATTTAAAAATTGTTTTAAATAATTAAAAACTGTTAAGAATATTTAAAAATTATTTTGCAATGTTTCAAAAACTGTTTTTAATATTATAAAAAATTGTTTACAATTTTTTTAAAAAACCGTATTAACAAAATATTGTAAAAATTGTTTTTATCGTTTTAAAAACTGTTGTGAATATATTATAAAAACAGTTTTAAAGTTTTAAAAAATAATATTAAAGACTGTTTTAAATAGTTAAAAAAACTGTTATAAATATTTAAAAACTGTTTTGTAATGTTTTGAAAACTGTTTTTAATATTATAAAAAATTGTTAAGAGAATGTTTTACAAATTTTTTGAAAAACCGTAATATAAAAATATTGTAAAAATAGTTTTTAACAATTTTAAAAACTGTTTTGAATATAATATAAAAACAGTTTTAAAGTTTAAAAACAAAATTAAAAAATATTTTAAATAGTTAAAAAAAAACTGTTGTGAATATTTAAAAATTGTTTTGTAATATTTTGAAAATTGATTTTAATATTATAAAAAATTGTTAAGAAAACGTTTTACAATTTTTTTTAAAAACTGTAATATAAAAATATTGTAAAAACTATTTTTAACATTTTTGAATATAATATAAAAAAAAATTTAAATAAATTAATTGGATTGACTTTAATTTCGCCTAATGGTTGTTTGATAGCGTCATGTGAATTTGTCTAGGTAAAATTTGCCTAGGTAAATTTTGTCATGCCCACGCTTTTGCCCATTGACAACCAAACGGACTCTAAGGGTTTTCGTCGTAAAAAATGGAGGTTTTAGTGAAATAGTAAATTTATCGGTTTCAATTTTTTTTGTCAAAAAATATCAAATATAAGTCAGTGGATAGATCTCGACGAGAAAATCTCAAATATATAAAGTTTGTGAATTTTGAATTTATAAATTTGAAGTTATAAACTTCTAAAAATTTAATATATATTTTTATAAGTTGTCAAAAGACATATTTATTATTTTTCATAGTATTTTTAGTAGGGTTACCGAAGTCAACCCATTTTTCGCTCTCTCTTCCCTCCGTCATCTCTGGTCTCTCTTCTCTCCGGTCGTCCCCACCGCCAGTAAGGTAGTTGTATTTCCTGTAAATCCATAGAGAGAGATGAGGAAGGGAAGGTACTGTTACAACGAAGTGGTTCCCTTTGTAGCCATGGTGGTGCTACAATGCGGGCAGGTGGGGTTAACCACAATATTCAAAGCAGCCACATCCAAAGGAATGAGCTACAAAGTCTTCATAATCTACTCCTATATCATCGCCGCCCTTGTTCTCCTCCCTTTTGCCTTTATTTTCAACAGGTCTCTCCTCATTTCCTTTTTTAGTTTTCTCTCTTTCAATACTATTGTTTTCCTCCAAAATTGGGGCTTGCTTGTCAACGGAAGAGTACATGCTAATAATAAACATATTTATTTATATCGCTGTTGCAGAAAAAACCTTCCTCCGTTCAACATTTCTTTCGTCTCAAGAATTTGCCTCCTTGTGCTTCTCGGGTAAATTATAAGGCCCTCTTTACTACTCTTTTCCACAAAAATGGAAAATTAGAAAATGACTTCAAATTTGATATTTTTTCAAAACAGAAAATTGAAATCAGATTTCCAAAATTTCCTTTTTTTTTTGAAAATTGGAAAACAACTTTGACAAGTTTTCCACCCATTTTCTGTATCCCAAAATTACATTTTAACCCTGACATTTGTATACCTCACATCTAGATCCTTAACCTTTTAGGTAAATTACACGTTAATCTATTAGTTTTCTAAAAATGACAATTTGGCCTTGAAGTTTTTGAAAATTACATTTTGGCCCCCAAACTTTCTATGAATTTTATTTTGTCTCTTTTGGCTGTCTATAAATTACATTTGGATCCCGAACTTTTTGTAATTACACTATAACTCTAAACTACATTTTGAAAGAAAACAATAATTTAGCACCCTATGAACGCATTTTCTAGTTTTTTAAATTTTTTCATGGAAAATGAAAATAAGAAATAGAGATGAAAATTAGAAATAGAAAATGGAAAATAATTTTTCACAACTAAACAGGCCTAAGCTTTTGTTTTATTTTCATTTTGTGACTTTTGTTTATGCTTAGAATCCGACTTTTGTTTATACTTGGGTTTTATTAACTTCTTTCTTGTTTTGATAAGGTTTCCGGCTCAGATGCTTGGATACAAGGGTATAGAGTACAGTTCACCAACTCTTGCTCATGCCTTGAGCAACCTCATTCCAACTTTTACCTTCGCACTTGCCGTTATTTTCAGGTTCTTATCTTTCTTACAAGTGTTTGTTTTCCACTCCTAATGTTTAGTTAAGGCTATTCAACGTTCAGTGGCCGAGCCAAGATATTGATTGTGGTGGGGCACTACGAAAATAGTAGTGTTAATAATATAATAGTGTTACTTTAATGGTGATTTATAAAATTGGAGAATTTGAATTTACTCATTTGTAAGGCACACAAGCTATTTAAAAATAAGGTTCAGACGTAATTTTTTTGTCTAATTTACACGTGTAATTGCATAATATATGTGTGAATTTTTATATTGTTTTCGTGTTAGGTTTGTGTATACATTAACATATAACCTATACATTAATGGTAATGAATTTTTATAGGGCAATTTACAATTAGGTCCCTTGGTAATAATTTTTAAACATTTAAGGACAATTTACAATTAGATCCCTTGGTAACAATTTTTAAACATTTAAGGACAATTTACAATTAGATTCACTTGTTATGCCACTAGCGTGGACTTTTACAAGAAGAGAATTAGTGGATTTAAGTGTTTAAAATTTATCAAAATTCCTTTAGTGTTGAAAATTTGTTTGCGAGGGACCTAAGAGTACTTTTTCCATTTTTATATTAGTGCACTAGAGCTAAAAAAAAATGATTCGTTAAGGAATGAATGAGGAAACTCCCTTATAAAATTAGGGTCCAAGGAACCCCAATCAACTCACTAACTTATATTTACAGTGGAGCTGTGAACCTTAACTCACCTCATTTTTTAAACATGAAATATTTAAGATTGGGTAGATTAAATATTTGATATATGACACTAAACGAGATCTAACATGTATAAGAAGAGTCTTAGAAGTTGATATATCATTGAAACTAGAAGAAATAAAAAAAATGAATTATGTGCAATCTCGATGCTAAACCAAACCAAACCCATCAAACTCATAGAAAAATCAGCAAAAGTCGTAAACTAGGAGACAAGGATACATATTTGATCTTTATTGGATTCTCCATTTACATTTTTCTGATATCAAGTTAGTAAAAATACCATTAAACCCTGAAACTATAATAATGCATTTTTTTCTTCAAAATCTTGGGCGGGGCACTTGGCTTCCCCAACTGAACACAGCTTCGCCCCCGTCAGTCAACATTAATAGGTAAAGTTTGGTCATTATAAGTTGAATGAGTCTTCAATTTTTCGCAATCTATTGTACGTTAAGATGCAAGTTATTTGCTAATTTATGAATTTAATCAAATATATCCTAATTTTACTCTTATAATATAATAACTGTTCAATGATACTACTATAAACTAGTTTTAAACTTTTAAAATATGATTAATTACACCTACCCCCTAGAACTTTATTCTCATTTATACTTCATCACCTGAATTTTCATTTTCTGGATTTAACCACATGAATTTGAAAAACAGCATCAAGTAACCTCCTAACGCTAACAACATTAATTTTTTGGACAAAAAATGCGTAATGTGCATGGCACACTAGGGCTTTTTGGTCGTTACATAAAATTTATTTTTAAAATGATCAAAAACTGCATCAAGTAACCTCCTAACGCTAACAACGTTAATTTTTTGGACGGAAAATGGGTTATGTTCATGGCACATGAGGGCATTATCATCGTAACAGAAAATTTATTTTTAAAATGATCAAATTAATGACAAAATCGTTTAAAAAATTAGGAAAATACTAAAAAAAACTATTTAAATTTCCAAGAAAATATTGTAAAAACTATTGGAAAATATGGAAATTACAAAAAATATTATAATATATATAAATTACAAAAAATTATTTTTAGAAAATCTGAAAATTACAGAAAAACTATTTAAAATTTTTGGAAAATAATGGAATTTTTTTAAAATTATTGAAATTACAAAAGTGTATAAAAATAGGAAAATTATTAAAAATAATAGGAAAATACTAAAAATATTTATAAATCAAGAATGTACAGAAAAAACCTTAGAATTCTATTAAAATTACCAAAAACCATTTAAACATTTAGAAATTAAAAAAACAATATATTTATAAATTATGAAAAATAAAGAAACCATTTAAAAAATCTGGAAAATATTAAAATAGCTAAAGAATAAACAAAATTTTAATAACATGGAAAATACTAGAAAAAATTTAAAAATACATCAAAATTACAAAAAAAATCATAAACATTTGCAAATTACAAAAAAATATTTTTTGAAATTTCTAAAATTACAAAAATACATTTAAGAATTATAAAAAAATGTTGAAATTTTTAATAATATGGAAATTAAAAATAAAATATTTTAAACATTGGAAATAACAAAAAAAATTTAAAAAATAGACAAAAATACATAAAAATATTAAGAAAGGGGGGAATACTATATTACTTTTAGAAAGTATTGATATTTTTTTGGGAAAATTTGGATTTTTTATGTTTCCAATAAAGTTTATAAAAAGAAACTGAATTTTTGTAATAATTGGAACAAAATTATGTTTTTTTACAAATATCAGTAAAAAAGAAAGGTAAAAATATTCTAGAAAAAAAATATTTTGTGTTGTTTTTCAGCAAAATTGCAAAAAAGAAACTGAAAAAAAAATCAACGAAGGCAGAGCTTCTCCTTCAAGCCCCCCAATACCCATTCCCAGAAATCCAAGAGAAAAAAAATACATTCTCCTACAATCCTTCTCCTTCTACTTCCATCTCATCAAACCCACAGTAAATCCAAGAGAAAAAACCAAATACACATTCCAACAAACCCACAAAAAATCAAAGAGAGAAAAACCAAATACCCATTCCAAACCCACAAAAAATCCATCTAGACGTGTGTGTGAGAGAGAGAGAGAACAAAATGAAGAGAGAAGAGATAGAGTGCATCCACCGAAGCTCCGTGGCTAACATGAGAGTGAAAGAGAGGGAGGATGAGAGACAGAGAGAAAGAAAATAAGCTGGTTAAGTTGTTTTTAACCCTAAAAGGTTAAAAGACAAAATACCCCTTAAAAAATCACACTAGAGGAATATGTTATTTTTCGTCCAAAAAATTAATGGTGCTAACGTTAGGGGGTTACTTGAAATCATTTTGAAAGTTTTGGGGGCTAAATCATAAAATTTAAAGTTTTGATGGTGAAGTGAAAATGGGGGTAAAGTTTAGGTATAATTGTAATTAACCCTTTAAAATGTGTAGTAATGATCAAATTTTCATAAAACACGCAACATTTAGAACTAAATATATTTAAAGATTCATTTTGACAATAACAAATAGACATTTCAGGACTGTTAATTAACCATTTAACTTTTAAATATCGAGAAGCCTAAAAAACGAACAATACCTTACTCCCAGTTTGGTCCGAATAGAGAAATGTAAAGATGTACAAGTTATCTTTACTTATTGGAGTGGAGTTTATTCACTTTTTTAGTTACATCAAATAACTTTTTTTTTTAATTCGCTGAATTGATGGTGATTTGAATAGTCTAAAGCTTCTACTCTTAAATATTTTTTCAGTTGTTTTTTTCTACTGAAAATCTTGACTAAAAACATTTATATATATATCACTCTCTTATTGATATCTCCACGTCAACATAGTGATGTGGTTATGGCGAGGTTTGTTGAAGGAAGCCAATCTGACGACGGTATAAGATAGAGGATGACAAAGGTAGTGACAATTACACTGGGAGGAAAATGAGTGACAACGAGGATATATAACTTGGAATTAAGGTGAGAGTTTGCATGGTAGTGCAACACTTTGGAATTTGACTCGGTAATTTGGACAATAGTGATGGTTTGATGATGGAATTTTGTGATGGTTTTGCGATGACGATGGTTGTTATAGGGGTTTTAATTCTACAATCAAATGATTGACTAATTTTTCAAGAGTTCTATGCAAAAAACAAATTGACATAGTGACTTAATATAGCTCATCAAATCTTCATTGTATACATAATTGAGATTAACAAAGGTAGAGTGCGAGGATATCTAGATGAGATTCAAGACCACCACAACATGTATTTCATATATGATAGCATGTCAACATGTGCCCACCTCATAATGAGGGGTCTTATTTGTAATATAAAAGACTTAACTATATATAATTTAGTACATTGCAATCCTCTTAACGATCCGTATTGGTAGTGTCTATCTCTACTACCTTAGTTGAATTGTAGTATAAAATGATTTATTGTTATAATTTTCTCTTAAAATCTATTGAGATTCTAGGGATTTATCTTTATATGCTTCTTGTGGTCGGCCACGGTTCATGTGGTCGTTTAGACTATGATGTAACATTAGGTAGGTGGCCAATCACTAGTAGGGGTAATTTGGAATTGTAAGAGGGTAGTCTCCATGTAGCCTGGGAGTATGGTAATACTAATTGAGGTGTAACTCCTATAGGTATGGTGATAAACAATAACCCAGAGACTCCTTAATACACACAAGTAAAAATACAATATTATATTTGATCAATACTTAGATTGGACTCACAATACACTCGTGTATAACTCAAACAATAATAGAGGAAACTCAGAAGTAGCTCAGTCGAAGGGAGAGAGGAGTAAGCACCCTAGATGCACCTTGGCAGGTAGCCAAACACACCAACAACCTCTGAAAGATCTCTGGTTAGCTATTAAAAGCTTCACAATAAATGACAATGGTGGGTGAGTAAACTCTCTGATTTTTTGCAATAACTTTCCCCCCTCTCTCTAGCAATAATCTCTAGCAAAAAGGACCCCCTTCTTAGGAGTGGTTGAGGCCAATAAATAGCCCCCACACCATTCTCGAGATACCTCTCTACCAAACAACTGTGAAAGACATCCCCTCTTACTTTACGTCGCAAACATTAAATGCTAAGACATGCCTTTTGCGTAACCACTGTGCGTCAGAGGACTATCACTACAGAGGTGGCTCACCAAACAGCCTGACAGCCCTAATACCATAGTGGTTGACTTAAGTGCAGATTGGTCAGTGCTAATGACATCGCGTAAAGTAGATGTAACGTTAGTTAGAGGGCTGTTTGGTTTGAAACTCAACAAGCAATGGAACTCAAGGCTACTCTGCACAAGTTACCACGGTGAAGGGTCTATCGGTGTTTTTACCAGGTCTATCCAAGATGGTGAGGACAAGCCCTAACGGTGTCTTACTTCTCTATCCTCCAAACCAAGTCCCTCTGAGGTTCCCACGGTGAGGTCATTCGATAGAGCATGTAAGCTCTCTCAAGCCCTGCCAGGCCTGGTCTTTCGCGAGTACCGTTTGACGTCACACGCAATATTACAATCTTTACATCAATAAAATTAATGTATGCAGAAGATACAATTTGACTAAGTAAGAACGGAAGATAGAAAGGAGTTCTCTCAGCAAGTCTCCTCGCTCGGCCGCATCGCTGAACCTCCTCGCTGATCTGCCCCGCCAAGCTGCCTCCCTGTCTTCATGCCGCTTTCTTCTTATAAGTCTCTTCTGTTAATTGGGGAAGCTAATATTCTTGGCCACGTGTCTTTCTTTCTAGGTTAGGCCAATTTCTTTCTTGTTCAAGTTCCCCAAGGTTTAGGTTGAGTCGACGTTGAGTCTTGGTTGTTCTAAAAATAAACAACATGTGCCATTATGGTATTATGTGAAGCTGATGCGTGTCCCAATTCAACATGATGGGAATGCAATAATGGGATACATGTAATCCCTAGGCCATTAGGGTTATGTGCCCAATCTCTAACGCATTGTCCGACCAGCATAGCGCGTTTAACACGTGGCCTAGGAATCATAAAGTAAAGTGAGGCGTTGTTATGTCATTTTTTTGGCACTTCTCCTATTAAGGTTTAAAACCCTCGTTTCTTCTTCTTTTTCTTCTTCATAATTAACTTAGGTAATCTCTCTTTCTCTCTCTCTCTCTCCACTTTTCCATTTATGTCTTTTGAAACTCTTCTCTTAGTTTTCTATTTTTCCTCTCTTTTCAAAACTTCTATATCTTTTCTTTGTCATCAAGCAGGCTTTGAGAAAATACATAATCTCTCATGTTGACAATTTTAAGGATTCGTACTGAGTACAGTATCCCCGAAGGCATGAAAATAATGATCCCATACCCTGACTAGGAGCAACATGGGCTTGGGGGGGTGGGGGGGGGGGGGGGGGGGATGTTGAGGGGTTCAACACCGCAATCATGGATGAAGTAGTTCATTTTCCCCTCCACCCTTTATACTATGTTCTTCAATTCTATGGGGCCATGCCTCTTTAGATCAATTAATTTATTTTAATCTTCCAAATCGCGGTTTGATCACGGGCACAATGTCACTATGTATTAGGGTTCAGTACATGCCTCTCACAACTCTCTATGGTTTGGTAAACTATTCTCAGTTGCCTCTAGTTGAGAGAGGTAGTGAGTTATTTATAATAATAGGAAGATGAAAATATGGAATACATTTATAAATTTGGTATTTACATCTTTACATTACAATTAACAGCTAGATCATTGCAAAAAGAAGCTCAAAGACTTCAAAGTGAATTAGGACGATCTGAAAAAGTTTGGACAAGGAGAAACTCAGTGTAATACCCCGTATTTTTATGCTATATTAATTTGGGGATTTATTAAATTTAATGTGAGTTATTAATTTAATATAAATCCGGAAATTAATCACTTAATAATTATTAACGTGATGTGAGTTAGTAATTATGGGAAACTTGTTGAATATTACTAATGAGTAGAGTAATATATAATATTGGTTCTATTAAATGTCAAGAGTGAATAAAATGACAAGTTTGAAAATTTGAGTCGGGACGCGCCCGTGTCGCGTCGGGAGTAGATATTGATTAATAAAAGTGAATAAATTATAAGTTGCTCGTATGGTCGTTTTGAGTGCGCCAAAGTGTCCGGAAGGGTCGAGATAGTCAGAAAAGTATACCCGGGGGTTTAGTTTGGGTCTCGGGGCATTTTTAGGCCTATTTAGCACCCCGGGAGGGCATTTTGGACATTTTACATTTTTGGGTAATTAAACCCACGAAATTTCAAGGGTTATATCAGATGTCTAAGGTTGCCTTTCTAGGGTTAAAACAACCAAAGACAAGTGACGGCGATAGGAGAGGGAAGGAGAGAGCTTTCAAAGCAAATTCTAGACCGAAAAGTCATCCGGTTGCACCGCCACCACCACCAACGCGTAGATCGCGCGACGGGGAACGCAACCACACCAAATTCGTTATCAAATCAGAACTCTGAAAATCCCAGGCAAGTATTTATCTTGCTTATTTTCGTTAATGCATTGTTCATGTTAGTCTAGGGTGATTAGGATGAGTTTGGTAGAAGAAAATCCATGTTAGAGATAGGAAAATCGCATGTAGAAATGGTTTGAATGATAATTTGGAAACCCCTTCATATGTAGAGGCTTAACCACGAATTTTTGATGAATTAGGAGTAGAAATTTCTGGAAAAAGACTGATTATAACTATGATAAAGAAATTCTAGGGTTCTTGAGATTAATATGAGTTTTTGGCCTATTAATCCATGGTTATTAATGAAAATTTGCATGCTTTACGTAGAAAATGTATAAAATGGGTTTATACTGTTAGTAGTACAAATTTTTGGGCGATTGGGAATGAAAAATCTGGATTTGAATGAGGTTGTGTGATAGAACCCGTAACTGATTAACTGCAGAATTCGCCATACCTGCTTGATCGATCGATCGAGCCAGGAGCTTCGATCGATCGAAGGTTCGATCGATCGAGCATTTGCCCTCGATCGATCGACCCCTTCTGACAGACTTATATTTCCCTTTTTAAAATAGTTGAATTAATTCTAACTGAAGAATACTCCTTAGACACCCTTATTAAAAATATTTTGGGAGATAAATATGACCAGTAGGATTTATTAATGATTAAAAGACCTTTAATGTAAGGCGAAATTTACATTTTTGGGGTGTTTATATAAGGGACGATGAAATTTTGTATTAAAGGGAGAGATACGTAAAATGGTTACGATGGAAAATAGATGAATACCTACTGAATTTTACACTTGGGAGGATAGAGTCCATGAGTGTTACGTAGTAAGTTGGAATAATCCCTCAAATTAAAGTTAGAGACGAATCGTTATACGTGATAACTAATAATGGGAAAATAAGGATAAATGTCGTGATTATGGGTTATGGGATGAACCTAAATTGATATGATAAAAGTAGTATATTTATATGACTGTGTGTATGCATATATTATATACATGTGAAAATCATGCCCGCGCTACTTGCTATCCCTGAGGTTACCGCGCTGGGACAGTCTTATCTCGATGGGACCTTTATGGGGGATATTGACTCGTATCCTAGAAGATAGATATCCTTGGTACAGGCTATCTGATCGATGGTCAGACGGTCCTAAGAGACGTGAGGGTATGTACTGACCTCTTAGAGACTTGGAATCTATGCTTCGCCTCAATATTGTTTGTGCATGTGTTAATACAGTTCGAGAGTGATTCCGAACTTGTATTTCCTTTAGTATGAGTGATACGGGGATTGGATAGCAGAGTGTGCCCGCACCATACTTTTTATGTGGGGTGCTGTTAGAATATATATATTATACGAGTATTTAATATATATATTAAATTCTAAAATTTGGAATTTCATACTGTGCTTATGGTAAGTAAGAAATGAATTTTGACTTCAATTTGGAAATACTTGTTTTGAAAAGTATAATGGGACACTGGAAACTTTATTAGTAAATAAGGTTTAAATGAGAACTTTGTGATCAAATGAAATTATCCTCTTAAACAATTATATTGTTCGGTTTTAAATCTTACGAGTAACCTAAGATAAGTTAAACCATTGGGAAGATTAGTGCGATATAAGATAAGATAATCCGTTGGGAAGATTAGTGCGATAGGCGTGCACATTAGAAGAGAGGTGATAATTTCTCAAGAGAGTGCCGCACTAATATGTTGTTGCATTGGCCTGTAAACATTTTAAATACTTTCTAAACAAATTTTAAATCATTTACACTATCGGGCTCTGACCCGTTTCTTTTTCCTTTCTCTCTTGTATATATATGTATATATTACAGGTGCCCAGCCACAGGGGCGTCTTGCGAAGGATCCTTTGGAAGGAACGCGCTGCAGTTTAGGTGGGAGTTGCAGGCCTCTTGCTTAGACGACTTCATTTATTTGATTCCACTCCTAGCTTATTTATTCAGTTGGGCATGTGTCCCCCGTTTACATTATCCATTTGTTTTATTGGACATTGTGATTCATTTATTTCTAGTATTGTCACTTTGGGATTTATTACTGTCTGGATGTTTTACTTTAAGTTTTAATGTTGGGATCTAGTTGTTGAATGTTTAATTTAGTTGGATTATATGTTCCAGGATAATTGTGGTGTGATTCTTTAATATTGAATTGTTGTAAATATTTAAATCTTGGTTTATAAAATAAAATTTGGAAAGTAATGTCTAAAAATGGTTTTGACACATAGCTTAATTAATTAGGGTGTTTAAATTGGAAAAGTTATTTTTACGACAGTGATGCTAAGAATGAACCAACTGTTCACCTTGATTTTAATTTTATACAGGAGTGATCCCCGGTATTTAATTAGGCGGGGGTGTCACACTCAGCAGATGTCCAATACTTCTAAAGAGAAGACAACGTCTTGTTGGGCTACTGGCTAACGGTTGCATCCACCACCAACTTCATAGCGGTTCCTTCTGCCACTATTGGTGACTATGCAAATTTCGGTGAAGAGAATACTCATGTCAGCGTTCTTTTCTTGAAAGATGACGCTAGGGGAGTTTACGTGTGTGTAAGTGAATTTCCCACCCACCATGTCATTTCCACCGACTAAGAAGCCACTCACTTCGATTGCCCCTTGGATAACCTTGAGTCCTTAGTTTCTTTTGCGATGTATCGACCCTCTATTTCAGGTCGCTCTTAGGAGAAGTCTAAAGAAGATGAAGTCAATTCTCACAATGTCATCCACATTTTAAACTCCGAAGGTGTTATGGTCGGAAATTGTGGTTGTCTTTGATATACCAACCTTATGGAGTCTGAGGAACTGAACAGGGAAGGAACTAGGAGAACCAGAAGCTCGAGATATTTGGGGCACTAAGCCACAATTGGTGGCTATTTATATATATATATATATATATATAGAGAGAGAGAGAGAGAGGGAGAGAGAGAGAGAGAGAGAGAGAGAGAGAGAGAGAATGCTGATAAGATGAAACCCCCTCCTCAAACTCAACCCACTGGGGGGATCCACTAAGAAAGCTATAGTGCTTGCCTCCAGACATAAAGACTCAATCCTCTCGCCCTCCAATTATCCAACCAGAACCTTGGGCAGTTACTTTTTCAAAGGGAAAGACCCTGCAACCACCGTTGACTTGGGCTTTTGAAGTACCAATGTTGGTTATGCTTTAAGCAAGGTCGGCATGCTTTCTAGTTGACATGTTGTCTCTTAAAACCAAAAAGGCCAACACATCCTTAGGAAGGGGATGCAAAACCTAAGCATGTTTGATTTTATGGATACTAACCGATTACTCTTACTTGTGAATTTTGCAGGCAATGCAATAATTGTCAGAGTCGTACTAAAGGGTTGGTCGGCTGACCAAGTGGAACAATGTCTAGTATGATTAGGAAAATTAGATGAACAACCATCTCTTCAAAAAAGAAAATAAGATCGTTGGTTTTACAAACTAACTGAAGGATATGTCAAGCTGCAAGGACATGTTCAAGAAGAGTGAAGTCCTTCAACTTGTTTGAATCTCGACTAACTTAAAAATCATAGATATTAATAAATCTTTTGACCTGCTGCTAACCAAGAGGAATCACTTCTACAAGAGGGGTATGAAAAGCACATTAATGAAAAAGACACGACAAATCCTACAACGAAGGGTTTGACGACAGAGTCAAAGATTTCGCCGCTTAATTGGACTATTATCAATCTGTTTCTTTCACAATGACTAGGTAGATTGACTAAAGAGGGGAAATATACTAGAGGGTATCATGAACACCTTCCATTACCTTCCCTAGTCCACGGGAATGATAGTCGATCCAAAGAAGGAGGTGGAGCAAGTTGCAAATAACCTCATTTTTGTGGGACAGGTCGACCCAATTGTTGTGATAATGGAGGATCAATGGAGTAACACCCCTAAAACTTGCAGTTTTTCCTTATTTTTGTTTATTTATGTAAGTTCTTAGGCCATTTTGTTTTTTATTTAATAAAAGCCTTCCAGGCCTAAGGCTATTTTACTTGATTAATGAAATTTTCAATTATATTTGTCTTCTCTTTTTTACTTTAGTATTATGTGGATTGTTCAAGTGACAACTTAACCAATAAAATCTCGAAGAATTATCATTTTCAGGATCAGTGAGGGTAGGCTAACAAATTTCAAAAATAAATATTAACCAAGCTAGTGTTTATGCTTAACTTGCTTAATGTGGCAGTTGATGGCACTACCATGTTGATATTTTACTCACTTATAAATAATTAAGTCAATGTCTAATACCATCTTTATCAATTTGATAGCTTATTGGGCTTGAGAATCATGAACCAATTGACATAACTCCCTAGTTAATCCTCTAGGCCAACTTATCTGCCTTATGTTTTGTTACACATTTCAGACCCATATTAGGCCTTTCATAGCTAATTTGGTCCCATTGGTCTTGTCTGATGCTTTTTAGACCTGACCTATTATAGGTCGATTTATGATACTTAGATTATTTCAATCATCTTTGGTTTAATCTTGCCACTTCTAGGTAGACGCTACCCTCCTTAGATCTCTGTGATTTGTTCTAAATTATTTTGACCTATACTAACACTACACCAAATTGGGAGAATGGTCGCGAATTTTGGCCATGATCAGACCCGTGGGTCACGAATTCGATTCGTGACCAAATTGGGCGTGATCAGAAACACGGGTCAAGGATAGCGCTGCAAACGAACCGAGCTGTTTATGAACAGCTCGAGCTCGGGTCAATTAAAGCTCGAGTTTGGCTCGTTTGTTGAGCAAACAAACCGAGCTTGAACACGATTTTGAGCTCGTTTAAAAAAATGCGATCGTTAGACTTGGCTCGTGTTCTGGTTTTAAGGCATAAACGAGCTTGGTTAGGTCTCTAAAAAATCGAGTTGCTCGAGCTCGGCTCGTGTTCGATTCATTTAAAGCTCGTATTAGGTTCATTTGTTTAGTAAATGAACCGAGTTCGAACACAATTAGAAGCTTGTTTAATAAACGAGCTTAGCTAAGCTCGGGTCGGCTCGGTTCGGTTCATTTGCAGCCCTAGTCACAGACCTAGTCCCTGACCAAAAGGGATAGTCACGGACCATGGCGTGAGGCTGTATATGGTGTATGGTTGCAGATAAACGCCGCGACTAAGTGGTCACGGACCAAATCCGTGGTTTACCCGTGACCAAAAATTTACCTTGGTTACGGACTAGAGCCGTTACCAAAATTTACACCTTAATTTGGTCACGTACTGCAGCCGTGACCAAGCATTACACCTTATCACCCTTGGTCACGGACTATAGCCGTGACAAACCTTTACACCTTATCGGATATGGTCACGGACTATAGCCGTGACCACCCATACACCTTTCCCACTTGGTTACGAACTATAGCCGTGATCAACCTTTACACCTTTTTAGATTGGTCACGAACAGGAGCCGTCACAAATATATAGCACGAAAAAAAAATAAAAACATGGTCACGGTTAAAGTCTGTGACCATATTTGATTGGCAAAAAAATAATTCGGGTCACTTGCAGGGCCGTTTGGTGTCTGTTGGTTGTTTTTGCCCACTCGCGGAACGTTTTCAAGCCTAAGTGTGCTTATTTTCAAATTCAGGTCCTATTCTCAAGCTGGGAGTCCCGCGACTACGAGACCGGTTGCTACGAGTTACGTTGGACACACACGAGGTGTTCGCGCCACTTGCGGGGCCGTTTGGGGGCTGTTGGTGGTTTCCGTCCACTCACGGCACGTTTTCAAGCTTAAGTGTGTCTATTTTCAAATTGGTGTCCTATTCTCAAACCGGGAGTTCCGCGACTGGTTGTTACGAGTTACGTTGGACATGCGCGAGGTGTTTGTGCCACTTGCAGGGTCGTTTGGGGACTATTGGTGGTTTCCGCCCACTCGTGACACATTTTCAAGCCTAAATGTGCCAATTTTCAAATTCGGGTCCAATTCTTAAATCGGGAGTCCCGCGATTACGCGGTTGGTTGCTACGAGTTACGTTGGACACGCATGAGGTGTTCGTGCCACTTGTGGGGCTGTTTGGGATCTGTTGGTGGTTTCCGCCCACTCGCGGCATGTTTTCAGCGTAAGTGTGCCTATTTTCAAATCCGGGTCCTATTCTCAAACCAGGAGTCCCCCGACTACGCGACCGGTTATTATGAGTTATGTTGGACACGCACGAGGTTTTCGTGTCACTTGTGGGGCCGTTTGGGGGTTGTTGGCGGTTTCCGCCCACTTGCGGTTTTCAAGTCCAAGTGTGTCTATTTTCAAATTCGGATCCTATTCTCAAACCGGGAGTCCCGTGACTACGCGGTCAGTTGTTACGAGTTATGTTGGACACGCACGAGATTTTCGTGCCATTTTCGGGGCCGTTTGGAAACTGTTGGTGGTTTCCGCCCATTCGTGGCACATTTTCAAACCTAAGTGTGACTATTTTCAAATTCGGGTCTTATTCTCAAACCGGGAGAATCGTGACTACGTGATCAGTTTCTACCAGTTACCTTGGACACGCACGAGGTGTTTGTGCCACTTGCGGGTCCGTTTGGGGCTGTTGGTGGTTTCCGTCTGCTCGCGACACGTTTTCAAGACTTAAGTATGCCTATTTTCAAATTCGGGTCCTATTCTCAAACCGGGAGTCCCGCGACTACGTGATTGGTTGCTACGACAACTTATAATTATCTAACATACTATCCAACAACCAAACCAATAATTATCCCGCACTCCTAATTATCCTGTACTCCTTCTAACATAGTATCCAACAACCAAACCAACAACCAATAATTATCCAACAGCCAAACCAAACCAAACCTATAATTTTCCCGTACTACTTCAATCATCCAAAAGATTTAAAAAATTATGCATATCAATTATATAAAAATGTTAGTTAAAGTAGAGAATACCTGGTTCTCGCGATCCAGGAAGACCATTAAATAAAGTCTTCTGAATGTGTGATTATACCAGATTGATCCTGGAGCCCCCAGCGTATTCTTGTATATGTACATTTGCTTATTAGTTTCTTTGATACAATCTTCATAAAATGAAAGGAAATTAACGTCCCACATGAAACAAAATTCAACATTATTGATATTCTCAAAATTTGGAACTCTAAGTTGGTGACAAGTTTCCTATATGGGATAAAAATCAACGTCACTGATATCCTCAAAATTTGGAAACTTGTCACCAACTTAGAGTTCCAAATTTTGAGAATATCAATAATGTTGAACTTTGTCCCATGTGGGACGTTAATTTCCTTTCATTTTATGAAGATTGTATCATTGAAACTAATCAGCAAATGTACATGTACAAGAACACGTGAAAATTGAGCTGGGTCAATTTGGTCTAATCACAAACTCAGGAGACTCTATTCTCAAACCGAGTGTCTTGTGAAACGTGTTCATGCATAAAGTGTCCAGAAGCTACTTCTGCAAATGAATAGGGTAAAATTGGTAGTAGTCTTATTACACAACACACACGCATTGCATAAGCAAAGTTTTTAAATGTCACAACTAAACATACATAAATCATATTAAACATTTGTAAATTAAACTAAACATCCATACATCAAACTAAACAATCATACATAAAAGTAAAGCGCTAATATAGTGTCAATATCATAATAGGATACAAATAAGATTGACGATAATAAAATAATGTTTTGATACTCAATCTTCCTCTAAATCAATTAAAATATCCTTCAAATTAGGGTTGTCCTCAAGAGCTGATTGGAACTCTTTTGGAGCCTTTAATGCTTTTACTTGAGTAGTCATACCCTTTGGTGCATGCACAATAATTGATCAATTGCCATCGTTTATGCACTTCGAGTAGAATACATTCTTTACGTTCCGAAAGGTACAAATAAAAGGCTCGTCGACTATGCAATGTTTACTCTTCAGCTTTGATAAATCTACCATAATGAGTTTGGAGTCGGGATCAACTTTGCAAGCATTCGTAGTATCCTCCACCTTCACCCAATCACAGTAGAATACGGTTTCTGCGATATCTAGGTAATCGAGTTCTAGGATTTGTTGGATTATCCTATAATAGGTTAGCACCGTATCTTTTGGATTTTTATCGCTTTTGCTAGCGACACAGGTAGTCAGGGCAGAAATTGAAATTCCATTGTTTTGCGTCAAAATCTTTTCCTCATATGGATATGAAACAAAATCAAAACCGTTGGTGTGAAATTTCTTAAACTCTTTCGCATGAAATTAGGTCCTTTTGCTAGGGGTGCAAGCCTTGAAGAGATATCACCTCTTTTTGGAAGCTGGAATTATTAATGAATTTGTATTAGGGCATGTTTTTACCACACATGAATAAATAACCGCACACATAAGAGGTGGAAATTACCTCTTTTGATACCCATGCCTAAAATCAGTTGTCAAGCAATTTTTCCTTTGATTTTGGGCAATTTCGTTCTCGTACTTCATACGGGTAAATTGTAGAGTTTAGATCATAGTATATAAAATACATATAATCAAAGAAGAATAATTCAGTAGATACTCATTCTCTCCAGTCTTCGACTTCATCTTGTGATTGGAAGACATAACGAGCTGATTGCTCGTATTATAGATTTGTGAGTTTCACCTATTTAAGGTTCCCAAAAGCCAATTCATCCTCAAACTCGTTGGGTTCCTCGACCACTTGTTCTGCATGAGGATTGAACCTCCTCATCTTTTGTTCCGGCATATGTTCCCGAGCGTATAACGATGATTCCACAGTTACGTATTCTTCAGCAATTGACCCTCCAATATACCGTGTATTCTCTACGTAATCTTTGCAGGTTTTCATTAAGCGCTCAAAAGGATACATCCAACGATACTTAACGGGACCACATAATAAAGCTTCATTGCATAAATGCACAAGCAGGTGGATGCTGATATTGAAGAACGACGGAGGAAAGTATTTCTCTAATACACAAACTGCCTCGGCTAAAGTTGATTTCACATCTTTAATGTGCCTTATGTTTACCACTTTTGCACAAAGTAAGGTAAAACACAAACTGATTTGCATAATTGCCCGACGAAGACCTTTGCATTCAGAGAAGCAATGCCGAAATAGCAGAGGGATTAATTGGATGATTACGTGTCAATCGGGAGACTTGCACTGTTTCAAGTCATTTGTTTGGTAGCTTACTATCCTACGTAAATTACCAAAATAACCAGTTGGAGTCTTCAAGTTGAACAGCGTGTCTAAGAGGATCTTCTTCTCACTAGTAGTCAAAGTGAAAACATCGGGGAGATAGAAATTCTTCTTGTTGTGGGATCGTTTTTTAACCACAGTTTCTTCTTTATTTTCATATCCTGTAGATCGCGACGTGCCCACTCTCCATCTTTTGAATGAGATCCACCCAGACATGTTCCTATCAGATGTTCTGCAACATTCTTCTTTGTGTGCATCACATCGATTACATGCCTTACACAATGATCCTTCCAATATGATAAGTCAAAAAATATTGATCGTCTGGACTATGGTTTCGTTTTACTAAGGTCGTTCGGATCCTCCCTAGCTTTACACTTCAGGTTTACAAACTGAGGGTGTTTGCCTATGTACCTATTGCCCGCAGTCGCAGTCGTTGCTTTCTCCTCGATCTGCTGACCAGAAAGCCGAGCAGGTTCGGTTCTGCGCTCGTGAACGCCAGGCAAAAAGTTAGACTTGTCGTTCCTGAAAGGGTGACTGGTCAGCATAAATCTACGATGACCCGTATAACTCATTTTACCACTATCATATAGCCAACTGGTTTCAATTTCCTCACCACATATGGGACATTCATAATAACCATAAACATTACAACCGGACAAGGTCTCATAAGCAGGAAGGCCGTGGATCGCCCATATCACCATTGCTTCAAGTGTGCACTCTTCACCCTTATGAGAGTCGAACGTCGTCATGCCTTTATCCCACAACTCTTTAAGTTCTTCGATTAATGGAGCGAAGAATATATCAATATCATTGCCGAGAACCTTTGGCCCGAGTATCAACAAAGATAACAATGTGAACTCTCTTTTCATGCACAATGCCAGAGGGAGACTTAAAGGCGCCATGAGAATTGGTCAATAACTCTGATTAGTACTTAAATTACCGAAATGGTTAAACCCATCGGTTGAGATTGCAAGACGAACGTTGCGCGGTTCCTTTGCAAATTCATGGTGTTGTGCGCTTGAAATTTGCCAGATGAGTGAATCAACCGAATGATGCATCTGATTCCCACTCACCTCGCATCGAGTGTGCCATTTCATGACCTCCACTATCCACGGTATAGTGAAAAACGATTTTAAACGTGGCCCAAGTGGAATATACTTCAAAACCTTTTCTAGGACTTGCGAGCACTTGCGATATTTTTGCAGCTTTGTCCTTCCCATTCTCACAAACCACATATATAGGCTCACTGCATACAGGACACTCATCCTTCTCTTCGTGCTCGTTGCGGTACAATATGCAATCATACTTGCATGCACGAATAGATTTGTATTTCAAACCTAAACCCTTCAAACTCTTCTTCATAGTAGGATAATTGTTTGGTAACGTATTCTCTTTTGGGAGAATTTCTTTAACCCACTTAAGAATTCCTGTTACACTGCTGCTAGACAAACCAAATGGACTCTTCAAATTATGCAAACCAATCATTGCATATAACACCGAGTAATCTTCATCGCAATCTTTATACAACGGTCTAGCTGCATTGGCTTTCAACTGTATGTATTCTAGATCCTTTGGTAATTAAGTATAAAATTGTTCATTTACTTGGTCGTACTGCGCATTATTCATATCCATAGGTTGGTGGTTTTGATGGTTGTGGACTCCATAAGCATCATCAATTAAGTCGGTCAATGGATGATGTGTTGGTGAATAATGTACCACTTCCACTCGTTGGGCATCTGTTACGCGATCGGGTATCGGCAAATCTTCCGGAACATAAGGTATATTTTTTTCACCATGGTATGCCCATATTTTATAGTCTTGACAAATTTCCCACTTTATTAAATGCAACTCAACGTCTTCTAATGACTTATATTTTTCGTTCATGCAAAGGGTGCACGGACACGGAATCTTGTCACTTTTAAGATTTTTGCAAGCGTATTTCACAAATTCTTGAACGCCCTTTACATGATTATTTGTTATTCGGTTATTCTCCCCCATCCACTCTTTGTATTGTGGGAAATCCATTTAATAATCTTCAAATTTCAGTCCTGTATTAATAGGTTGAAACAAATGTCATGTTGCATACAAGAAATTAATATGATTACGGAAATGTCACAACTTAAACCCTAAATAAAACAAATTTGGCAAGTGATATTATTACAACTGAAAAAAAAAATATTATTAAAACTGGAACAAAAAAATTATTCTTACAAGTGAAACAAAAAAAAATAATATTACAACTGAAACCCAAAAAATATTATTAGAACTTGACCATTAGATAAACTGGCCAAGTGATAAAAGAATTTGCATAATGCCTCCATTCTTTTCCTTCCCTGTTGTCAACGTACACAAATACATCTTCGCAGCTGGTGCATATTTCATCAACCATCACCTGAGCCTCACCCTTCTGCAAAGGTCAACCTTGTACTTTAGTTTCGATAACTACGAAGATGCGTGTGCACACACCAACAATCCTACTATTGGTCAGGTCCTTGAAATATAACTGCTCGCCACAGTCACCGTGAGTGGTTGACGATGATCCAAGCCCTGTGATAGACGGAGGCGTTGAGAAGGGGAACGTTGGAGGAGGCGACATTGGGGATGAGAATGTTGAAGGAGGCGACATTTGCAAGGGGAATGTTGAAGGAGGCGACATTTGAAAGGGAAACTTGCAGGGGGAGGAAAGGGGAAAGGTTGGGAAGGAGGGTAAGGGAAACCTTGAGGAGGCATTGGGGGCCGAAAGCCTCGAGTAAAAAGAGACACGAGTTTCCCAATTTCACTTGTCAAGACTCCGAGGTTACTTTTAATCTCCTGGATCCCCATCGGTCCTGTACTGATGTTCCTCTTAGGTCGAGATACGATTCCTGACAGAAGAAAGCTCTTTCACGAGAGTTGCGGTGTATTTTAATTTTATTTTCGGCATATGTGATCCGACACCTCTCGTCCTCCCCCATTTGTCCTTTTCAAAAGTCTAGGTCAGGGCATCATTTTCCAAGTCATCAAAAGGGCTCGGACTTGACTGACTGCTAGTGGCCTCTATTGATTCCAGAGTCTTAGCCAAGTGCGGCGGGAATTTATTATCTGTCACGTCGGGCATGAACGTACAAGTTGCCCCGATTTGGTTGTTTATTGGCATCTGGACCATCCTTCCTTTGTCCTACTCGACTAGTCATTCTTCAAATCTTCATAAGATTTGGAGCCCAGCTTGTGGACATCAGTTTTTTTTGCCCTGTTTTGTTTGTTTTTTTCCCTTTGGACCAACTTCTTCTCCTTCGCCTCATTCTTCAAAAAATCATTCCACTGCTCCACCAGCATTTCAACATTGGGAGGCATTTTGTCTTTCACAGCCAAAATATCGGAGAATGAATCGGAGGTCGATGCCTTATTCGGGAAATGTCTCAGCCGAAGGTTTCTCCGGTATGTTCTAACTGTTCAGCAACCCGGGAAAGAACCTTAAGCTTTGAACGGTCAGGAATAAAAACCACTTATAGAGTTGATTATATATGTCATCTTTGATGGCTTAATCAACAAGGCTCCAGTTGTCTGGTCCCCCGACTCCCACGTTCATTTTCTCCGGCAACAAACACTGGGTTTAAATCTCAGCAGGTCATTTTTATCACTCGTGAGGTTATTCCCGAGAAGGGGGAACCCAATGGGCTTCCTTTCATTTGAGCGCGGGAGGTGTCGGGAGCGCTGGATGGGGGCGTTGGAGCAATGGGGTTTTGTTGCCTACTTGTACTTGGAGTCGGATTTGGTGTAGTGGAATGAACCAATGGTGGAGTTGTGAATTGCTCAGCCTTTGGTGATAAGAATATTTGTTGTTGTGCATGAGATGATGATCTTTGTTGGGGTGTCGCCTCATCACTTGGTACATTTTGTCCGTTGCCTACCGATATTTTCTGCAAAAATAAAAATTAATAAGCGACTAAATAATTATAATAATATGAAATTATAACTAACTAATCAAGTTTATGACTATATATATATATATATATATATATATATATATACCTTTTCAGAGTAAGACTTTAGAATATGTTCAATTTGTCTGATCTCCATCCATTCGGTATTAATTTTTAAAAACATATGGATTTTTGTATGTGGCCAACTAAGAGGAAGCGTATCTATGGTTGATGTATAAATATCTGTGACAAACTCGGAATCCCATTTTCTTCAATTTAACGTGCATATGTCGCAAGACATCATAGTCTATGTCAATGCTCTCTGTACGTAGTTGTATTTATAATAGGTGAATTTTTTTCTGTCTTTTTTAAAAGTGTAAGCAGGGTCAGGGATACATCGGGATTATGTACATGGAATATATTCTCTATAGCGTTATCGCAACTTTCTGGTAGGGAAAATTCAATACTCGAACAGGTATTCTTGCCGGAGATTAACTCCACGATTTGCAGGGTAGTCAAATTGTTCGATCTTCTTATTCCCATACCTATAAATAGGAGTACCCTCTATATGGCGCGCACTAATAAAAGAGGTATATGTGCGGTCCAATTGCAACCTCTCGTACTCTTATTGCCAGTGATTATCACCGTGGCTCATTTTTCCTGAGAAAAATATACGAGGGTATGAATATGCGTCCTAGAAATAAGGTCTCTAATGAAGTAATAACTATTTATTCTAACATATGAGGTATACGGGTATATTAGTTTGATTAAGGTTTTTATTCATCACTTCCCTTCTCCTAACCCCATGCATGTTGGATCTCACCGAGGTGAAATCCAAACAACAACTTACCGTAAGTGTTAAGACATAATTTGTTAGGGTTTATTATGAGAGAGTTTGAAAGTACATGTGCATTATCAATCCAAGCAATCCAACATACTATCCAACAACTAAACCAACAACCAATAATTATCTCGTACTCCTTCTATCATATACATGATAAAACACATACCAATAATCACAATATCTCACAAAAGTAGGGTCATTTCTCATTAAACATATACATGAAGATTAGGGTGTCAATTTTAATTAGGTTAAAATAAATACACATAAACATATACATGAAAATTAGGGTTTCAATTTTAATGAGGGTTAAAATAAAAACACATAAACATATACATGAAGATTAGGATTTCAATTTTAACTAGGGTTAAAATAAATACACATAGACATATACATGAAGATTAGGGTTTCAATTTTAACTAGGGTTAAAATAAACACACATTAACATATACATGAAAATTAGGATTTTCGTTTTAATTAGAGTTAAAATAAATACACATTAACATATACATGGAAATTAGGATTTCAATTTTAATTAGGTTAAAATAAACACACATTAACATATACATAAAAATTAGGGTTTCAAAACTTGTTAAGGTTAAAATAAACATCCATTAAAATACAAAGATTAGGGTTAAAATACACACATACATATACACACACACACAGTATACACACACTGCACGGATTATACACACACAAATACACAAATACACACATATACCCAAATACACAAACATAAAATTAGGGTTACCTTTGAGATTGAAAGAGGGAGAGCTGAAGACAGAGAGGAAGAGCAAAGGGTTTGAGAGAGAGAGAGTTTGCGTGAAAATGAAAGGGCTGCTGGGGTTTTTAATATAAAGAGACTGGTCATGGCCTAAAGCCCTGACCAAATTTTTTTCCACCTCAGCAGCCGTGGGCCCGTGACCATGGCATTAAAATAGGAATGGTCACGACCCTTAATCGTGACCATTTGAATTGGTCACGACCCAAAGTCGTTACCCTTTTAGAGGGAATTTTGGCATTGATCAAGGATGTGGTCATGGACTTAGTCTGTGACCACACTTGGTGGGAATTTTGACGCGAATTTGGTGCCATCATGGTTACGCCTTGGTTACGGATGAGGGATGTGACCCACTATGGTCAGGGCTAAAGGCCGTGACCAGCTCCAAGGTTTCGTGGTCACGCCTTTCTTGGCAATGGTCACAGCTTTGGGCCGTGACCAGCGAGTCACGGACCAAATCCGTGACCCGTTGCCGTGACTATCCGCCTAATTTGGTGTAATGTAAGCAGACTTGGACCTCTTTACGCTTCTTTGATCCGTTCAAGATTGGCTTGACCTATGTTAGGAAGACCTATCCCTCTTTATGCTAGGTTGATCTAGTTTAGATCCTATGTAGGAAGACTTAACCATCTTTGGTCTGGGTAGATTTTTCTAGACCGTTCTAGCCTATTATATGCAGACTTAGGCCCCTTTAGGCAGGTTTGATCCATTTAAGTTATGTTTATATCATTTTGGGAAGATTTAACCCCTTTAAGATGGGTTGATTTATTTTAGATCGGTTTGGCCTATTCTAAATAAATTTATCCTTCTATTTATCTCTTTTAGATTGGTTTGTCTTCTTCTACTAATACTTGGACCTCTTTAGGGAAGGTTGATTCGTTCTAGAATTGTGCGACTAATTGTAAGCAGACTTGAACACAATGAATGAACAATGTAACAACATTGAAACATCATCGACCTAACGTACTTGGGAAATAATGCAACGATAATACCGGAGTCAGGATTTTGATGCTTTATTGCTAATCTAAACTAGAACACTATTGTTCATATAATCATTGAAATAAAGTTATTATAACTTCAGTGTTAAAAATTCTTCAGGGTCATGGCATTCCACGACTTAGGCACTAGATTATTGTCTAACTTCTCCAAGTAATAAAAACATATTCATCCCATTGAAGAAATGCTATAGGCCCCTCCTAGTTCATGGACAACTTTCCTTCAGAGGGCTTCTTTTCTTCAGAGGGCTTCTTTTCTTCCTGTGGAAACTTTTTAAGCATCAAAGCGAGCCAACCTATATTTTATCAAATAAAAAATATATACCTTGTTAATTGTAATAGAGTATATATTTTGTTGATTGTTTACTCCGTTAGTAACTAATCGGGTAAATAATTTCTATATTGGTATCAAACTTGAGTAAATATCTAGTATGTTAATTGGTTAATCGATTAATAACTAGTAAATGAAATGTTTAAGTTGTAAATATCTATATTGTTAATTATTAATGGAGTATATATCATTTGGTTGGTTGTCAATGAACACAATAATACCACATTTTTTGTGAAGAATGAATTGTTCGAGCCATGCATTTAACCCTATAGCAAGTTTTTTTAGGCTACAATCCCAAGATTATTTATACAGTAAAAAGTCACACTATTAATTGGTTACATAAAAAGTAGGCCTGTCAATTGAGCCAAGCAGGCCCGAAGCCCGCTTGCTCGGCCCGCTAAATTTGGGCATAGCTTTTATTGAGTTTGAGTAGAGTTTGAGCCGAGTTTGAGCCGAGATATTAAGCCCGAATTCAATATGAGCCGAGCGCGAACGAAGCACTTTCAAGCCCGAACTAGGCTCGGCCTGAAATAATATATCTAAATATTTATTTATATATATATATATATATATATATATATATATATATATATATATACAAAATTATTTCATTTTCTATGATATGTAAAAAATATTTTAAAACAAAATAATTTTTATAATTTTATCCTTACGCAAATAAACTATTGGACTTAATATTAAAGAAACACACATAAGGTGGGTCATTAATTTACTTTACTTAATATGTTTTTTTAGTGTTGAAATCTGTTATTTTAGTACTGAAATATAAGTTTTTAGTGCAGAAATCTATTTTTTTACTGCTGAAATGTGTTTCTTTAGTGTTGAAACCTGTTTTTTTAGTGCTGAAATATATTTTACTAATGCTGAAATGTCAATATTAGTGCTGAATTATGTTTTTTTTAGCGCTGAAATCTTTTTTTTTTTTTGCTAAAATGTATTTTTTACTGCTGAGATATGAATATTTATTATTAAAATAAATAAACATGTATTGGAATATTCAATTCGGGCGTGCTCAAATCAGGCCCGAAGCCCGATTTACTTTGTGAGCCGAGCTTGAGCCGAGCACTCTCAAGCTCATTTGGGCCGAGCTTGAGCTTGAGCCAAGTAAATACAAATCGGGCGGAGCCTGATCAACCATAAGCTCGGCTCATAGAGCCCGATTGACGGGCCTAATAAAAAGTGAGACACGACTTTTATGTTAGAATGAATCTTGTAATAATAAAGGCCTGTGTATCCTTGCACAATTAGACTTATTTTAAAACTTAAAAAGAACGGGATTTGAGCTCAAAAATACTTAACACGAGAAGATTACAACCACATCACAATAAAAATTAATAGTTTTTTATAATTTCATTATTCTAGACATCTCTGTACATCATGGTTCAAAGTATCGACCGAGTTGACTCGGTATCGGCCGAGTCAACTCGGAATCGGAGGGTATCGATCCGATACCGAGAGACGTTTAAAAAAAAACACTGAATCGGCCGAGAACGCCGCGATATCGCCCGAGACAACCGATTCCGAGACGCCTCGCCGCGATATCGGCCGAGACAGCCCCAATATCGGCCGAGACAACCGATTCAAACGATATTGTCATATTTTGTTTTATTCTTTGATAAAACTTTTATCTTTTATCATATTTCTTCGTTGTTGAAAATATATTGTAACATTTACAGAATGGTATTACTTTTTCAAAAGTATTAACAATAATTTTTAAAACATACAACTCTTTTTTTTAAATGACTCTACTAAAAAAAATGTATAAATCTTTTAAAAAGTAGTACTCTTTTTTTTTTTTTAAAATGACTACTAAAACTCTTTTTTCAAAGAAATGTTATTTTTTTACAAAAAATATTCAAATCTTTTACAAAAAATATATAATGTACATTTATGTTTGTAAAAAATTTACATTTCTGTACAAATGTTATTTTGTTAAAAAAAATGTACATATTTGTAAAAAAAATATATTTTTGTAAAGAAATATATTTTTGTACATATTTGTAAAAAATATATATATTTTTGTTAGAAAAAATGTACATTTTTGTAAAAATGTCCTTTTGTACATTTTTGTAAAAATGTACATTTTTGTAAAAAATGTTCTTTTGTACGTTTTTATAAAAATGTAAAAAAAATATACATATTTGTTAAAAAAATGTACATTTTTGTAAAAATGTAAAAAAATGTACATTGTTGTTAAAAAAATGTACATTTTTGTAACAATGTTCTTTTGTACGTTTTTGTAAAAATGTAAAAAAATATACGTTGTTGTTAAAACGAAATGTACATTTTTGTTTTTCAATATTATTATTGGTTTACTATGCAATATTGAATCTGACAACTCTGCCGTGCTTCAGTATAACCAATTCTACAATGCAATGCATATTGAATGATGGGTTTGAATGTATCTCATTGGTCCACATTGTTAATCTTATTTTTTTTTTAATTTTCTATATTTTTTTCGGAATTTTTTGTGCTCTCTAAATAGCGTATATTTGCGTATCGCCCGATACCGCGACCGATACCGCGACCGCGTTGAAAATCGGGTGTTCGATACCGGGACCGATACCGAGACTTTGAACCATGCTGTACATACATTATTTTTAGATTCTAAATTAGTTAGTTTCCTGTTTATTATTCCGTTAGTTCTGTTAGTTAGTTAGATATCTGATAGCTGTCAGTTAGTTTAATTCCTCACGTGTTTAATTCTTCCTTAGCTGCTTTATATATAGTGTTGAATTGTAACTGTTACAGTATATGAAATGAGAAGATTTTCTTTTCTCTCTCAATCTTAGTCTTTTCCTTCTTTCAATCTTAAACTCAATATGGTATCAGAGCTATAAACCTCATTCTATTCTTCGTTTCTTTAATTCATTTTATCACCATTTCTTCTCGTTCCTGCAATGAGTTCTTCCGAGAATGAACCTCGGTACTTTAATGGCAATTCCACCATTATTGAACCTTACAGCCCTTATTTTCTTCATCACTCCGATAGTCCTGGACTTATTCTTGTTTCTCAACCTCTAACTGGAGATAACTATGGCTCTTGGAGTCGTGCAATGCTAGTTGCATTATCAGTCAAGAATAAACGGGGTTTCACGGATGGATCACTCACCAAACCTGATGGTGATGATCACAATCTTATCAGTAGCTGGACTTGCAACAATAACATTGTTATCTCATGGATCTTAAATTCCATATCCAAAGAAATATCTGCTAGTGTCATATACTCAGAATCTGCCTATGAAATATGGCAGGATCTCAAGGAAAGATTTCAACAAAGGAATGGCCCTCGCATCTTCCAGTTGAGGCGTGAATTGATGAATCTTGTTCAAGACCAGCAATCTGTAAGTGTTTACTTCACAAAATTAAAGTCAATTTGGGAAGAATTGAACAACTAGAGACCTGTTTGCACTTGTGGAAAATGTGCATGTGGAGGTATTAAAGAACTCAATTCACATCATCAAATGGAATATATAATGTCCTTTCTCATGGGGCTGCATGATTTATTTGCTCAAATACGTGGGCAACTTCTTCTTATGGATCCTCTACCACCTGTCAACAACGTGTTAGCTCTTGTGTCTCAAGAAAGAACATCAAAGGAAAGTTGGTGTCCATCCAAACTCAAATGTTAACACCACTGATAGCAGGGCATTTCTTGCCAAAAACTGATCAATCCAAATTTCACACTGGGAATCACCAGTTTACTTCACAATCTGGATACAAAGGAGGCACAACTAGTCAGTCCAACTATGGAAGCTATAGAAATCAAAGGAAAGATAGACTTTATTGTACTCATTGTAAATATCATGGGCATATAGTTGAAAAATGCTACAACCTTCATGGCTATCCTCCTGGTTTTCAACCAAGACAAAGATCCATTCCTCATCGCCCTGCCATTGTTAATCAGATTTCGTCTCAATCACAAACTGAAGTATTCCCTTCCTCTGATAATGCACAAAGTATTGGTGGATTCATTCAAAACCTTAACCATGATCAATACCAACAGCTGATGAGTATGTTATCCCAACATCTTGCCGTTTCAACCATAAAAAATCCTCAAAATGAGACATATTCCATCCAACTCTCATACCACATGTATGTGTTTTTCCGTCTCATTAAACCCCACTTTTTCCTCTACTCAGTATTGGACTCGAGAGCAACTCAACACATTTGTTCTAATGCCAATGCTTTCTCTTCATTACCCCACATTCCAAATTCGAGCATAACGTTACCTAATCACACTCAAATTCCTGTTAGTTTTCATGGAGATGTTCGCCTCAACTCTATGTTAACTCTAAAAAATGTGCTTTACGTACCTCAATTCAAATATTATCTTCCTTCTATTAGCGCCCTCACCAAAGATTCTAATCTCTTCGTGAATTTTCTTCCTGATTGTCTTATTCAGGACCACAAGAGAACGATTGGCAAGGGTAAAATCTTTGAAGGTCTATATGTCCTACACACTGTTGTTTCATCCACTTCTCATCATCTTGCTCACATCAATAATGTGTCTGCTAGCACTTGGCATAGCAGACTTGGTCACACTTCTTTTGAAAGATTGAATGTAATAAAAGATACAATAGGATGTGATTTGTCCAAACTTGATAAGAAAAATCCTTGTTGTATATGTCCATTGGCAAACCAAAGAAGATTGTCTTTTGAAAAATAACTTTGCAAAATTTCCATTTGATCTGGTTCATTGTGATATATGGGGTCCCTATATGTTCTTTCCCATTCTGGTTATAGATATTTTTTAACTCTTGTTGATGATTATAGTAGATTTACCTGGATCTATCTCCTAAAGCAAAAATCAGATGTTATTCATATCATAACTACCTTCTTCCAAATGGTCACTACACAATTCAACACTCAAATCAAAATGTTCAGGTCTGACAATGCTCCTAAATTAACCTTCAAAGAATTCTTCCAAGAAAAACGAGTCTTACATCAATTCTCATATGCTGAAAGACCTCAACAAAATTCTATTGTTGAAAGAAAACACCATCTTTTAAATGTTGCTAGAGCACTTTATTTTCAGTCAAGAATCCCCATTCCTTTTTGGTCAGAATGTGTTCTAACTGCAACTTTCCTCATAAACAGCACCCCATCTCCACTCTTGCAACATAAAACACCTTATGAACTCTTATACAACAAAGCTCTTGACTATTCCCAGTTCAAAGTGTTTGGATGTCTCACCTTTGCCTCTACACTCACATCTCATAGAACAAAATTTGAACCAAGATCCAGAAAATGTGTCTTTCTTGGTTACTCTCCTGGAATTAAAGGTTACAAACTCTATGATCTCTCCACCAAACAAATCTTTATTTCCAGAGATGTTATCTTTCATGAGCATATTTTTCCCTTTCATGCCATAATATCTTCAACCAACCTCATTGATCCTTTCCCAGACATTCTTCTTCCAAATCTCATCCAAGACCTCACCACTTTGGAAGATAATCCTGACTCTCCATCTTACAATGATCACCTTCATTCTTCTACTCCTAACATTGATACCCTAGCCACTCCAACCCCATCTCCTATTAAAACACTTAACCCCTCACAACCCACTGTCAACACTCTCAAATCATCAAGAATCATTAAACCACCATCTTGTCTACAAGACTTTCATTGTAATCTTCTAACCACAAAATCACTCCCTTCATCTACCACTCATCCCATTTCAAAACATATATCCTATACTTCATTGTCACCCACATACAAACATTTTGCTTTTACAGTTTCTAGTACCTTTGAACCACTGTTTTACCATCAAGCTGTAAAATATCCTCAATGGAGAGAAGCTATGCAAACTGAACTTCAAGCATTAGCAATGGATGCAAATGGATCTACAAAATCAAGTATGATTCTCATGGCCAAGTTGAAAGACACAAAGTCAGATTAGTTGCAAAAGGATACACACAACAAGAACGTCTTGATTTCACAGACACTTTCTCATATGTGGCAAAATTGGTCTGGTCACAATCAAAGTCCTTTTGGCTCTTGTTGCTATTCACCATTGGTCTCTCAGTCAATTGGATATATATCAATAATGCTTTCCTCAATGGAGACTTATTTGAAGAAGTGTATATGGATCTTCCTCTTGGATACAATAGACAGGGGAGCAATCACACCTTCAATCACCCCTTGTATGCAAACTTCATAAATCAATCTATGGACTCAAGCAAGCCTCAAGACAATGGTACTCCAAGTTTTCTCAAACCCTCCTCCAAGATGGCTTCACTCAATTACAGTCAGACTACTCTCTCTTTACCAAAGGGTCAGGCTCCTCCTTCATTGTTCTCCTTATTTATGTTGATGATATCATCATCACTGGACCAAACCCTTCCCTTTATTTCCTCTTTGAAGACATTCCTTAATAGCCATTTCAAACTCAAAGACTTTCCTTTAAGATACTTTCTTGGACTTGAAATTGCTACATCCACTGAAGGCATTGTTTTTTCTCGAAGGTAATACACTGCAATTACTTGAAGACACTAGTCATCTAGCATATAAACCTTGTACTACTATGGGTCCCAAACTTCAACTAAATGATCATGAAGGCACACTCCTCAATGATAGTTCTGAATATAGAAGGCTCATTGGCAGACTCCTTTACTTAACCCTTTCAAGACCTAACATTACTTTTGCTGTACACAAACTCGGCCAATATTTGGCTCACCCTAGACTGCCCCATCTTCATGCAGTTCACCATCTCCTAAAATATTTGAAATCCTCCCTTGGCCAAGGCTTATTCTTCTCCTCATCTTCTGACCTATAACTCAAGGCTTTTTCTGATGCTGATTGGGGCACTTGCACAGATACTCGAAAATCAGTCACTGGCTGCTGCATTTTTATTGGCAACTCATTAGTCTCTTGGAAAGCAAAGAAACAATCTACTGTCTCTCGTTCTTCAGCTGAAGCAGAATATCGTGCCTTAGCTTCCACTGCTAGTGAACTAACTTGGCTTCAACAACTTCTCAAAGATTTTCATACTTTGGTCTCTTCTCCAGCACTTCTTCTTTTTTGTGACAATCAAGCTGCTATCCACAGCATCTATTCCTACTTTTCATGAACGAACCAAACACATTGAGATTGATTGCCATTTTGTTCATGAAAAGGTTTCCCAAGGCTCCATCAAACTCACGCCCATCAGATCTCATAATCAACTTGCGGACATCTTCACAAAAGCCTTACAATCATCTACCTTACTTCCACTCCTTTCCAAGATGGGTGTTAAAAATATCTACAGCCCATCTTGAGGGGGAGTTTTAGATTCTAAATTAGTTAGTTTCCTGTTTATTATTCTGTTAGTTCTGTTGGTTAGTTAGATATCTGATAGTTGTCAATTAGTTTAATTCCTCACGTGTTTAATTCTTCCTTAGCTGCTGTATATATAGTGTTGTATTATAACTGTTACAGTGTATGAAATGAGAAGATTTTCTTCTCTCTCAATCTTTAGTCTTTTCCTTTTTTGAATCTTAAACTCAATAATTTTTTAAACAAATTCTTGGGTCTTCAAATGGAGAAATAGTCTAAATCTCATAATCCACTTTGTGTTTGTAATCAAGACACAATAACAGTATATGATGAGTTCAAATGTATGTGGACAAATTTTATTGAGCAATGATATGATCGTGATATATATTTCCCAAACAATCTACCAAATGATAACATAATACGATCCTAAGGTGCTTTGTAATTATTACTGTATATTAGATGCCAATTATTTCTATATTACATCATTTGGATATTATTTTACTAAATAATTTGAGTCTCGTGTTATTTTACTAATGTTAATATCAACTGATAATATGCGCCTAAAAAAATACTTCAGGAACCAAAAAATGAAAGAAGAAAATTATGAATCTCATAGATGAGTTTAGTACAAGCTTGACTAACAGTTGCATTATTTATGCCTTGAATGGCACTTTATTGGGGTTACTAGTGGTTGCACGCCTTATTGCATAACTAACTTCTTTAAGACCTCATTTGATGCGCCGTATAAGGGGGCAGGATAGGATTGGATAAGGCCCGACTTGGATAGGACAAGGATGGGCCGGATAAGACTCATTCCATACTACGTCTGGAACAGTTCCGGATAAGAAGACAGGATGAGATATAATAATACAATCCTGTGTTTGAAATGCTCCAGATAGGATTAATTTGTCTCCAGTCATCCAAAAATACCCTTATTTTGTATTTAATAATAAAAAATATATTGTGATCACATATTTTAACTCAATAACTTAGTATTTAATTCCACGTGGGATGTTAATAAAATAATATTATGAGATGATAATAATGAGGTGGACATGTGTATTTGTATTTGTATTTACAATTTGTACACAGTCAATCATTAGCAATCACTCGCACACATACAAAAACTGAGTGTACACAAACCATCCGAAAAAAATAATGAGATAGTAAAACTGGTTGTTTACTATCTTTTCTTTCAATTTAAAACAAACCAGCCACCGCAAAATTGCTTGAAGCCACAACTAGGTAACATCGATTTTACCCAAAATAGCCGCCGGAAACATACGAAAACAAACAAACTGAATTGTACATAGCTTTCAACTTGTCTAGCAGGTGGGTTAACAACACAAAAAAATATTTGTAACAAAATATTAGTGGTGGGTTAAAACACAAAACTTTCAACTTGTCTAGCAAGTAGGTTAACATAATATTTGCATCGATTTAAACTAAAATAGTAGTTTATGATAAAACAACAAACATAAAAAAATAGAAAAAAAAAACAAGAAAGGAGGAGGTTACCCACTGTGATGAAAAATGTGAATGGAGAGTTGTGTGAACTATCTAATATTTGAGAGAGTGCAAGTAGAGTGAGTTTCTTTTAACTTAATAATAAGGGCAGGATAGTAATTTTTAATCAAATCTTGACACCGGATAATTTTGTACCACCTTGGAGGTAGGATTTTTTTATCCCACTCCTTTTGGGATAAGGAGTTCATTTTGGATAACTTATCGCATCTCATATCCTATCCTAAACTAAACCAAACTAAACCATCCGATAATTTTATCCAATACGATCCTCTTATACGGTGCATCAAACGAGCCCCAAAATGTCAATGTATAAGGGGTTTATCCCAACGGGTCTTTTTCCTCGTCTTTTTGTTGAAAAGCGTCACCCATGTTTTCTCTTGTTTTTGGAAAAAATTAGTACTTAAAAAGATGTATTTTACAAATTCTTTTTGTTTTTTGTGCAATCGAAAATTGTTGTAGGCTTCTACTTGGGGTTGATGGTGTATATATATATATGTGTGTGTGTGTGTGTGTGTATACTAGCGGAAAGTCCGTGCCTGAAATCAGGGTGAAATTTTTGAAAGTATCAAATGTATAAACTTTTAAGTTAGAAAGTTTTTAACAACACAAATGTGTTAACATTTTAGAAAATTGGACAAAATCTCGTTTCTCTATAGGACAATCCACCCTATTTCAAAAGTAATATACTAACAAAAATACTAACAATACTAATATTCATCTCAAGTATCAAAGAAACAACATGATAGCCCTAAGATATTAATTTAAGAACAATAATTTCCAAAACACAAAAATGTAAAGAATCTAAAAAATTTGGGCAGAGTTTCTGTTGTTTGTCGGGCTATCCACCCTGTTTAAAAAATATATTTAACATCAGTATAGTCCTAGAAACAAATTAATACATATACATTAATTTCTTACACCAAAAGAACATGAATAACATCAATAAGTGATGATAATCACAATTTGTAGCTTTGCTTCGAATCGATGATTCTCCACGTTTCCCCAATCGAACGTATTATTTTCTAAAACACCTGCGAAGCATATAAATGGCACAGGTTGTTTCTCAATAAGTAAGGGAAACCCATGCCTGAAGGTACGGTGATATTAAAGAAAGTTAACACGTGAAAATAACATAGATGGTCTACCCGAGTCCATCGCATAACAAAGAATCTAAATCACAATGACATGCAGAATCCATTACAATGACATGAAGAATCTAAATCACTTAATTTGGAGAGAATTTTAATAAAGGAGTGAAACCTTCATTACGAGCTCACAAAAAAATAATGCAATTCCTAATTTCATCCAACAAGAGTGTTGATGTAAAAAATTAGATTATATCTAATTATTTAATCACAGATAAATAAAATGAGACAAAGAACTTTTTAAAGTGGTTCAGCCTTATAAGAATGGCCTACGTCCACTGTTTCTGTTATTGCTGACTGTTTGGGAATTCTCGATTACAAGTTTTCTCAAGAAATTCCGGTCCCCTCACAATGAGGATAATACAATGTATTTATAGTCCTAAGGCTGTAATGTGAAAGGGTAATACATTTAATACCCTTAAGCGTATACATCTGTATGATAATAATAAGCATTTAATGCGTAGTCAAACTGTTGGATATCCGACTATTAATGCTTTGTCCGAGGTGCAGTTCGGACCGCCTAAGCTGCTCGGACCTCCTAAGGTCCTCGGTACTCAAAAGTTCCTCGGTACGCAAAAGTTCCTCGGAGAATTCTTGTAGGTCGGAGCGTCTGAGTTGATCGGGGAAGCAGAGTTCCTCGTTGCAGTATGGTTCCTCGGAGTCGAGGTGTTGTTCGTAAGTGTTTGTCGTTGCCATGTAGATTGCCACGTGTCTTCACCCAATTGAGCCATGTCAGCAGACTAAATTTGGTATCAACAGAAGCCCCCAATGTTTCATAGTTCGAAATTTGAGGAGTGTGGAACATTCTTTCTCGATATATGGCGGTTTTAAATGGTTGTCCTGAAATTTAGGAGTATTTTCTCTTGTATTTATTTCTTCTTCCAAATTCGTAGAATCGGTCTTTTTTGAATTTTTCTAACCGCTTCGATTCCCGCGCCCCTTTTGTCTGTTTAGCCGCCGGTAACGTAACCGACTCTTTTTGTAATCATTGCTTTTACCCTTTCCCAAGGCAAAGTATTTAAACGTTGCAGAAAATCCCATCGTCTTCTACTTTTTCAAATTTGTCTCTTTGAGTTTTCCATCGTCTCTCTCTCTCCTGTGCGTTCATCTCTTCCATCGTTTGTTGTCAACAGACTCATCCCTTTCCTGTAAGATTTTCTTCTTTCTCTTTGATTTCCTTCTTTCATCATGGTTTATCCTGTAGAATCAATTGATAAGTTTCGCTCTGATTTCTCCATTCCCTCATGGGTTATTTTGGAAGAGCTTTCTGAGCCTTCAGACTATTTTCGTTTGGCTGAGGGACATTGGTTCCCCAGTCTCTTTGTTGCTGAGTGTGGCTTTTCTTTTCCCCCAAACCCTCTATGTCTGGAATTCTGTCAATACTTTGACGTGGTTCCTGCACGAATAGCCCCCAACACATGGAGAATAGTTAACGGTGTTTATAGACTAAATCAAATTCATGGAACCCGTATAGGAATTCCTGAAATTATGATTTGTTATAGATGGGCCGTGGGTGATAATACTTTTTATTTAAAAACTAGGTTTCTAAATAGAGTTTTAGTAGTCAATCTCCCAGATGCCAATAGGGACTACTTTGAGCATGGGGTTGTTATGAAAAATTGGCAACACCCTCCATTAACTGGAGATGATGTTTACCAGGGTCCCAGATGTCCTCCCTATGGCAATAGGATAGGTTGTTTTTATTTTATTTTATTTTCAAAATTATGCTTCCTTTGTGTTTGATAAAATGTGCCACTGATATTTTAATTTTGATTTATTTGCAGTTGACAACAAAAGAAAGTGTCCAAAAGAGGCAGACGTTAATATAAGGCACTTAAAACTTATCTGGAGTTTGCATCAGACTGTTGCCGACGAGCATATTAGGTCAGCTTCATATTTGTTGCAGTATAAGAGTTACACCTCCTCTTTTACTGCTCGTCCGGTGATAAGCGACGCAGAACCCATACCAGTCTCTACAAGTTCTTCACCTGAGTCACACATTCCTTTGAGTGAAAGGATGAAGAAAAGAAGACCTCCTACCCTTTTCGAGAAACCTGCCTCCGGTGCTGAAGAGGCAAAAAGAAGTAAGCTTGATATCCCAGGAGAAGGGATAAAGAAAATTGATGCACCTCCCTCGGCTGCTCCTGTGAAGGTGGTCGAGAAGCCCCCAATGGCCCCGAGCAAGGCTGCTGCTCCAGGCGAGGTGATTGTCATTTCTCCAACTAAGACTACAACATTAGTCGAGAAGGTTGATGCTCCTTTGAGGAGGCTGAAGAAAAGCTCCTCTGTCAATTTGGCTGAATCCATCTCTCAGCCCCAGACTAGTGGTGTTCCCACTTTTGTTCCCCCGAGCTCTGCTATGAGTTCGGTGAAGACTTGGATCATTCCCGAGATCCAAGGTATTGAAGAAAACCTTTCTCGGGACACGGTTACCATATTAGCAACTCGTCACATTGCTTCTGTAAGTCCTATAGTCTTAAATTTTCATTCTTTCCTTTTTGTATCTGTGCACTAACTTGCTTTCGTTTTCTTTTCACAGTTGGTGAGCTGTTTTAATACAATTTTGAAGAAAGATAAAGCTATTAAAGCTTCAAGCTCCTCTTCTGGTGTAGAGGAATCTTTGGTAGGCCTGGCGCAGTCTCTGAAAGATTCTCGTCAGAAATATGATGATGATAAGGCAGTCTGGGAGAAAAAGCTTACTTTGACTGAGCAGGAGAAGGCTCAGGTTATTGAGGTCTCCAAGTGGTTGGAGAAAAAAATGAATGATTTGGAGAAGAAGAATAAAGAGCTCGAAGGGATGCTAAAAAATGCTGAGGAGTTTGAAGATAAACTCAAGGCTGCTGAGGAGGAGTTAGGTCGACTTCGGGAAGTAAGTCGTCAGAAGGAGGAAGTTGAGAATAAACTGAAGGCTGCTGACAATCTTCTTTCCGAGAAGCTTTCCTCGGAGAAGACAAAGAGGAAATTGGCTGTGAAGATATCCTTCAGCGCTGGCTGGGATAAAGGGTGGAACAAAGGTTTGGCTGCCATGATGTCGCAAGTAGAATATGGCAGCCTCAAATACTTTAGAGATGGGTGGGTCGCTGCTTTGCAGGAGATGAAGGTTGATGAAAATTTTGAACTCTTTCAGCGACACATCCCTGGCCCCCTTCCAACTCCTGAAGACGAAGAAGAGGACGAAGCTGCCTCTGAGGAATCTTCCATGGTGATGGGAGATCAAGTTTCTCATCCCCCAGCCATCCAGCCCACTAACGAGGAACTTCAGCAACTCGCTACTCCCTCCGAGCAACCTCCATCAATTCCCGAGCAACCCTCTGCTCCATCCGAGCAACCTACCTCCTCGTCCCAGCCTCCCGAGAAAGTTTTGGGAGATAAGGAAAAGGTGTAGAGTTGTTCGGATTTCTCTCTATATTTTATTTTTCTTTGTCAAATGTAACTTCTGAACATGTAACTTTGAACCTTGTACTTCTGAACTTTGTGATGCAATAAAATTTGAACTTTTGCTTATGCATACTGTTGATTCTCTTCTTCATGCTCTGTTTGTACTCTTATTGATTATTGCTTTTTCTTCCTCTACTAGTTTCTGGCCAGGATGGAATTATTGTCTGCTCATGATACAAAGCTGTTACGGCAATGCAATGAATATTTTAAAGCCTGTCATACAGACATGAGTGCAGCTCAAATCACTGACATCCTCGGTCATGGTGCTTCAGAGCAAGCAATTGAAGCATATCAATATTTGAAGCTGTTATTATGATATGATTGAGGATCTCCAAGGCACTCTTGAAGAACTTCAGCAACAATATAAAGAATCCACTGCCCTTTTGCACGAGGGCTACGAGAAGATGTATCAGCAAATCTGTGCCGATAAGGGATATGATAAACGGTTTGCTGCTTACGACGTGCGGAAGAGAACTTTGAAGGCCGAGGTCGAAGAGCACAGACAGATAGCTGAGTTATTAGAGCAAAAAAATAATAACCTGCAAAGAGAGATGTCTCAGTTGAAGTCTGCAGCTTCCACCTCAAATGCTTTGATCCCAGTGACCGACGAGGGATTCTCTTTCTTGGAGGTCGAAAACGCCAACCTGAGGGATGAGTTAGAAACCTTGAAGAGGTCTGGCCCTTCTACATCTGCTCGAGGACGAGCAAGAGCTCCTCGGGGACGAGCAAGAGCAGCTCGGATTCCTGTCGAGGAACAGATGACTCAATCTGCTCTAGAGAACCAGGCCTTCCAACTGATGGCAAAGAACCAGGCATTGGCTGAGATGTCTAAGAAGATCAGGATCTGAAAGAGCAGTTTTCTGCGCAGAAGTCTGTCTTGGAGAATAAAGAACTCTTTATCAAAAATCTCCACGAGCAGCTGGAAAGATTGACATATCAATTCCACAAGCTGTCCAGAGAATTCTGGATGGCTGGCTACAACGAGGCTCTCTACCATTTGGATGATCGTATCCAAAATGCAAACAATGAAGGTTACAAACAGGGATGGTTGAACGCCTTAGGTGTGCTGCAACTGGAACATGGTCATTACCTGTGGGATTACCATAATCCTGGGCTGCTCGACCTACCAGTGCCACCATTCAAGCTTTATATGAGTTGGATCCCTGCTCGGGCCATCCCTCGGTGTCTGATTTCCAAATACCTCGGCGATTACAATCTCCATTCCAATGTCGAGATATCTCGTCCCGAGCACCTACTAGATCGACCATCTGTGATGAATATCAGGATGCTTGAAGATCTTAACTTCATAAATTCCCCTCATGCTTTAAATGATCCACCTGCTGGCGAGGAACCTGTTTCAAAAGCAGAGGGGAAGAAACCAATAGCATAGGAATCTTAATGTAATAAATTTGTATTTCATTCTTGATGTATTTTGTTTTACATTTAATGAAATAATTTTATTTACATATCTTGATTGCCATTGTCTTGTAATTATAAAACACTTTTCATATGTGCATGTATATCTGTTAAAAAGATAACAACATCGTGTTATTTGTCGATCAACCGGAGTAAGACTGATTGTCGACTATCTTAAATTTGTGGTATTTAATGACTAACCAAAATTGATGATATTTTGTTTCTCGACCAACTTGGTAGTAATTTAAAAAGTCACGAGTATCAAAATTTTGCTCGATCACTTTCTCGTACTCATAAAATGTTTCCGACCAACCAAGGTCGGTAAATTTTTCTTCTCGACCAACTACAGTTAGTGGGTTTTTCTTACCAACCAATCTTTGGCACTTTTTGGTTTTCGAGAATATATTTACTTCCTAACCAACCAAGTTGGCATTTTTAGGAATAGTTTTGAGTAGTCCGAGATCTGCTGAGTAGTGTGTAGCACTAGTATTCCGCAAAAATTTCCAATAAAAGGAAAGAAACTGGGCAGAACATTGTCACTTTATTCATACTGATGAAACTGCATTACATGAGAGTTTACATTATTGATAATATTTGCGTAGGTGCTCTGCATTCCATGCATTCTTAAACTCCTCCCCCTCTAAAGTTTCTATTTTGTATGCCCCTGGTCGAACAACTTCTTAACTCGGTAGGGTCCATGCCGGTTTGCTTCCAGTTTGTTGTGCTTTTGAATCACCTTCTTTAGCACATAGTCTCCTTCCTTCAAGTTGCACTTCTTCACTCTCTTGTTGTAGAACAAAGCTGTTCGTTGCTGGTAAGCAGCATTTCTAATGGCTGCTTCTTCCCTAACCTCCTCGAGCATGTCCAAGTCTAACCTTCTCATTAAATCGCTGACAGGGGAATTGAAATTCAGTATTCTGTGTGTTGGGAGACCCAATTCGGCGGGTATAACAGCTTCACTTCCAAATGCTAGCATATATGGAGATTCCCCTGTTGCTGCTCGGGGAGTAGTTCGGTAAGCCCATAACACTGATTGTAGCTCGTTGATCCAGTTTGCTTTCGCATCGTTCAGTCTTTTTTTCAAACCATTCAGCAGCGTTCTGTTTGTCACTTCAATTTGTCCATTGCTTTGAGGATGGCCTGGTGCCGAGTCGATCTTCAAGATATTTGACTGATGACAATAGGCAGCGAACTCCTCGTTGTCAAATTGTGTTCCATGGTCTGTGATGAAGGCATGAGGAAGACCATATCGACAAATGATGTTCTTCCAAATAAATTGGTACACCTTGTCGTATGTCATATCAATGAGAGGCTCAGCCTCAACCCATTTAGTAAAATAATCCACAGCGACCACGAGATACTTAAATCTTCCCCTGGTCGTCGGCAGTGGCCCAACCAAATCTATTCCCCATATGGCAAATGGCCAAGGGGAAGTAATGGGTGTCAATAACGCTTGGGGAGTTCTTCGGATGGAGGAGAAGCGCTGACACTTGTCACATTTCTTAGCATAGGCTATGCAATCAGCCCTCATCGTCGGCCAGTAGTATCCTTGAGTCATCATTCTTTGCAAAAGAGTCCGGCCTGTTACATGGGCTCCACAGGACCCTTCATGGATCTCTTCAATCAAATCTTTCACCTCGGTGGGATGCACACATCTTTGCAAACCTGCTATAATTCCTCGTCTGTATAGAATACCATTAGTCAGTACATAACGAGCAGCTTTAAACTTCAGTTTCTTGGCTGCAAGTTTGTCAGTTGGTAATTCCCCTTTCTCAATATATGCCCTGATGGGATCCATCCATGATGACCCTAAATCGAGGGTATTAAAGTTTATCGTCAGATCTTCATCTATACTCCGACCAGCTAAAACTTCAATTGGGATTGTTCTTCGTAGCTCGGTACGAGTAGCTGATGCTAATCGAGCTAAGGCGTCTGCTCTTGCATTCTCCATTCTTGGTATTCTGACCAGCTGAATAGCAGCAAATTCCGACACCAATTCCTTCGCCTTTGCATGATATGTGATCATTAATTCTCCTTTGGCTGCATATACTCCCATCATTTGATTGATGACCAATTGCGAGTCACTGAAAACAATAACTTGTTCTGCCCCCATGGTTTTCACCAAACTAAGACCTGCAATCATGGCTTCATATTCAGCCTCATTATTGGAAGCGTAGGGCGTATTCCATGTCGACCTCGTCTGGACTGTTCAAAACTATCCCTGCGCCACATCCTGTAGTGCAGGATGAACCATCCACATACAGACTCCATATAGGCAACTCGCCTTCAAATTGCTGATCTGACAGAGTTCCTCGGTGAAAAATTTGTTGCTTCCTATCACCATCTCCTGATATTTCTTGCTGTTCGTCGATCATCTTTTCTTGCCCTTTTACCAACCTAAGTTGGTATGGGCTTGAATTTGATGATCCTGTAACATCTACTTGCCCTTGTACCAAGCTAAGTTGGTCTGGGCTTGCATTTGATGATCCTGTAACATCCACAGGTTGATCAGTGAGCAACTTTTGCTCCTCGGGGGTATCAGGATAGGTGAAATCTGCTATAAAATCTGCTACTGCTTGCCCTTTTAGCGATGATCTGGGTTCATAAACTATATCATATTCACCGAGTTCTATTGCCCAGCACATCAATCTTCCTGACTTTTCTGGTTTATGAAGGGCTTGCCTCAATGGCATATCAGTATATACTACTATGGTATGAGCCTGGAAGTATGGCTTCATTCTTCTACTTGCCTCGATCAATGCTAGTGCCAATTTTTCCAGCCTTGGGTATCTGATCTCTGCTCCTCGGAAGGCCTTACTTGTGTAGTAAATTGGTTTTTGTACTCCATTCTCCATTCTTATCAATGTCGAACTAACTGCATTCTCGGACACTGTCAGATACAAGTATAATTTTTCTCCCATCACTGGCCTGGATAACAGTGGAGGTGATCCCAAATATTTCTTCAAGTCTTGGAAAGCCTTTTCACATTCATCATTCCACTCAAAAGTTTTTCGGAGCGTCTTGAAGAATGGGAGGCATCGATCAGTTGCTCGCGATACAAATCTGTTGAGTGCTGCTACTCGTCCTGTAAGACTTTGTACCTCTTTCTTCGTCGTTGGGGATCGCAGCCCTAACAGAGCTTTGATCTTTTCAGGGTTAGCTTCAATGCCTCGCTGATTGACAATGTACCCGAGAAACATGCCTTCTCGTACTCCAAATATGCACTTCGTCGGGTTCAACTTCATTTGATATTTATCTAGTTGATCAAAGGTCTGGCTTAAGTCAACTAGATGATCAGCAGCTTTCTTGCTCTTTGTCAGCATATCGTCAACATAGACTTCCATATTGCAACTGATTTGTTCTGCAAATACTTTGTTCTTCAGCCGCTGATATGTTGCACCTGCATTTTTCAAACCAAAAGGCATAACATTATAACAATAAGTTCCCCTAGGGGTAATGAAAGAAGTACTCTCCCTGTCTTCAGGTTTCATTTTAATCTGATTGTAACCAGAATAAGCATCCATGAAGCTCAGCAGCTCGTGTCCCGAGGTAGCATCCACTAGTTGATCAATTCGGGGCAGCGGAAAGTGATCCTTTGGCCATGCTTTGTTGAGGTCGGTGAAGTCTACACACATCCTCCATTTGTTCATCTTTTTCACCATCACCACATTTGCTAACCACTCTGGATATTTAACATCTTCAATAAAACAAGCTTTCTGGAGCTTCTCGACTTCCTCCTGTATAGTTTGATTCTTCTCGGGACTGAATACTCTTTTTCTCTGCTTCACAGGCTTGATCTCCTTATTTACATTGAGTTCGTGACATAAGAAATTTGGGTCTATCCCAGGCATATCCTCATGACTCCACGCAAAAGTTTGCTTTCTGCTTCTTAGGAAAGTTATCAATTCATTCTTTAGTGAGGCTTCCAACGACGAACCTACTTGAGTAGTTCGTTCAGGGTGCTCGTCGTCCAGGATGATGTTTTCAGTAGCTTCCACCACTTGACCCTTCACGAGTTGCGACTCATCTCTAGGATCCAATGTTTCAATTTCTGCACCTTCATCCACTTGATAGGTGGTGGTCTTTTTCCTTGATTCCTCCATTTCCTCTTGCTCGTCGGATGAATAATAGCATTCCCGAGCTACTTTCTGATCACCATTCACAACTCCTACTCCAAAATTTGTTGGAAATTTTAGGCATTGATGTACTGTGGATGGTACAGCGTCGAACTTCTTCAATCCTACTCTTCCCATGATGATATTGTATGATGATTGAACATACTTATCCATCACGAAGGAGCGTATTCTTTCTGTTCGACAAGCAGGCCACGTACCAATGAATATATCCAATTTGATCGTCCCAAGTGGAAATACTTTCTCGCCAGCAAAACCGAGGAGGGGTCTATGATAAGGCTCCAGTTGAGATAACTTTAGATTCAAACTGTCGAAGCACGAGTAAAACATGATGTCTGCCGACAGACCATTGTCTACCAGTACTCTTGAAATCATTACCTCCTTCATCCTCATTTTGATCACCAATGGGTCATCATGAGGATATAGAACACCTGCGAGGTCGTTCTTTGAGAAATCAATAACCAATTTCTTTTTGTTCACCTTTCTCGGACGATCCTCCCCAGCTAGATTTATTCGTTGAATGTATGAGCAAGCTTGAGCCTCACAGAGGTAAGCTTTTCTCTCGGCAGTAAGGTCTCCTCCTCCTGCATCTCCACCTGTAATAACATTACAGTCAAATGACCCAAAACGTATTGAAAATACCTCACGTTCTGGCTGCCTTGGTCTCTTGGGAAGATCGGGGTCGTCTTCTGGATCAACTTCATGGTCTCTCTTCTTATTCTCCTCTGCTCGACGAGGAGATCTAGACCTCTCTCTTGCTCGGTCGTTGTTTCTTCTATCATTCCTCCGATCAACATACTTTGCCAGTTTTCCTAGTCTGAATTCTGAAGAGCTATGCAATTTTTGGTCATATGGCCATGATCTTTGTGAAACTCGCAATATTTTGCTTTATTTCTCCTGTCTGGGTCTGCCTTTATTTTCTCTGGCCAATTTAATTCCTCGTTGTTCTTGATTTCTTCTAGAACGTGGTTGATGTCTTTCTTCAAAGGAGTATAATTATCAAATTTCTTCAATACTTCCCATGACGACCTTGTTCTTGAGTGTTTGTCACTACCATTGTTCTTATGCTCTTTCTTCTTAGCTTTATCACCTTCCACCTTGGTTTCTTTGGCATCCATATTCTTCTTCGCAGCCATAGCCTCCTCGGCATTCATAATCTTGGCCGCTTTTCCCATCAGATCTGACATAGTTCTAGGTGGATCTTTGGCCAAAGTGTAGTATAACTTGTTGGGCAGTAGTCCACTCATCAAGGCGGTAATCGCTGTCTTTTCCTCATAATCTATGACTTCGAGCTTCTCGTTATTAAAACGAGTTATATAATCTCTGGTACTTTCACCAGCTTTTTGTCTAACACTTAACAAATGCGCTACTCGTTTAACTGGCTTTGCCCCAAAACAGAAATTCCCAATGAATAACTCGGGCAGTTGAAAGAAAGTTGAGATCTTACCCCGAGGAAGGTTATTATACCATATTTGAGCAGATCCGGTAAGAGTTCCCGAGAATGCTCTGCATCTCATCTCATCTGGAACAGCGTAAATGTCGGCTGCAGCTTGGTATTGTTCTATATGAAGGACATGGTCGGTCTTTCCATCATATTTGGGGGTCACAACAGGTGCTTTGAACTTTGATGGTGTTGGAAAATCTACAATGGCCTGGACAAAAGGTGTTCCTTGAACAAAAGTTCGTTGTAGAGGGTTCTTGGCCTTAGCCATTTCCCCTAATCTATCCTCTAGCCTCTGAATGGAGCCTTTCCACGCATCATTTCTTTCCTCGGGCCTGTTGGTTCGAGCAACTGATCGTGTTGATGTGGCCTCCTGGGATCTATCTTGACGAGCAGCTGGTCGCGACTGGGCAGATCCTTCCCTTAAATCTGATGGTCGTCGAAAACTCCTCGATGCGGCTCTAGGAGGACTTTTGCTCCTCCTAGGACCTAATCGATCAAAAGGAGATACTCTGCTTAATCTTTCTAGTGCACTGGTCCTTTCTGGAGAGAGAGTGATACGTTGTTCAATATCCGTGGCTCGTACCGACGAAGTTCGTCCAGGTTGATAAGAAAAATCTTCAGACTCCTCAGTACGATATGAATCGGTACGCCTAGTACGCGAAGAAGGTAAACGGGTATTTCTTTGAATACTTCGCGATTCTGAGTGGGTTGGTGCACCGCCATGGAGGGTTCGTATGAGTTGTCGCATCGTTTCTTGCATGACTGTCTGGCCCTGGGCCAGATTTGTCATTATTCCAGCCAGATCTGGAATATTGGGCGGAGTAGATGGATTTGGAGGGATTCCAGCGTTTCGATTGCTGGGTTCTGGAATATCAGCCATTTGTGATGAATTGTTTTTGATAAAAAACGATATTACCAGTCGTTTCCCACAGACGGCGCCAATCTGTTGATGTAAAAAATTAGATTATATTTAATTATTTAATCACAATAAATAAAATGAGACAAAGAACTTTTTAAAGTGGTTCAGCGTTATAAGAATGGCCTACGTCCACTGTTTCTGTTATTGCTGACTGTTTGGGAATTCTCAATTACAAGTTTTCTCAAGAAATTCCGGTCCCCTCACAATGAGGATAATACAATGTATTTATAGCCCCAAGGCTGTAATGTGAAAGGGTAATACATTTAATGCCCCTTAAGCGTATACATCTGTATGATAATAATAAGCATTTAATGCGTAGTCAAACTGTTGGTTATCCGACTATTAATGCTTTGTCCGGGGTGCAGCTCGGACCGCCTAAGGTCCTCGGTACTCAAAAGTTCCTCGGAGAATTCTTGTAGGTCGGAGCGTCTGAGTTGATCGGGGAAGCAGAGTTCCTCGTTGCAGTATGGTTCCTCGGAGTCGAGGTGTTGTTCGTAAGTGTTTGTCGTTGCCATGTAGATTGCCACGTGTCTTCACCCAATTGAGCTATGTCAGCAGACTAAATTTGGTATCAACAAAGAGTTTTTTGGAGTTATTAGCTTCTTCAACCAAGCATTACATTTGTGCCATCCCATTTAAATGTGCATAAAACAGGGACAAATATGCAGAATAAAAATTATGAAGACGTTTTCAACATACTCCAAGCAACTAATCCAATAATGAACTGAAAGAAGGAAAAATTCTGTTAAAAATAATTCCAGCACCCAATAGAAAATAACATCATTCATAACAAAATTAAAGACAACAATTGAACACTTCAATAAAGTGTTCCAAGTGAAAAGTAATGGCCCAACATCAAAGTTTTCTACTCTTTAAAGGCATATAGAACAACACTTGTACAGCTAAACCTACAACGAAAAACAAAAATGATAGAGACCACAAATCAAATAAAAAGAGCATTGTGTAACATGTTTGTAAGTTTGTAAGTTTTTCTAAAAAATGCCATTTCGTCCAATATAATACGGAGAGCCAAAACTACCAAAAGCATAAAGAAAAATAGCATTACGCTATTTTTCTTGATTATTTGAGATGGTCTACTTCTGCCACATCATATACGGATTGAAATAGGACTCCCCCGATAAAATCTTTAAAAAAATTCCATTTCAACTGGACAAATTCGCATAGACCAAAATCCCCATTTAAAATGCCCTGAAATCCAAGTAGGGAAAAAAAATGTAAGAAGTGACATAACAGAGTCCCCATTACCAAACTGCAAATCAAGTAATCAGAAAAAAACTCTATTATTAGATATTATATCAACATGTCTAATAATTCAAATGGAACAAACACCAAAGTCCAATCCCCTACAAAAAAATCCTTCAACTCAAAATTGTGAAACTTAACATAACAGAGTTTAGAATACAAAATTTTCGAGCTGAATTAACTTAAATTCAAATAGAACAAAAAAATTGAGCAATAATAAAGCAACAAAAATTAGCAACAAAATAATGTAAAATATAACAGAGTCTCTATGTCCACTCCTTTAATACCTAACTTCATATCAAACTCCACAATCAGTCATTATCATCTACAACACTAATGATATGAACTGTGTAAAAAATATGCATGCTCCACTTTATGAAATTCCATCTGTGTCAAAATCTTGGCTCCGTATAATGAGATTCCAACTGTGTAACCTTTAATAAGGAAAGCACAAAATGAGATTATAATTGTGTAAAAATCCATGCAAACAAATAAGTCATAACTATACGAAATAAGCTTTTCTAAAGCCCCATCAGCTGAAAAATTAGAAGATCAATGGAGAGCAACAGAATATAAAAAACAAATTTGATATGCAAACCAAAAACAAACACAATATCTATAGACTAATAAGCCCTAAAAGGCTAAAACTGATTTGCATCCCAAAAATCTAAACCAAAATACCAAAAATTGGAAAAGTAAGAGAGAGAGAGAGAGAGATGTGTACGGGATATATAGCGACACGTGGCGTATGGTTGTGCCCCCGGGAGAATATCTTTTATTTTCTATTTTTAGGAATTATTGTCATTTTCTTTTATTTTTAGTCTTTAATTAGTCTCCAAGCATGTTTGGAGCTAATGAGTCATTATTAGTTATTAGTTGTCCTTTTTGGTCTTTTTGGGTAATAACTTGACTAGCAAGCTAACCTTTCCTATAAATAGGCTATTCGCTCTCATTTGTAATTAACCTTGATTATTAAGAATTGAGAATAGAGAGAGAAAGAACCCTTTTCATTAGTTTAGTTTATTTGTTGTTGTTGTTGTATAGTTAATAGTTGTGTAGTGTAAATACCCTTCCGCATTCTTAGATTCACACAAGGGAGGGAGAGAGAGAGAGAGTACACATAAGACATTGAACTCAAAATAAATTAGAGAGAGCCATACGAACTGCTAAACCAAATTTTTGAACCCAAAAACACACGATAGAGAGTGAAGGTCTATATACCTATGATAATTCGTAGGACAATTACAAAGGTTTCTGGAATGTGGTAGCTCCTGCTGTCATAAAAATAACGAACAAAAACTGAGTCATCATCTCAATATTAGATGTTTCTTAAAATAAAATGGGTGACAAACTAAAAAAAACATTAGAGATTCAAAAAACAAACACCAAAATGAATGTTGGTTATATGTTATGCTTCTTGAACAAACACCAAAATGGGTATCTATCTAAACAGAGCATTGATTTTAGTTAAGAGTCACAATTTTTAAATTAATGCATTAATTTTCTCAATAATTAAACAAGTTTATATTAATGCCATTAAAATGAACATTTATTTACTTAGTGTTAATTTTAAACAACTCTAGTTTTTATAAATTTTTATTATGTTGTTTTCAAGGTCCACAAAAACAAAAATATAAAGATCTCTTCATTTTCTAGTCTGACGTACTTGTGTCCCTACCAGGATGGAAAGGCTTGAACTAAGAAACTTAAGCAGCCAAGCAAAAATTATTGGTACCATTGTATCCATAGCAGGTGCACTTGTAGTTCTTTTATACGAGGGTACGACAATTGTGAAGCCTCGATCAGCAGACTCCATTTTATCAATTCAAAATTTCAATTCATCCCAATCAAATTGGGTCATTGGCGGTCTTTTTCTTATTGTTGATTATATGTTATACTCAATGTGGTATATTGTTCAGGTATAGCAAATGTCTTCTTTTTTAATAGTGCAATATACTCGAAGAAAATTCCATTCTATATTATATTATTTTCAATGAATATCCTATTATATTAAATTGTAACATAATTTTAATATAATAGGACATTCTGATTTAATTTATAACATATTTTTGTGAAAAGATTATCAAAGTGTCTTAAAAGCCAAATGAATATTTATCAACTTATTTACAGGCCCAAACAATCAAACAATATCCTGCAGAGCTAGTTGTGGTGGCCCTCTACAACTTGTTTGTGTCCATCATAGCTGCACCAGTAATTTATATTATGGAGCCAAATCTAAGTGCATGGAAAATCAGTAGTGATATAATGTTGATCACCATCTTATACGGGGTAAGGTCTTAGTCGACTACCATTTATTTTATAATGGTATGATTTTTTAGTATACGACAATGTCTACAATCGTCACAATTGTAGATACAACTGCTATATTAATTGATTTTCCATGGTCCTTGTTCAAATATATTTGCATTTCAAAATATCAGCGCACCTTGTAGAATATAAAAATATTGGGTAGTGTATGATAGAATTCAAAAGAGAACATTATCGACTAAAATATTTCCAAATTCGCTAATTAATTTTCCTTGAAGTAATTCTCATTGTGAAGATTTATGTTAGTCTAGGGGCTATATGGGTCAGCCATTACCAATGTTGTTCTGACATGGGGCTTGGGCTTGAAGGGTCCAGTCTATGTAGCATTGTTTATGCCTATATCCATTGCAATTGCAGCAATCATGGGTGTCATTTTCCTGGGGGACGCTCTCTATCTCGGAAGGTATGATTTATTTATATGGCTATTACACCAAGTTCAATGAATCATTTTAGTATAGTTAACGTTGAATAATGAAAATAAAGAATAATACAAAGGAAAGTGCCCTACTTACAACTTTATTAACATATTGTTCATTTTTGTTGCAATTTTACTTTCCAATATCCACATTTAGCACAAGTACATCTTGTTTTTATTTTATTAATCAATTGATTTTTTCTTCTAATTTATTCACTTTTCTTTTATTTTCTAAATTGCAGTATTGTTGGAGCAATGATAATAACAGTTGGATTTTATGTTGTCATGTGGGGGAAAACTAAAGAAGATCTAGTTGAGGAATCTAGAGGTACTAGAGTGGAATCAACATCCCCAGAAACGTCCGCCTTGTTGTATTGATATAATTTCATATTTATGTAACATAATAGGATTCATAATTTTTATTTTTGTAATATTTTTCCTGTTTTGATTCCGATTCCAAGTCAGTCATCTAAATAATTAGATAATTAAACCCTATAATACTTGTAATACTAGGGAAATATGATGATAAATTCTCAGACTCTTTAGAAATTAACGATAAGAACAAGTTAAAGACAGTTTTTTCATTAAATCTGCATATGTTACAATTTTTAATGTAGATACATGAATATAGATATAATTACACTTATTAATGTAAATAAAGTTACACTTATAAATGTAGATAGAGTTACAGATGCAATTGTATCTACATTAATAAATGTAACTGGACTTAGCGTTAATTAAATAAAAAATTTATGAGTTTAAGATACCAACTCGATTAACTTTTGAACTGTTTATATATAAATAAACTGTTACGAAATTTCTTAGGTAATGTCCGACTCTCATAATATTATCTTTGAAGGAGCATTTTAGTTTGACACATGTCATCTTATCTTATTTATATAATTGAATCTCTTTAAAGGAGGATTTGACACGTGTCATCTTACTTGTTATATTAAATTTAATCTATACACTCCTCCCATCAACTATTCCACTAATATCTAGAATTTCAAATATTATTTAGTGTCTTGCAGTTTTTACAATTGACTTCATACAATGTATACATAATTGATTGGGCTTGATTGTTTGTTATTTCATGTTATTTAATAACTTGAGATGTTTGTACGTACATAATCAAGGAGTACTAGCATGTAATCCGCACGATATGCTGGCGATATACATAAAAAACTCAAAATATTAATATATACATATATAAAATAAAAAATACAATGCAAATTCATTCTAATAATGATCATTATATAAACATAATAAATCTTTTATTAAAAATATTATTTTGTTTATTACAATGTCCATCATACAAAATTACATATGTTATTGATATTGAAATTATTTTACCTTTAATTTCACAAATAAATATAGATAATTTTTGGTCAAAAAACTCTTATTCATATTGAATGTAGGTAATTATTTTTTCATGAGTTATGTGTCTCTACAAAGAGTGGTAAGTTGTTTTAAAATTTTATATTGGTTATTAAAAGTTTAAGAGTTTCCGAAGAGAATTATTGAGGGGGGGTTAGTTGGAGGGAAATTCAATTGTCCGTGCGATGCACAGGCGATGTATAATAAATAAATATTACAATAATTATAAAAATTAATATATATCATAAATTAAATATCTTATCTTAAATTCATTATAAAAGATTAATTTTTTCATAAATAAAATTTAACTTTTATTTTAAAATATTTATTATATAATAACTATTTTTTTATAAAATAAAAACTTCAAGACAACTGTAAGTATTTTATATAAAAAAAATTACACCTATTTTATTTGTTTGTAGTTTAAAAAATCGTATGTCATTTATAGATACAAACTTAAAGTTTTTTTCTCTACAAATTAAACTTTAAAAATGATTTTATAACCAATTTTTTTTTTATTTATATTAGAAATAATTTTAAAATTTTGATTTTTTTTAACTTATAAACACTTTTTAATTTCAACATTTTGAAAATATTTTTTTATTTCAAAACTATTTTTTATAAATAAAAACTTAAAAAAGCTATACATATTTCATGTAAAAAAAATTATGCATATTCTTATTTTTTTTTTAGTTAAATCTTTATATCATTTATAAATAGAAGCTTAAATTTTTTTCTATAAATACAACATTTAAAATATTTTTATAATCTAAAACCTTTTTATTTATATAAAAAATAATTTTGAAAATTTGAAAACTTAAAAAAAAAAAAATTCTAGAGATAAAAATGTTATTTATTTATTTTTTTAGAAAAAAAATGTTATATAGATGTTATAGTAGCATTGTTTTTCTATTTTTGTTTTTTTATCTTTTATGGTACGTCTAGTTTGAAAGTTGTCCTTCAATGGATTTAGAGACTCAACTGAACTGCTACGAGTTCTATTCGTCCCCAACCTAAAAAATTGAACATATAATAACATTGATTAGATTACTAAAAGAGAATGAAGCAACAAAGTTTGATATTAACCTCTTGTGATTACTAATTCAATAAATTACAAAAAAAATGTCTCACCATTGGTCTTTGGCTTTACAAACAAAACCATGATCAGGGCTTTGTCCTAAATTAAAAAACTATTTTAAACATTTTAAAAACTGTAAAAATTGTTTTTTCGTAACAACTTTTTTTTTTCGTAACATTTTTAAAAACTATTTTTTTAATATATAATTTTAAAAGCATTTTTAATAAACTGTTTTTTCACAACATTTTTAAACATTTTTTCATAACAATACTTTCGTAACGTAACAACTGTTTTTTCGTAACAATTTTTTCTTAACGTAACAACTATTTTTTCGCAACATTTTAAGCATTTTTTCGTAACAGTTTTTTCGTAACGTACAAATTGTTTTTTCGCAACATTTTAAAATATTTTAAAAAACTGTAAAAATTTGGGATGAAAACAAAAAAAAACATATTTTTTATTAAGTAAAACTTGGGATGAAAATAAAAAAGAACATATTTATTATTATTATATATAATAACATGGATGAAAATGTATTATTAAAATGTTTTTCCTAAAAAACTTGTTTTTACCTTATTTGGTGTTTGATAGTCTAATGTAAGAAAAACAATATTTGTTTTGACAAATTTTATCATGATAAATATTGCCATGCCATGGCAATATTTGCCGTGGCATGTACAAAACGGACCCTAATTGTTTTCATCTACATATAAAGAAAAAAATCTGAAAAATAATGATTTTTCTCTCTCAAAGTATTTGTCTATTACCTTGATAATTATACCACAAAATAAAAGTACCAAGAATGTAATCCATCTGAAATCTTAAATACTATAGGCTATTCGAATCTGTTATTCATCAAATTTTTATCATAGAACTATAAACACAAATAAATTAGTAGAGAGAAATTCAGGATATAATAATCAACCAAAATGAACGGAGTTGATTAAACAATGAAAACGCTCAAATTTTTTTAACATGAGAGACATTAGATTGGATTAAACACTCACAATCCAATTAAATGAAAATAACTATCATTTACCAAGTACGAAAAAAATAGACGGACGAAGCTTCCAAAGGAAAAAGAAATCAAGAGTTTGTTCCATGTTTCTGCATTTTGTTCTTTAAACAAACTCCTCTTGATTGGATTGAAGTTCTTTATTCCTTCATCTAATTATTTGAAGCAATCTAAACACCTTCAGGAGATCTATTGATATTGAACTAAACCAATCAACCAATACACATAAATGTTTGCACAAAATAACTGAACCACCCAAAAATTGTGATATCTCCATTAACTTAGGCCCTGTTTGGTTGTCCCAAAATTATAAATTGAATCATTAATAAATTGCCCCATTTACAAATTGACTCATTAATTGTGTTTGGTTTCATTAATGAAATGATTCATAAATTGTCCCATTTTAGCTCATGTGCAAAATCTGAAATTGAATCATTTCACAAAAAATGTGAAATGAATCCATTTGAAATATGAGTGACATTAAGTGCATGTCCCATCTCCCCATCTCCCCCTCTCCCTCTCTCTTCCCCTCCCCCCCTCTCTCTTGATTTGTTTTTATATTTTTTTCATAGAACGTTAACATCAATTTCAAATTACCAAACATCGTGTAAAATTGGATTTAACTCATTTCAAATTCACTCATTTATAATTCACTAATTCACAATGAAACAATTTACATAATCAAACAATTTGCGCAACCAAACTGGGCCTTAGGTCCCATTTGGTTGTCCCAAAATTATAAATTGACTCATTATTAAATTGATCCATTTACATATTGATCCATTAATTGTGTTTGGTTTCATTAATGAAATGATTTATTAATTACCTCATTTTAACTCATGCCTAAAATCGAAAATTGGATCATTTCACAAAAAACGTGAAATGCATCTATTTGAAATAGGAGTCACATAAAGTGCATTCCCCTCTCTCTCTTTTCCCTCCCCTCCCCCTCCCCCTCTCTTAGTTAATTTTTATCTTTTTTTCTTATAGAATCTTAACATCAATTTCATATTACCAAACATTACCTGAAAATGGATTTAAACTCATTTCAAATCCACTCATTCACAATTCACTAATTCACAATGAACCAATTTACATAATCAAATAATTTACGCAACTAAACATGACCTTACATAATAAAATAAGTAAACCACCCTCTATTTGACATTTACATTTTATAATACAATAAAAAACTTATTATTAAAAGAACCTAAATTTAAAAATTTAAAAATTAAATAAATGCACTAACATTAACAACAAGCCCACCACGCCAACACTATTACAGCACCCCCACCCCAATCGCCACTCTCTTCCAACCATGAGTAAGGCGCACCAACTAACTCTCACTGAAAACCCACCTCCATGCCCATGCTATAAACAGAAGAAAAAAAAAAAATCCAAACCCATGCTTAAAAAAACACAAAAACCCAAGATTTATAATATAAATCCTTCCAATCCCTGATTTTCTTCAAAATAAAAACAGACCCAGATGCACCATTCATACAAATTGCAACTTAGTTTTTTTTACTACTTGAACAAAAGACATTTACAAAAGTAAGTAAATGAAAATACACGCCTTCTGTATATATTTACCACACCCTCCATTTCTCTAAGTGGATCATCAAAAGCCCCTTATGTTCTCATAGGCCAGCGAGAGAATGCACCAGTTGAAGATGAATTACCGAGGGAATCAAGGTCTCGAATATGGCGACGAATTACTCATTCTGGAGGGATCTTTCTATATTGCCAAATCCTCAAAACCTATCCTCTACTACTACTACTACTACTATATATTAACTATATAAAATTACTACTACAATATAGATTAACTAGTGCATTTATATATGTTCACTACATATATTTACTATTACTACTATATATTAACTATATGTAATAACTATATATATTTACTAGTGTATATTAACTATATAAAATTACTACTTCAATATATATTAACTAGTACATTTATATATGTTCACTATAGATATTTACTATTACTACTATATAATAACTATATATATTTACTATTACCACTGTATATTAACATATAAAATTACTACTTCAATATATATATTAACTAGTACATTTATATACGTTCACTATATATATTTACTATTACTACTGTATAATAACTTTATATATTTACTAGTACCACTATATATTACCTATATAATTATAACAAATGACTGATTTCAAACAATTGTAATTTAAAACAAAATTTCAAATAGCAAAATAAAATATTAAAATTTTCAAAATAAAAATATAGAAACGAGAGTTACATAGTAATGAATAATTTGTCTAGTGAATACAATTATTTCCTAGGCAACCACGCAACACAACATAAGGCATTCCCATCCCCCATTAACATGGTTGGTAGATGATGTACTAAATCCATGTTCGACTCGGACCCTTTGTAATCCGACAAGTCCGAATCCGATGCATACATTGGATCGTCAAGTTCAGTATTTATCAAATATTTAGCATGCCACCGCTCTAGCCTTTTCTCCATCTATGCGATTTTGCGTTGCAATAAAAGTATACAATTTTCATTATCTTTGTTTGGATCTTTGCAAAATCTAGCCGATTTTTCTTGTGGCACGGGTAAACAATGCCAATGGCAGTAGCACTCCAAATCGCAACGCCTATTAAATAACCTAGGCCATTTCAAATGATCATCCCATGGAATATTTTCTTTTGTCGGCGTCAACCATTTCATCACATGATTAACCTAGCCTAAAGAATGTAGTGTGCATATAGGTATGTTTTCAAAAAATCTTTTTTCGCCAAACCAGCGGCCTCCATGGGGATCTTGGTAGATCCCTGGGTTAGTCAACACTGGTTCAACGTTACTGCGTGTTACCTCAACATGTTCAACAACAACTGATGTTGATGCTTTAGACTTACAAATTTTCTTTGCGACGCGGTGCATCATACTTGCCCCTCCAGTTAAGAGGTAATCACATCGCCCTACCTTTTTAGGTGGTGACCAGTTATAATACAAAAGTTTTTGTCCGGACATAGTTTTCCTAGGAACATGGGTTAAGAAGGGTGAATCTTCATCAGGGATGTACACATGGTTATGCATTATGAGGTTTATGATATAAGGAAGAATAACTAGATTTGTGGAGGGATGCCCAACTGAAACCGTATATTTATAGGGAAAAGATTGGAGGAATACTCAAGTGATTTAAAATTTATCAGTTAGTGTGTCATCATAAATTTATATCGGTTAGTGTGTCATCACAAATTTTTATCGGTTAGTGTGTCATAAAACAATATACCGGTTAGTGTGCCATCAATATTATTTGGTTTGGACTGCTCTATAATTTTTTGTCACTAATTGTGTAATAAACTAGAAATTAATTAATAATAAAATGAATGTAATACAATATAATGGAAATGAATATAATTCACTGTTCTAAAAAACCCGCCTAGGCTCCGCCTAGGCACGCCTAGGCTTGAGGCTTGGGAGAAACGCCTCGCCTTAAGTTTTTCACGCCTTATTCTTGGTAAAACCCTTAAGGCGCATTTTTTTTCTAAAAAGAACAATGCTTTAGTGAAATAATATCGTCTTTTAAAGAATTTTTTTACAAACCAGACCATTATCTCATCCAAAATAATCAAATAGTACTTTAATTTGTAAATATTCAGACATATTTTTATGATATGTACAATTTTAGTTTTTTAATAGCCTTGTTATGGTTAAAAAAATATTAAAATATATTAAGAAGGCCTAAACGCCTTTTGACGCCTTTTTACGCCAAGGCCCGCCTAGGCTTCAAAGGCTTAAGGATTGGCCTCCACGCCTCGATCACGCCCCGCGTTTTTTAGAACCTTGATATAATTTATAAAATGTAAATGAGTTGCTAATATTATGAATAAGAAATAAAATAAAATGAATAAAATAAATACAATTAATGTGGCCCCTGCCCAAATTCATAATCCTGACCCAAATCAATGTGCGGCCCCAACATCAAATCGTCGCTCATTTGGCTACCCCAACTCTGTTGCATTTGATATCCAGCGTATGTGTGAGATGGTTGTGGTACGTAAACATCGTCACGGGTATAGATCGGACCACTAACGGTCGGACCAGTACCACACACATTACATGCGATAAGTTGTCACTCAAGTTCCTCAATTCTATCCTCACACTCTCGAGTCTCAATAAGGACTAAATGACGAAGACCACAAATATTATCTGCTGAGTCGATGAATATCTCACGCCATTCTAATTGTGACAACGAATGAGCCGGAGGAGCGTTCGTTGGGAACTCAGGTCGCAGCACACTTCTTTCGTATGAAGCACCCTGTGGTAGGCCTACGTCTACCGTCCAACTCTGCCTAGACGCATGTATTTGTGTAGGGCTAGCCGATGCAAACCGTGTATGATACTCAGACGATTGGTTAATTGGGGCTGACGCCCGTGGGATGCGCAATGTTGATGGTGCCATTGTCACAACCCCAATCAAATCATGTTCTTCTTGTGTCACAACTGATATATGAGCATTTGCAAGAGGCCAATTATGGGCAAAGGCGGTTTGGTATTCATGATGGATTGGGTTGATCGCATCTCAAGATGATGTTGGCGGACTGATATATTAAACCGTTCCGTGCCCTTTGCCCGGCTCCTGTTCGACTTTGACCAACGAAATTTTCGGGGCCATACATCTACGGTCGGATCAACAATAATCGGACATGCAGTCGCCATGTACTCGTGATGTAAGTACTGGAAAATATGTAAATAAATTAAATTGATTAGAATACATTAACAATTATTGTGACTAAACATATAATGCATAAACGTATAAATAATAAATTTATAAATTGTACCTCTATTAATTGCCACATGCACTCGACACTAGTTAATGACCGTCGACTCTCTTTGTCCATTGACCAGATGATACGGCATAAATTGCCAAACCCCAATCGTAGGTTCCAATCGTCGTAACGTCCTCTAAATAATGTAAATACCCGAGGTCGGACGTGGAATTTGAAGCACCTTATACTTTTGACTCACTTGAGTTTATATTGTATAAGTGTTCATCTAGTTTGGAAATTGTGACAAAATTATGTCTAACCTAGAATCCAAAGAACCTCAGAGCTTGCATTTCTATTTCATCTTTGATTGAAGGGACCTAGACCTAATTACCAACACTCACACACAGTAGAATGAATCATTTACATGTCATATTGCATATTAGTGTGTGTACATATGTTGTGTGTGTTTAAATCCCCAATATTGTTTTTAAATATTTTTTGGGATTTTTTAAAACATTTTAAAAATAAGGTTTTATTAATAAAACTTGGTTTTAAAAGGTTATGGGGTAAATCTGCTATTTTAGAATGTTGGTTCAATTGTCTCAAAGTTGGTTTGGGTAGAAACCAAAAGCGGCAGAGACTTCAGGGTTTATATTGTAATTACTTTAGATGCGCGTTTTATCTCGCCTCATAAGCCAACATGTGTTAGCTTCTGATTGGTGAGAAGTGTGTTTCCTTGCTGAGACAAATCGAGTGATCATTTTCATCCGTTGGATCGTTCTTATCAATGTTCTGCATGTCTTCCATCATAATCCATGTGATCCTCTTTGAACCTATTAGGAGAGCTTTAACCACCGCATATCGTATGCCCTTGGATCTAAGTCAATTGAACTTGACTAAATCTGGTCCCTTGATTTCAATCCTTATTCTCGAACCTTCCCAAACTCTTATAAAAAGGCTCCTACTCTCAGCGTTCGAAGACTTTTGCCATTTTCGTCCTTTGAGAGAAAAGAAAGAGAGAGTAGAGAGAGAAGAGAGAAACCAGAAGAGAGATAAAGAGTTAGAAACCCTAACCCTAACCCTAAATCGTCTACACAGTTTAAACCAAATATAAACCTTCAAACCTCTATACTTTACCAAACACAACCTTGAGTGTTTGAGTGTTTTAAAAGATGATTTGAGAGTTGGTTTGTTGCTGTAACCTCTTCTTCTTTGGATCTTGTTTCCAACTTAATCATTTTCTTAGATCTGTTGTTCTTGTATATAGAAATTTTCAGATCTGAGTTTTTCATGATATATTATACTTAGTTTGCATGTTTGTTTCTCAGCTTGAGAAATATTTTGTTGATTCATTTTCTGTAAATGTTTTTAACTTTGAAATCAACAAAAATGTTTTATGTTTCTAGTTCTCTTAAAACTAAACCTTTGACCTAGTTTGGAATCACACTTGGAGGTTTTCAATCTCTAAAATATTTTCAAAACTCTGAGATTGATTAAGATCTTGACTGTCTTCTAAGCAAGATATCTGTGGATTCTGGGATTGATTTAAAGGTCAAACAGGTTCAAAGTTTTGTGAGAAGAGATAAAAAGAAAAATCATAGCATATAGACTTATATGTAATTTGCTAGGACTGTTTGTACTTAATAAGTGTGAGTGTGTGCATGCATGTGTTAGAGAGCACCTCCACAAACACTTTCACACTACAACACGAAAAGTGTTGGTAATAAGATCTTGAGAAAAAAGAGTCGACGTAAAGAGCTTGAACAAATTGGAGTTAACAAACTGAGAGGACAACATCAACAATTAGAACTGCAGAGAAGTTATAAGGACACCAAAGGGTACATTCCTAGACTTATATAGGTCTGAGTTGTATGCATGATTGTTATATAGTTTGTAACTGTTAAATTTGTTTATAGTGGATTTTTGTTTTACTCCGTAGAGGGAGTCGTGGATGTTTCCTCAATTGGTGAGGTTTTACCACGTAAAAATCTTGTACTTAATCTTCCTACATCTTCTCATCTCATTCTTGGTTGTGCTGGGTTTAAAAGCTTGTTTAAAACTGTTTAATAAACCTGTTATTCAAATCTTGAATAGATCTCGTACATACTATTTTGTTAAACACATCTTGTGTTCAAATAGTTTTATTTTTTCAGGAAAAGAGTTTCCTCAAAAAACAGCTCGGAGTTACTTAAATAGTTTATTTTTAATAAACGACTTTAGTAACAGAATTTCAGAATTGGCATTTGGAAATAATAAACTTCCAATTACATAAAACCAAAATGCTCGTGCAATGACTGACATCATGTAATGAAGTAGGTCCGATTGATTCAAAAAATTGACAATGTATTTCTTGAGGTCGAAAACCGAAATTCCCGCACCTAAAAATCATTCTATAAGAATAAGCCCCAATATTTGTTCCTGCTCTTTTGGCTTTTCAGCTTTCTCCTTCCTCTTCTGAGCTTCCTCTTTTCATTTTTGATTTCGTTCCTTGAATTCCATCTCTATTTTCAATGTGTTTTCTCATAACTCGTACTCTTTCTTGTCTTTTTCTTTCTTTAACTCTAGCTCTTCTTGGTGAAAATTGAATTGCTTTTCCATAGTGAACTGTAAATTGCTCAATAAATCAATCACCCCCTTGTCTTCATGTATCCTCTTCTTTTTCTCCTCATAGACCTTTCTTCCCGGTGTACGCACAACCTCATAAGAAGTGATATTTTTAGTTACAGAAGTATCTTGATTTATTTATTCTCCATATGAGAAAATACACGTCGATGTTGCTGATTTTGATGGAAATAACGCATCAATGGAGTTGCCATTACTCATTTTTTGTTTCTTTGGAGCTTGACCCAAAGTAAGATATTGCGTACACCATTTTGGATTATTTTTCATGATCTCCCAACAATGCTAAAACTTGAATGGCTAGCCCTCATTAAGATCCCTATACATTTGCATTGCTTCTTCTTTCTACAGAGTAAATAAGTCAAAAAACGAGTTAAAATACAACATTTAATAAAGAAGTAAAGAAGAACACATGATATCCGAATAAAATTTACCATCTTTTCACGATTTGTTCCACTTCGAGGATGACGTTCCAAACATTCATATATGCCGTGGAACTTTATTACCGCACCATGAATAACCCCCCAACAACAACCCAAGGAAATGGCATTTCGGGTCATATCGCATTCATCACCCATGTTCTCTCTCCAAGATTTAAAGATACGGTTCCACAATGTATCAAATTTCTGATTATTTTCAATGATTGAATCAATCAAAATCGCTAGCCATGCCTTTGTTAGGGCAATATCTTCATCGACATTCTAATTTTGATGCAAAACAGTGGGTTCTGTCGAATGGGATTTTTTGGAGGCTTTTCCTACTGTTTTCCTTTTGTTTCCTTTAGATGAATATGGAGTTTGATTTTCAAATGGAAGGTTGGGAGCATTCATTAGAACTTGGAATGAGAATTTGGATCTAAATTGTTTTTGAACATGTGTAGAAAGTGGATCACTAATTGGATTACATGGAAAAGTGGGTTGAAACTGTAAATTTAATGGACTAAATTTGTTAGCAAATTGGTCAACTTGAATAAATGAATTAGGTATCGGAATAGGGGATGACTGATGAAATTGAGACGAGTTGGAAGAACATTAAGAGTTGGTCGAGTCACTTAAATTTATATGTTCAATGTCAATAGAAGGGTTTTAGGCATATGATTTGTGAGGAGAATTTTGAGAATCCATGACCCATTTATCTGAAATTAATATTACAATAACAATAATATAACATATGAATATAACCATATAAATTATTTAATAACATAATACTGATTTCTAATATGATTTTGCAAACATAAATTCAACACATAAATTATAAATAATAACATTCTTGTTGTAGTTCTTTAAGATCTGACTATATATGGAGAGTATAAAAAACAGGGGAAACCTTAAAGAATTTAAAATTAACCCAAAAACTTCTTATAAGAAATTTTTCACAGAGGAAATATGGAACAGGGGCAATATGGAGCAGTGATTCCACCTAAAATAAAAAAAATTGAACTTTCATTTGTAGAAGTAGCAGAACAATGAGCTGTTTTTTTAAGACATTGGAAATTGATGCATCAATTTTGTTGATAGAGTCCGTAGGAGGGAATGGGAGAAGGTATACAAACATTTAAATTTTGTTGTTTTTATGTGACACCCCGACTAATTAAACACCGGGTAGCTACTCCTTTATAAAATTAATTCAAAATGCCAAGTTGGCTCAGTTAATAGCATCACTGTCGAAAACATTTTAAAGATTACTAACCACCTAGTATTTAAAAAGTAAGTGCCAATTTTATTAAATCTGATTAACATGCAAGAAGAGTAATAAATAACTAAATGACACCACTCACCATACTGAAATAGAATGAATAACCATCACAAAATGTAAATAGAACCTGGAGGAAAAACTCCTCAATACAAAATCCCACAACTGATAAGTAAACTGAAATAATTAACTAACTGAATACTGAGCAATACATGCTAGAGTCTGAAAACTGAAATGTAAAAATGTCTAATAGAATTGGGCAACATGCCCTACAACTGATAGATGCTGAGACTGGAATCCAAATAAGAGAGGCGTCTAAAAGCAAGTCCCTGTAGCTTCCACAAACAGCTACAGCTCGTCACCTGAATGAGAATCCTATGCTTGGTGTCCCTGTGGCTGGGCACCTAAAAAATGGTTTTACAAGAAAAAGAGATTTGAAAGGCAAACGGGTCAGAGCCCGAATGTGTTATATTTTAAAAACCTGCAAGTGCTTTAAAAACATTTAAAACATTAAATGCAAAGTACATGTTAGGACGTGCACTCACATTAAATTCTCACCTCTCGACTAACTGTGCACCCCTAACGTAATTACCCATCTATAACGACCCATACTACTAGCTAACTGACGACATAACTAGCTAGACTGCCAAAGGTTCTACCCATATTATTAGGTTCCATTTGTTATAACAACGCTCGTAATTAAATAGAGGTTTAACGTAAACTCAGTTACTAAAATATGCCATTGATATAACTATCAGTTAACTCATTATCAGTCTCGGAACATTACCGAAATTATATTCACAACATTAACATGAAGGTTCCCATTAAATTAAGCGTATATTACTCACATCATAAATATACGACACAAGCACCCCGAGAACTAAGCTGCGATGCACACATACTCTGCTATCCATCCCGGTACATCACGTACATAAGGATCACATATTCCGAATCTCTCAGGAATAGTTTACCGATAACAACATCACAATTAATGGAGGCGAACACAGTCACCATCACATGGGTCACGCACATACCTACGCTCCCATGATCAGCGGACTTATCAATATCACAATAGGTCTTTCAATGATCTATGTTCATCAAGGTACCAGTCTATATCCCCCCCGTAGGCACACAAGGATTAGAGGGTCCTAAGCGAACGTAACCTCCCCCGTGATAGCAAGTATGGTAGGTATGTTATACACATAAACCATATACTAAGCATTCACACATCTTAGATATCACCATTTTAATAAGGTATTTTCTACATCATTATACCGTTATACCAAACTTATATATTTCAAGTCTCCCGTTGATATAAGGTTAAATTGCCGACACGTCTCACGCCGTAATCCCTTATCCTTAAAATCTATCTTAAATAGACTATTAAGTTCCGATTATTCCCAAATATAACATCTTTATTCTTAAGGCCTTTACTTCTGCTCTAAACCTTATTTCATCAAATTACACAACTTTACACTATTAACCCAAACGTTACCTCACTAACGAATTTCAATAATCTAGAATAATTCCTCGAATTGTATTCTAATTAAAGTCCACTATAATAATCACACCTACTGGTCTTCCTCAAGGGTGAGGGTATTCATAAGGGCTACAAACGTATTCTCCGAGGGTTTCCACCATTAAAATCAAATTAAGGAATATTTCACTCATTCTGGGAAGGTCGATCGATCGACCTATGAATGTCGCTCGATCGATCTAGTCGATCGATCGACTGATGAGTGTCGATCGATCGATCGAACAGGTATGGCTACGGACTGCTTCGTTTTGCAGATTTAAATTCATCCCCAAACCAATTTCTAACGTATGATTCTCAGATATAACGTCATAGTAATGCCATATAACAATCCTACAGTATTACTAACGTTCATAAATCAATAATTCAACATCTAAAGGCTACATATGGATCAATCTTCATAAAAACCTACTTTTTCCAGATTTTCTCAAGAACATGAACCCTAACATAATATCACCATTAAATCCCAGAATTTAATTCGTTTTTCTTTCACCCAATCATATATTCACATCAGATTAATCGTCACCAACTAGTCTACATGCAATTTATCCTCAAAATTCAGACCTAAGTTCAATTAAACATGGGTTTTCATTCATCTTCCAATAACAATTATAAATCTTCAATTTGCTAACATGGAAAGAACATTTGCTGAAGTTAAACATAATTAAACCACTTGCCTTGGTTTGATTTCGAATTTGGTGTTGATTTGGTGAAGGATCTCTGCAGAATTCCTCTATCTCTCTCCTTCTCCAAGCTCTCCTTCAATGGTGGCTCAAGGTGGCTAGGGTTTGGTTTGAAGGAAACTTATGAAAACCTAATATAATAAACCTCCGTAGCTTGTTGGGTTAATAAGGGTTGGTTGGGTCAATCCTTATCAGATTATAACTCTCCATTTTCGTCACTTTTAATTACCCAAAAATACCAAATTACTAAAATACCCTTTATGGTGCCGGGATGGCCTAAAAATACCCCGGAACCCAAACTATACCCCCGGCTAGTGTTTTCTGACTATCTCGACCCTTCCGGACGCGTTGGCGCACTCAAAACGACCATACGGATTATAGATTTTTAATTCACTTTTAATATCAAAATATCATACCGTGACGCGGCGGTCCCACGCGTCTCAACAAAATTTCTAAAATGCCGTATATAAATCCCACGACAAATTTTATAATACCAAGTTCATATATAATCATATATGCACATAATCAAATACCAATTCGCATCACATTAGTATTATTAACCCGGATTAATTTCCAATTAATACGCAATTTAATTAATTAATCCCAAAATAAATATAGTCAAAAATACGGGGTATTACATACTTCCCCCCTAATTAAACACCGGGTAGCTACTCCTTTATAAAATTAATTCAAAATGCCAAGTTGGCTCAGTTAATAGCATCACTGTCGAAAACATTTTAAAGATTACTAACCACCTAGTATTTAAAAAGTAAGTGCCAATTTTATTAAATCTGATTAACATGCAAGAAGAGTAATAAATAACTAAATGACACCACTCACCATACTGAAATAGAATGAATAACCATCACAAAATGTAAATAGAACCTGGAGGAAAAACTCCTCAATACAAAATCCCACAACTGATAAGTAAACTGAAATAATTAACTAACTGAATACTGAGCAATACATGCTAGAGTCTGAAAACTGAAATGTAAAAATGTCTAATAGAGTTGGGCATACTGACCCGCAGTGTAATCAGTCCTAATGGGTAAAAAGTGAGCGACCTTGGACAACCTGTCCACAATTACCCAAACGGAGTCGTGGCCCCTCTGCGACGTAGGCAACCCCGTGACAAAATCCATGGATATGCTCTCCCACATCCACACCGGAACCTTCAACGGCTGTAGCAATCCTGCTGGTCTCTGATGGTCCACTTTTACAAGCTGACAAGTGGCGCATTTCGAGACAAACTCAGCGATATCTCTCTTCATACCGCTCCACCAATATTGCCGTCTCATGTCTTGGTACATTTTGTCCCCTCCGGGATGTACCGCGAACCGTGAGCCGTGCGACTCTGCCATCACATCGTGCCGCAATTCTACCCCTTCCGGAACTACCAATCTCCCATTGAAGCGCAATCCCCCGTCTGAGCTAACGGTATAGGACTCGGCTCCCTCTGCAAGTAATCGGACTATCTGCTCCTGACAGAACGAGTCATCGGCCTGTGCCCGTACTACCTTCGTGATAATCTGCGGTGTAACGGTCATCACCGACATGAAAGATCGGGCCACTGCATCCTGGTGTCCCAATTCCTTCCACTTAGCCTTCCACACCTCTGCCACCTCATCTGCTGGCCTGCGGCTCAACGCGTCTGCTACCACGTTAGCCTTACCCGGGTGGTACTGGATGTCGAACTGGTAGTCCTTCACAAACTCAAGCCACCTACGCTGCCGCATGTTCAACTCTTTCTGCGTGAACAGATACTGTAGGGACTTGTGGTCCGTGAACAGCTGAAACTTCTCCCCCAAAAGATAGTGCCTCCAAATCCGTAAGGCAAATACCACTGCTGCCAACTCCAAATCATGCGTGGGATAATTCTTCTCATGAGGCTTAAGCTTACGGGAAGCATAAGCTATGGCCTGTCTTTCCTGCTGCAAAACACCTCCAAGCCTTTGCAAGGACGCATCGGTGTAAACCAAATACTCAACTCCCGGTCTCGGCAATGCTAACACAGGTGCTGAGGTCAATTTGTCCTTCAATTCATCGAATGCCAACTGATAGGCATCACTCCAGATATATGGCACACCTTTACGAGTAAGATGTGTCAAAGGACCTGCTATCTCCGAGAAACCCCGAATAAACCTCCTGTAGTATCCTGCTAAGCCCAAGAAACTACGAATCTCTGTTGGTGTCGTGGGCTGTTCCCACTCCCTCACCGCTGACACCTTCCCCGGATCGACAGATATTCCCTGGTCGGAAATAATGTGACCCAAGAACTGGACCTCCTTCAACCAAAACCCGCACTTCTCATATTTTGCATACAACTCGTTCTGACGAAGTGTCTGCAAAACCTGCCTCAAATGCTCGGCGTGCTCCTCCTCTGTCTGAGAGTAAACCAGAATGTCATCAATGAAGACAATGACAAATTGATCTAGGAAATCTCTGAACACCCTGTTCATCAAGTCCATAAACACTGCTGGAGCGTTGGTCAAGCCGAAAGGCATAACCCGAAACTCGTAAGAACCATATCTCGACAAGAACGCAGTCTTCGAGACATCCTCCTCCCTGATACGCAACTGATGGTATCCCGATCTCAAATCAATCTTCGAGAAGAAAGAAGCTCCTCTCAACTGGTCGAATAAGTCATCGATTCGAGGCAACGGATACTTATTCCGTATCGTGACCTTATTCAACTCTCGGTAGTCCACACACAACCTCAGTGAACCATCCCTCTTCTTCACGAACAACATAGGGGCACCCCACGGTGAAGTACTCCTCCGAATAAACCCCTGACCCAACAACTGCTCAATCTGATCCCGTAGCTCTCGCATCTCAGCCGGAGCCATACGGTACGGTGCACGTGCTATAGGTCTCGTACCCGGTAGCAAATCAATAACGAAATCTATCTCTCGACTGGGTGGTAAGCCTGGTATCTCCTGAAACACATCCGAATACTCCCTGACAACCGGGATCGAATCTAAAGGAATAACAACCTCCTTAGAGGTATCCTCCTCTATGTAATACAGATGAGCGGTCGACCCTCCCTCTGGGCGAGGCATCGCCACTATAAACATCTCTTTCCCCGGAATGGCAAAAACAATGCTCCCGCTGAAGCAATCAATCATGGCCCTATATGCTACGAGCCAATCCATACCGATGATCACATCGTGAACATGCATGTCTAACACAAACATATCTGTAGGTAATACCAAACCACCAACCTCTACCCCCACTCCCCGGCATATAAAGAAAATAAGTGACCCACTCCCTAATGGTGAGTCGACACACGTCACTGTGCTCTCTGCCGTAGCTAACAATCCTAAAGCTTTCGCGAAGTGTGTAGCAATAAAACAGTGTGTAGCACCCGTATCAAATAACACCCGACCCATAGTGCCATGGATAGGAAACGTACCCTCGATCGCGGGCGGTGCCTGTGGAACTGCAGCCTGGTGAACGTTGTAGACACGTCCATACTGTAGCTGCCCCTGCTGAGGTGCTGGAATGATCTGTGGCGGTGCGGGAAGAGCGGCGGGAAATATAGGCCTCTGCGGCTCCTGGCGAGCACCCTGCTGCTGCTGCTGTGGGGCCCTGCCCCTATCAGGACAATCCTGTCGCTTGTGGCCAATCTTGCCACAGACGAAGCACTTCCCTGGGAAGTTCCCTCCCCTCTGTCCCTGCTGTCCCGGCCCTGGTGGCCGTTACCATTCCTGCCTTGGCCCTGCTGGCCCTGATTCCCGTTCTGCCCCTGTTGGCCCTGATGGCCGTTTGGACCCTGATGGCCCTGACGGAAACCTCCCTGTCCCTGCCTGTAGTTCCCTGACCGAAACCTCTTATTATCCCCCTGCTGGGTACCCTGCTCAGTCTGTCTCTGCCCCTGACCAGATTGTGCCCCGCTGGCACCGTGTCCTCCAGTCCTGCCCTGATGGCTAGACTCCCCCGACCGCTTGCCCTCGGCCATATGAAAACGGTGGTCCTGGCAGTGCAATAGTGCAGCGTTAACCACATCAGAATACGTGGCCAACGATAGGTTCCCTAGCAGATGCTGACGGATCCTCCAATTCAACCCATCAGTGAACTTCTCTATCTTCTTCTTCTCTGTTGGAATCTCGTCTGGAACGATATTCAACAGGTTAGTGAACTCGGCCTCATACTCGGCCACTGTCTTGCTCTCCTGCCTCAGACTCATAAGCTTCCTCCTCATCTCTGTATGAACTGCGGACGGAAAATACTTGCGGTCAAACCGCACCCAGAACTCCTGAATGGTGAGGGTATCCCTCTCCTCCGCGGTGGTAATGGACTCCCACCACTGCAGCGCAGATCCAACTAGCTTGAAAGTAGCTAGCACCTGCTTCTGAACATCTGTGCACTCATGCATCCTCAAATGCCTCTGCATGTCCTTCCTCCATTGGCTCGAGACTACCACATCTGAGCTACCTGGAAACTCTGGCGGATGCGCTTTCTGAAAAGCGTCACGTACACGCTCCCAAGCAGACGGGAATGCATTAACCTGTACTGGCGCGGCAACCGGCGCCTGAGGTGGTGCCTGCTGAACAACGGCAATCGCGGCATTTACCGCTTGAGCTACTATAGCTGCAACCTCAGTGGCGTTCAACATGCCCTGAACTGGAGCGGGCTGGGGTTTGGGCATTGCATTCCTGGGAACTCGTCGTGCACGTCGTGGAGGCATCTGAAATAAGAACAAAGTTTATAAATCTACAGTTATAAACTTTAAAATAGCTGAAGAACGAAGCGTACACAATAAGAGTACAACAGTCCAAAAATATAGGGCTCTATATCAAAGAAAACGTAGCGGAAACATAATAGCCGTACAGATCCTAAAGGACACTAGAACCTGATGCTCTGATACCACCTGTGACACCCCGACTAATTAAACACCGGGTAGCTACTCCTTTATAAAATTAATTCAAAATGCCAAGTTGGCTCAGTTAATAGCATCACTGTCGAAAACATTTTAAAGATTACTAACCACCTAGTATTTAAAAAGTAAGTGCCAATTTTATTAAATCTGATTAACATGCAAGAAGAGTAATAAATAACTAAATGACACCACTCACCATACTGAAATAGAATGAATAACCATCACAAAATGTAAATAGAACCTGGAGGAAAAACTCCTCAATACAAAATCCCACAACTGATAAGTAAACTGAAATAATTAACTAACTGAATACTGAGCAATACATGCTAGAGTCTGAAAACTGAAATATAAAAATGTCTAATAGAATTGGGCAACATGCCCTACAACTGATAGATGCTGAGACTGGAATCCAAATAAGAGAGGCGTCTAAAAGCAAGTCCCTGTAGCTTCCACAAACAGCTACAGCTCGTCACCTGAATGAGAATCCTATGCTTGGTGTCCCTGTGGCTGGGCACCTAAAAAATGGTTTTACAAGAAAAAGAGATTTGAAAGGCAAACGGGTCAGAGCCCGAATGTGTTATATTTTAAAAACCTGCAAGTGCTTTAAAAACATTTAAAACATTAAATGCAAAGTACATGTTAGGACGTGCACTCACATTAAATTCTCACCTCTCGACTAACTGTGCACCCCTAACGTAATTACCCATCTATAACGACCCATACTACTAGCTAACTGACGACATAACTAGCTAGACTGCCAAAGGTTCTACCCATATTATTAGGTTCCATTTGTTATAACAACGCTCGTAATTAAATAGAGGTTTAACGTAAACTCAGTTACTAAAATATGCCATTGATATAACTATCAGTTAACTCATTATCAGTCTCGGAACATTACCGAAATTATATTCACAACATTAACATGAAGGTTCCCATTAAATTAAGCGTATATTACTCACATCATAAATATACGACACAAGCACCCCGAGAACTAAGCTGCGGTGCACACATACTCTGCTATCCATCCCGGTACATCACGTACATAAGGATCACATATTCCGAATCTCTCAGGAATAGTTTACCGATAACAACATCACAATTAATGGAGGCGAACACAGTCACCATCACATGGGTCACGCACATACCTACGCTCCCATGATCAGCGGACTTATCAATATCACAATAGGTCTTTCAATGATCTATGTTCATCAAGGTACCAGTCTATATCCCCCCCGTAGGCACACAAGGATTAGAGGGTCCTAAGCGAACGTAACCTCCCCCGTGATAGCAAGTATGGTAGGTATGTTATACACATAAACCATATACTAAGCATTCACACATCTTAGATATCACCATTTTAATAAGGTATTTTCTACATCATTATACCGTTATACCAAACTTATATATTTCAAGTCTCCCGTTGATATAAGGTTAAATTGCCGACACGTCTCACGCCGTAATCCCTTATCCTTAAAATCTATCTTAAATAGACTATTAAGTTCCGATTATTCCCAAATATAACATCTTTATTCTTAAGGCCTTTACTTCTGCTCTAAACCTTATTTCATCAAATTACACAACTTTACACTATTAACCCAAACGTTACCTCACTAACGAATTTCAATAATCTAGAATAATTCCTCGAATTGTATTCTAATTAAAGTCCACTATAATAATCACACCTACTGGTCTTCCTCAAGGGTGAGGGTATTCATAAGGGCTACAAACGTATTCTCCGAGGGTTTCCACCATTAAAATCAAATTAAGGAATATTTCACTCATTCTGGGAAGGTCGATCGATCGACCTATGAATGTCGCTCGATCGATCTAGTCGATCGATCGACTGATGAGTGTCGATCGATCGATCGAACAGGTATGGCTACGGACTGCTTCGTTTTGCAGATTTAAATTCATCCCCAAACCAATTTCTAACGTATGATTCTCAGATATAACGTCATAGTAATGCCATATAACAATCCTACAGTATTACTAACGTTCATAAATCAATAATTCAACATCTAAAGGCTACATATGGATCAATCTTCATAAAAACCTACTTTTTCCAGATTTTCTCAAGAACATGAACCCTAACATAATATCACCATTAAATCCCAGAATTTAATTCGTTTTTCTTTCACCCAATCATATATTCACATCAGATTAATCGTCACCAACTAGTCTACATGCAATTTATCCTCAAAATTCAGACCTAAGTTCAATTAAACATGGGTTTTCATTCATCTTCCAATAACAATTATAAATCTTCAATTTGCTAACATGGAAAGAACATTTGCTGAAGTTAAACATAATTAAACCACTTGCCTTGGTTTGATTTCGAATTTGGTGTTGATTTGGTGAAGGATCTCTGCAGAATTCCTCTATCTCTCTCCTTCTCCAAGCTCTCCTTCAATGGTGGCTCAAGGTGGCTAGGGTTTGGTTTGAAGGAAACTTATGAAAACCTAATATAATAAACCTCCGTAGCTTGTTGGGTTAATAAGGGTTGGTTGGGTCAATCCTTATCAGATTATAACTCTCCATTTTCGTCACTTTTAATTACCCAAAAATACCAAATTACTAAAATACCCTTTATGGTGCCGGGATGGCCTAAAAATACCCCGGAACCCAAACTATACCCCCGGCTAGTGTTTTCTGACTATCTCGACCCTTCCGGACGCGTTGGCGCACTCAAAACGACCATACGGATTATAGATTTTTAATTCACTTTTAATATCAAAATATCATACCGTGACGCGGCGGTCCCACGCGTCTCAACAAAATTTCTAAAATGCCGTATATAAATCCCACGACAAATTTTATAATACCAAGTTCATATATAATCATATATGCACATAATCAAATACCAATTCGCATCACATTAGTATTATTAACCCGGATTAATTTCCAATTAATACGCAATTTAATTAATTAATCCCAAAATAAATATAGTCAAAAATACGGGGTATTACATACTTCCCCCCTAATTAAACACCGGGTAGCTACTCCTTTATAAAATTAATTCAAAATGCCAAGTTGGCTCAGTTAATAGCATCACTGTCGAAAACATTTTAAAGATTACTAACCACCTAGTATTTAAAAAGTAAGTGCCAATTTTATTAAATCTGATTAACATGCAAGAAGAGTAATAAATAACTAAATGACACCACTCACCATACTGAAATAGAATGAATAACCATCACAAAATGTAAATAGAACCTGGAGGAAAAACTCCTCAATACAAAATCCCACAACTGATAAGTAAACTGAAATAATTAACTAACTGAATACTGAGCAATACATGCTAGAGTCTGAAAACTGAAATGTAAAAATGTCTAATAGAGTTGGGCATACTGACCCGCAGTGTAATCAGTCCTAATGGGTAAAAAGTGAGCGACCTTGGACAACCTGTCCACAATTACCCAAACGGAGTCGTGGCCCCTCTGCGACGTAGGCAACCCCGTGACAAAATCCATGGATATGCTCTCCCACATCCACACCGGAACCTTCAACGGCTGTAGCAATCCTGCTGGTCTCTGATGGTCCACTTTTACAAGCTGACAAGTGGCGCATTTCGAGACAAACTCAGCGATATCTCTCTTCATACCGCTCCACCAATATTGCCGTCTCATGTCTTGGTACATTTTGTCCCCTCCGGGATGTACCGCGAACCGTGAGCCGTGCGACTCTGCCATCACATCGTGCCGCAATTCTACCCCTTCCGGAACTACCAATCTCCCATTGAAGCGCAATCCCCCGTCTGAGCTAACGGTATAGGACTCGGCTCCCTCTGCAAGTAATCGGACTATCTGCTCCTGACAGAACGAGTCATCGGCCTGTGCCCGTACTACCTTCGTGATAATCTGCGGTGTAACGGTCATCACCGACATGAAAGATCGGGCCACTGCATCCTGGTGTCCCAATTCCTTCCACTTAGCCTTCCACACCTCTGCCACCTCATCTGCTGGCCTGCGGCTCAACGCGTCTGCTACCACGTTAGCCTTACCCGGGTGGTACTGGATGTCGAACTGGTAGTCCTTCACAAACTCAAGCCACCTACGCTGCCGCATGTTCAACTCTTTCTGCGTGAACAGATACTGTAGGGACTTGTGGTCCGTGAACAGCTGAAACTTCTCCCCCAAAAGATAGTGCCTCCAAATCCGTAAGGCAAATACCACTGCTGCCAACTCCAAATCATGCGTGGGATAATTCTTCTCATGAGGCTTAAGCTTACGGGAAGCATAAGCTATGGCCTGTCTTTCCTGCTGCAAAACACCTCCAAGCCTTTGCAAGGACGCATCGGTGTAAACCAAATACTCAACTCCCGGTCTCGGCAATGCTAACACAGGTGCTGAGGTCAATTTGTCCTTCAATTCATCGAATGCCAACTGATAGGCATCACTCCAGATATATGGCACACCTTTACGAGTAAGATGTGTCAAAGGACCTGCTATCTCCGAGAAACCCCGAATAAACCTCCTGTAGTATCCTGCTAAGCCCAAGAAACTACGAATCTCTGTTGGTGTCGTGGGCTGTTCCCACTCCCTCACCGCTGACACCTTCCCCGGATCGACAGATATTCCCTGGTCGGAAATAATGTGACCCAAGAACTGGACCTCCTTCAACCAAAACCCGCACTTCTCATATTTTGCATACAACTCGTTCTGACGAAGTGTCTGCAAAACCTGCCTCAAATGCTCGGCGTGCTCCTCCTCTGTCTGAGAGTAAACCAGAATGTCATCAATGAAGACAATGACAAATTGATCTAGGAAATCTCTGAACACCCTGTTCATCAAGTCCATAAACACTGCTGGAGCGTTGGTCAAGCCGAAAGGCATAACCCGAAACTCGTAAGAACCATATCTCGACAAGAACGCAGTCTTCGAGACATCCTCCTCCCTGATACGCAACTGATGGTATCCCGATCTCAAATCAATCTTCGAGAAGAAAGAAGCTCCTCTCAACTGGTCGAATAAGTCATCGATTCGAGGCAACGGATACTTATTCCGTATCGTGACCTTATTCAACTCTCGGTAGTCCACACACAACCTCAGTGAACCATCCCTCTTCTTCACGAACAACATAGGGGCACCCCACGGTGAAGTACTCCTCCGAATAAACCCCTGACCCAACAACTGCTCAATCTGATCCCGTAGCTCTCGCATCTCAGCCGGAGCCATACGGTACGGTGCACGTGCTATAGGTCTCGTACCCGGTAGCAAATCAATAACGAAATCTATCTCTCGACTGGGTGGTAAGCCTGGTATCTCCTGAAACACATCCGAATACTCCCTGACAACCGGGATCGAATCTAAAGGAATAACAACCTCCTTAGAGGTATCCTCCTCTATGTAATACAGATGAGCGGTCGACCCTCCCTCTGGGCGAGGCATCGCCACTATAAACATCTCTTGCCCCGGAATGGCAAAAACAATGCTCCCGCTGAAGCAATCAATCATGGCCCTATATGCTACGAGCCAATCCATACCGATGATCACATCGTGAACATGCATGTCTAACACAAACATATCTGTAGGTAATACCAAACCACCAACCTCTACCCCCACTCCCCGGCATATAAAGAAAATAAGTGACCCACTCCCTAATGGTGAGTCGACACACGTCACTGTGCTCTCTGCCGTAGCTAACAATCCTAAAGCTTTCGCGAAGTGTGTAGCAATAAAACAGTGTGTAGCACCCGTATCAAATAACACCCGACCCATAGTGCCATGGATAGGAAACGTACCCTCGATCGCGGGCGGTGCCTGTGGAACTGCAGCCTGGTGAACGTTGTAGACACGTCCATACTGTAGCTGCCCCTGCTGAGGTGCTGGAATGATCTGTGGCGGTGCGGGAAGAGCGGCGGGAAATATAGGCCTCTGCGGCTCCTGGCGAGCACCCTGCTGCTGCTGCTGTGGGGCCCTGCCCCTATCAGGACAATCCTGTCGCTTGTGGCCAATCTTGCCACAGACGAAGCACTTCCCTGGGAAGTTCCCTCCCCTCTGTCCCTGCTGTCCCCGGCCCTGGTGGCCGTTACCATTCCTGCCTTGGCCCTGCTGGCCCTGATTCCCGTTCTGCCCCTGTTGGCCCTGATGGCCGTTTGGACCCTGATGGCCCTGACGGAAACCTCCCTGTCCCTGCCTGTAGTTCCCTGACCGAAACCTCTTATTATCCCCCTGCTGGGTACCCTGCTCAGTCTGTCTCTGCCCCTGACCAGATTGTGCCCCGCTGGCACCGTGTCCTCCAGTCCTGCCCTGATGGCTAGACTCCCCCGACCGCTTGCCCTCGGCCATATGAAAACGGTGGTCCTGGCAGTGCAATAGTGCAGCGTTAACCACATCAGAATACGTGGCCAACGATAGGTTCCCTAGCAGATGCTGACGGATCCTCCAATTCAACCCATCAGTGAACTTCTCTATCTTCTTCTTCTCTGTTGGAATCTCGTCTGGAACGATATTCAACAGGTTAGTGAACTCGGCCTCATACTCGGCCACTGTCTTGCTCTCCTGCCTCAGACTCATAAGCTTCCTCCTCATCTCTGTATGAACTGCGGACGGAAAATACTTGCGGTCAAACCGCACCCAGAACTCCTGAATGGTGAGGGTATCCCTCTCCTCCGCGGTGGTAATGGACTCCCACCACTGCAGCGCAGATCCAACTAGCTTGAAAGTAGCTAGCACCTGCTTCTGAACATCTGTGCACTCATGCATCCTCAAATGCCTCTGCATGTCCTTCCTCCATTGGCTCGAGACTACCACATCTGAGCTACCTGCAAACTCTGGCGGATGCGCTTTCTGAAAAGCGTCACGTACACGCTCCCAAGCAGACGGGAATGCATTAACCTGTACTGGCGCGGCAACCGGCGCCTGAGGTGGTGCCTGCTGAACAACGGCAATCGCGGCATTTACCGCTTGAGCTACTATAGCTGCAACCTCAGTGGCGTTCAACATGCCCTGAACTGGAGCGGGCTGGGGTTTGGGCATTGCATTCCTGGGAACTCGTCGTGCACGTCGTGGAGGCATCTGAAATAAGAACAAAGTTTATAAATCTACAGTTATAAACTTTAAAATAGCTGAAGAACGAAGCGTACACAATAAGAGTACAACAGTCCAAAAATATAGGGCTCTATATCAAAGAAAACGTAGCGGAAACATAATAGCCGTACAGATCCTAAAGGACACTAGAACCTGATGCTCTGATACCACCTGTGACACCCCGACTAATTAAACACCGGGTAGCTACTCCTTTATAAAATTAATTCAAAATGCCAAGTTGGCTCAGTTAATAGCATCACTGTCGAAAACATTTTAAAGATTACTAACCACCTAGTATTTAAAAAGTAAGTGCCAATTTTATTAAATCTGATTAACATGCAAGAAGAGTAATAAATAACTAAATGACACCACTCACCATACTGAAATAGAATGAATAACCATCACAAAATGTAAATAGAACCTGGAGGAAAAACTCCTCAATACAAAATCCCACAACTGATAAGTAAACTGAAATAATTAACTAACTGAATACTGAGCAATACATGCTAGAGTCTGAAAACTGAAATGTAAAAATGTCTAATAGAATTGGGCAACATGCCCTACAACTGATAGATGCTGAGACTGGAATCCAAATAAGAGAGGCGTCTAAAAGCAAGTCCCTGTAGCTTCCACAAACAGCTACAGCTCGTCACCTGAATGAGAATCCTATGCTTGGTGTCCCTGTGGCTGGGCACCTAAAAAATGGTTTTACAAGAAAAAGAGATTTGAAAGGCAAACGGGTCAGAGCCCGAATGTGTTATATTTTAAAAACCTGCAAGTGCTTTAAAAACATTTAAAATATTAAATGCAAAGTACATGTTAGGACGTGCACTCACATTAAATTCTCACCTCTCGACTAACTGTGCACCCCTAACGTAATTACCCATCTATAACGACCCATACTACTAGCTAACTGACGACATAACTAGCTAGACTGCCAAAGGTTCTACCCATATTATTAGGTTCCATTTGTTATAACAACGCTCGTAATTAAATAGAGGTTTAACGTAAACTCAGTTACTAAAATATGCCATTGATATAACTATCAGTTAACTCATTATCAGTCTCGGAACATTACCGAAATTATATTCACAACATTAACATGAAGGTTCCCATTAAATTAAGCGTATATTACTCACATCATAAATATACGACACAAGCACCCCGAGAACTAAGCTGCGGTGCACACATACTCTGCTATCCATCCCGGTACATCACGTACATAAGGATCACATATTCCGAATCTCTCAGGAATAGTTTACCGATAACAACATCACAATTAATGGAGGCGAACACAGTCACCATCACATGGGTCACGCACATACCTACGCTCCCATGATCAGCGGACTTATCAATATCACAATAGGTCTTTCAATGATCTATGTTCATCAAGGTACCAGTCTATATCCCCCCCGTAGGCACACAAGGATTAGAGGGTCCTAAGCGAACGTAACCTCCCCCGTGATAGCAAGTATGGTAGGTATGTTATACACATAAACCATATACTAAGCATTCACACATCTTAGATATCACCATTTTAATAAGGTATTTTCTACATCATTATACCGTTATACCAAACTTATATATTTCAAGTCTCCCGTTGATATAAGGTTAAATTGCCGACACGTCTCACGCCGTAATCCCTTATCCTTAAAATCTATCTTAAATAGACTATTAAGTTCCGATTATTCCCAAATATAACATATTTATTCTTAAGGCCTTTACTTCTGCTCTAAACCTTATTTCATCAAATTACACAACTTTACACTATTAACCCAAACGTTACCTCACTAACGAATTTCAATAATCTAGAATAATTCCTCGAATTGTATTCTAATTAAAGTCCACTATAATAATCACACCTACTGGTCTTCCTCAAGGGTGAGGGTATTCATAAGGGCTACAAACGTATTCTCCGAGGGTTTCCACCATTAAAATCAAATTAAGGAATATTTCACTCATTCTGGGAAGGTCGATCGATCGACCTATGAATGTCGCTCGATCGATCTAGTCGATCGATCGACTGATGAGTGTCGATCGATCGATCGAACAGGTATGGCTACGGACTGCTTCGTTTTGCAGATTTAAATTCATCCCCAAACCAATTTCTAACGTATGATTCTCAGATATAACGTCATAGTAATGCCATATAACAATCCTACAGTATTACTAACGTTCATAAATCAATAATTCAACATCTAAAGGCTACATATGGATCAATCTTCATAAAAACCTACTTTTTCCAGATTTTCTCAAGAACATGAACCCTAACATAATATCACCATTAAATCCCAGAATTTAATTCGTTTTTCTTTCACCCAATCATATATTCACATCAGATTAATCGTCACCAACTAGTCTACATGCAATTTATCCTCAAAATTCAGACCTAAGTTCAATTAAACATGGGTTTTCATTCATCTTCCAATAACAATTATAAATCTTCAATTTGCTAACATGGAAAGAACATTTGCTGAAGTTAAACATAATTAAACCACTTGCCTTGGTTTGATTTCGAATTTGGTGTTGATTTGGTGAAGGATCTCTGCAGAATTCCTCTATCTCTCTCCTTCTCCAAGCTCTCCTTCAATGGTGGCTCAAGGTGGCTAGGGTTTGGTTTGAAGGAAACTTATGAAAACCTAATATAATAAACCTCCGTAGCTTGTTGGGTTAATAAGGGTTGGTTGGGTCAATCCTTATCAGATTATAACTCTCCATTTTCGTCACTTTTAATTACCCAAAAATACCAAATTACTAAAATACCCTTTATGGTGCCGGGATGGCCTAAAAATACCCCGGAACCCAAACTATACCCCCGGCTAGTGTTTTCTGACTATCTCGACCCTTCCGGACGCGTTGGCGCACTCAAAACGACCATACGGATTATAGATTTTTAATTCACTTTTAATATCAAAATATCATACCGTGACGCGGCGGTCCCACGCGTCTCAACAAAATTTCTAAAATGCCGTATATAAATCCCACGACAAATTTTATAATACCAAGTTCATATATAATCATATATGCACATAATCAAATACCAATTCGCATCACATTAGTATTATTAACCCGGATTAATTTCCAATTAATACGCAATTTAATTAATTAATCCCAAAATAAATATAGTCAAAAATACGGGGTATTACATTTTATTTGAAAAGATGAGGGAAAATAACTGTTTTGATGAGCTGGATGATATTTTAGCAGTGGAACAGACCCTCTATATGTAGAGGGTCACCCTCAAAGTGTGTATTTTTTTGTTTCCACATCTGATGCAAGGGACATTTCCACTTCTGCATTGGAAAGTGATTTTTTATCCTCACGTGTCACTTTATTTGCTCCTCTTAAAAACCTGCGTTGGAGATGCTCTAATTGTTACAAACTCTTCTAATAGTGGTGTAAATGTGGACCAATAATATCAGGTTGGGAATTTTAAAGCTCCTCATAACAGATCTCCTATTTAAAATACAACTCAAATCCAAGGCTCACATATAAACAATATAAATGAAGAAGTGCGAGATGAGTTTTATCAGAATAGTAACGTGGAGGATGAGATGCCTTCACTTTAAGATATCACATTCACTAAGGATTTTTAAGATCATATTATTCTGGATAATTCAACTTCTGCTAATAAATCTTAGATCGAAAATTATGATAAGGGAGCTTTAGCTTTGGTCCAAGTGGATTTCAATGGAGATGCCAATCAAGATCACAATGAATAAGATATTATGGTGGGAGATATCTCTGTTCAAATTCAAAAATTTTAACAATTTGTGGGGAGTAAACGCAATTCGATTGATCTTTTAGATGATAAAATTGAAAATCAAAGTCCTTTAAACAATGTCGATTATACTAGACTTTATGATTATTTCTTAAAAAAATAAATTGAATATGTTTCTTAATAAATTGCTCCTTTGAGCCAGCAACAAGTCCAAGCAAAATTAGCAGAAGAGGCTATTAAAAAGATAGAAGTTTAAGCCAAAATTGAAATTAAACAGGGAATCATCAAATTGAACAAGAAAATTAAAAATCATTTGGAGAATAAAATTCAAGACATGATTCTTTTCTAGAAAGTCCACAAGAAATGAGACGATGAGATATTGAAAAATTAAGCAAGAGCATAATCTTCTTGAACCTCGAAAAAAGACAAATAATGCAAAGAAATAGATGATAATATTTAATATTTCTAGGCTTTTAGAATTTTATTTATCCTCCTCTTTGTGAGTCTCGGGGGCGGGTACGCTTGTTCACCCCTTTCTTTATTCTTTTTAAAGAAAACATGGCTCCTAGTGAGCTTTACCCCACAAAAATATATTTCATTTGAATATGTAATGATGAATTAGGTAGTCAACTTATACTAAATATATTTAAAACATAAGTATTAGTAGATAATTTCAATACAAACTATTTTTTCAGCGTGCACATGGGTGTGTGTTATTTATTTATGAAATTACGACCAATGTTTCACTCAATATGATAATCAAACTTCTTAAATATAATTTTTTTTTATTAAAATCATCAACTCATTGTTAGGATTATTTTATCCATTTATTAGTTTCGAAATTAATTAATGGGTTAAATAAAAGAGTCCTACTTGATGTGGTCCAACTAAGAAAAGCAGATTTGGTTAGGAGACCTTTAGATAAGTCACTAGATTTTTAAGATATAAAGTGGGTTAGTCTCCTAATGTAAGTCTAACTGTGGTGGATGGTAGAATTATAGTTTACATAGGTGATTCGGGTCCTCTCTTACCTTATATATTACTATTCTCCATTAAATAATCAACATAAATACATAATATATTGGGCCAGATAGAGAAAATTTTGAAAATTTTTTTGAATACAATTTTTTCAAAGAAAGGGGATTAATGGAGCAATTAATCAAGATGTTTAAAGGAGATTTCTATAACAATATTGATCAATGTATTGGATCAAGGTAATTCTTCTTTTCTATCATTTAGGCATATTTTGTGAAAACACGAAGATCTAAGATCCTTTATTAAGAATAATTGTATGATAAAGTTTAATCACATTAATGTATTCGTGATTAATATTAGGGTGTTCTTAAGAATGATTTTATATGTGATATTAGAGCTAAAGTTTAAGGTCTCATGATTTTCCTTATTGATGTTTGTCTATAATGAAATCTACATTGAATTGCTTTTCTGTGCGTGAGAATTTCTGCGACGTTTTTATTTCTGTCATTAAATCTGCTTATGCTTTAAACTTTCCCCAATGTTTTAATTTATGTCACTGAATCTGCTCTTAAAGTATGTCTGAGACTTTCTGTGACGTTTTTCTTCTGTCACCAATACTCAATAGTTGGAATGAAAGGTCAAAACTTGCTCCGAATTTTATGAAACTGATATGGTCGACTGAAAATGTCAAAATAAACAAAATCCATTGTTTATAATGGGCACCACCTTACTTTTGCATTTTGACGTCGTTTAGATCCTTAAAATTACGTTTGTCATTTTTGGTAATAATGTTGACGTCAATATCTCACTCACAAAAATTGATTTTTGAATTCCGCAAATTGTTTTGAGATCTTGGAGTAATTTTCTACATCCATGTGGTGATAACTCCATTTTTTTTATTTTTGGCAAAAATTACGATTTTCCCAAATATTATGTATTTTTTCACCACGGGGGATATTTTTTATGTTCATGGTTGTTATAATATTCATGGTATGTATTATTTGGTATTGGTGAAATGGTTCAATATACAATTTTGAATATTAGATGTGTGATTATATGGTTGACATTAACATTTCGATAAATTAGGTTATTGTGCATAATTTATGTTTGGTAGCCCAAAGTTCCTAATGTAATTATGAATTGATGTTTTGAAAATTATATTTATATGATGTTGGATGGGGAATACATGAAAGTGTCTTAATCTATAATTGTAAATATTAGATTATTATGTATGCATCTACATTTGGATCATAAATTATACATTAAGTTTTGAGTATAATATTTTTTTGGGGGAATTGAATTTACATAAATAATGTTTACGACTTCCAAAAAAATTATTTTTGAATTCCGTCGAATGTTTTTGAGATTCTGGAGTAATTTTTTACAGTTCCATGATGCTGACTCATTTTTTTTTTATTTTTTTGGAAAAATTTAAGTTTCCCCATATTCCATGTATGTTTTATCTGGAACTCTGATGAAACCTTGTTCTAATGATCCTATTTTAGTTGAATATTTGTGCTAAACACAAGGCAACATATTTCATATGGTAGGATATTAGACTTGCGTTATTGTTAATATTCATATTTTGATAAGTCTTATGCCAAACACAGACCAATGATTCATATTGTTGAATATTATAATATTCGTGTTTTAACGAGTCACGTGCGAAACACAGGTCAACGATTCATGTGGTTGAAAATTAGAATTATTGTTTATTCTAATGCTAAGCTGAATTAAATGCCAAATAGAGGCTACAATTCATATGCACGAATACTAGATTTATGATTTCGTTGCATGCATGCATATTTGAATACATGATTGGCAAATTTTGAGACTCATAAGTAGGTATTCATTCAGTTTAATCAAATGCCAAATATAGGTCAGGGAAGATATTATACTTGTAGTCATTTCATATTATCCTAATGTTTGTTATAAGGTTAAATTGAAGCGCAACACATGCTGAAATTTGAATAAAATAAATATTGGATTTTTTTTTGTAAATATTAAATAATTGACATCAATGTTATATAGTCATATTTACATATGCCACTAGTATGATAATTGTGATTATAACTGTATGACCATGATTGATTTGAGTCAATATTTCTGATTTGTTACTCATACATAAGTGATGAAGCGAAAGTAAATGATTCATGTTTTTCATTTATTATTATTTGTGTAATATCTCATGTAAACTCTTTGTCTATTTGATTTTCACATTATGTCTAGTTTTTCGTGAATTTCAAATTAAGGAATAGATAATAACATAATTTATTCATATATTAGGGTATTTTAAACATGTATGCGTATCTCTAATATTTATATAATATAAGGTTTGGTGTTCATTAAAGTGCTCCATTCCAGAAGATATAAATATTGGACTAATGCATTAACATCATGCATATTTTGGTTGCCTACGGGTCCATGTATGATATTGAATGCTAGGATGATGATACTTTATGATGTTGCATACATATTATTATTTATTCAATCGTTGTGATTCGGAAGCCTACATGTCTAATTACAATAATTGAACAAAATATAAATGGTAATATATATTTTGGGAAAGTAATAATGGTCGTCAAACGCAGATGCCACATGTTCTTTCATCATGATATCACCAATTAAATTTATGAAAAACATAAACATGAATAATTTAGTTTATTGCTCATGCGATATTTAGTGAACATAAGTAAAAAACTTATTGACTTAAGTATGTAAGTCTTTACTTAATGTAATATTCATATTATGAAATGTGTGGTAGTCACCACAGTGACTCGACTAGAATGACAATGAATATTAAATGTAAAGAGGATGGTAGTAGTAACTCATAATGCTTATAATTTTAAATATATTAATGGGGTATATTGAGTTTATTTCTTCAAGCAAGATTATTCCTTACAGGGAATTAATTTTGATTGATTGAATGAACATCAAAGATCATGTAAATTATTATAGTATGTGAAAATAAGTTGTTCACAAATATCTTGTACATCTGATGAAATAACATTATACCCAATAAAGTAATCTACAAGCATCATATAATCGATATTTTACGGTTACTACTGAAGAAAACCCACGGTTATGCACTCAATTTATTATCATGTTATCGATGTGTGTGTTGTTAAATCAAAGCATTAATAAAGTGAACAATTTATCTCATTATCTTATCATATTATTGTATCCCATTTTGTTTCTCTAAAATTTCATATCTCACCTGTTTAATTCTCTCAAGACTAACTTCTTAGAATGAAGCAAAAAGTTAAGTTTCAATCATTGTATTAGATTTTTATATGTAACTTTTAATTATGAGCCCACTATTGATGATAAATATTGTGTGGAACACTCCATATAAAGTTCTATGAAATTAAACAAATCAAGTTTGTTTACATGTTGCACACTCGGACTAATAATGATAGAGGCAATATGTATCTTTTATGATTTGAAACGAGTTTTTCGTCTTCATAGAGTTTGCAAGTTATGCTTACTGTGTTACCGAAAATATTTACTTTTGATGCAAGGATTGCTTACAAAACAAACTATCAATGCTAATAAGATTCTTTTTCTTTTATTCTTAGGGAATTAAATCGTCATTTGTTTTTTCATAAACCCTCAATCTTCTAATTTTCTTGGAAAATATTTTTCTATACTTGATCGTGAGGGATATGTTCTAAAGAATCTTTCGATGTATATTTTTTCAAAGGTTATGGTTGTAATTTTGATGTTTTGTATAAAATAAAGTTTGGACATATTTCTTTTAAAGATTGTTTTGATCCTGCATCATAATCGTAACGTTATTGATGAAAGTCTTTAATCTTGTGCCAAGTTAAATCTAGATTCCCTTTCATAATTTTTGTTGACAAGATTTTTGTAATATCTCGTATAAATCTTGATAGTCGAGTTATTTTCTTAAGGTATTACGATGTCTAATATCAGGATGACCTATGTGGCCCAAGTTGAATATTATGAGAAACTTTCCTTAAAGTGTTCCTACATAGATCATATAATTGTCATTGACACGTACTTATTGCATTAAAGAAAGTCAAAAATGTCAAATTCATTATGAATGGTAAAATTGGTGGGAGTAAAAAATCATGAAATATGATTATAAAGGAAGGTAGGGTACTTATCCCATTATCGATAAGTTTCTTGAGTACTTGTTATTTTACTTGCTAGATTGTCAAAACAACAAAGAACAAATCAATGATCAACCACTAAATGATAGTATTGTCACCGTGAAAGAAATGCAGATAAAATCATAAGGAATAGTATTAAGAAAATCCTAAAAGGTTTACTATCCTAGATGATTATGTGGTGTATCCGCATGAGCATGAATTTGCGTAGGGATAAATAAAGACCTGATTTTATTTTCACAAGTCATAAGAAGTGAAACTAATGGACTACAACTAAGTTTAGAATCTCGTTGAATTGAATAATTGATGCTCTAAAGTTGGGTATGAGAGGGTCATCAAGACCAAATGAGACACTAACGGTAATTAAATGATATAAAGCTAAATTGTAGTAAAATATTTCACCATTAATGAAGAAAAGGTTATAAATGAACCTTCTCAATTATATCTAAGGACATGAAATTCTTATAACATTAGTAGATCATTATGATTATGAGTTACATTAAGTGGGTGTGAAAATTACTTTTTGGAGTTTAATAAACCACGTGTATATGTTTAAGAGATCATTGTATAAACATAAGTTTCCCGCATGACGTATTTTAAGAAATAATATCATTATTTTTTAATCGTTGTATATTTGTATACACCTTAAGATCAGTGGGAGAAAGTTTATATATTTTCTCTATATACAAGCATGGATTTAGAAAGTAGAGAATCAAAATAATTTCATATGGGTTCAAGAGTTGTGTATGAAGTAATGAGATACTTAAAAGACTATATGCTCACATTTATGATGTATGTGTTCATTTAAATATGAAAAGTTATTGTAACTCAAATTTACTAGTTGTAGGGATGGTATGAAGTTCACTCTTGCTTAAGTATATTTGTTTTGGTTTATCAACCAATATAATGAAGGATTTCAATACAATTCATCCATTACTAGTTGAGTTCATAGCATTGATGCTACAACTTATGTATTTTGGCAGCGTGACTTCATTTCGAGACTTGGAGTTGTCGACACTATTATCAAACCGCTAAAATAGTATGATAATATTGCTGCAATCTTCTTTATGAAGAAATGTTAGGTATTCCAAGAGTAACTAAGCACACTGCATGTAAATACCTTTCAATTAAATAAGAAATTCTGAAACAACGAGTGTCACTTGAACACATTAGTACAAGTGTTAACATAGAAAATCCACATAAATGGGCTACCACAAAAGACATTAATGAAGCATGCTTAATATATGGGTCTTGAGTGTAGCCAATAAACTTTTGATGTAGTGGATTGCTAGTGCTTATTTTTGACACTACATTATGATATCACTAAAGTGTTTTCGAATTTTATATTTCTGTCTTTATTGTATACATGCATGTGAATGAATGAATGTGACATAAATAGTCTTTTTTTTTTTAATAAAGATATTATAGGACTATTATTGACAATCCACATTTTAGGCTTAATTGAATATGACATTAATGGCGTAGTACATGGAAGGAATCATACTCTTAAATTAGTGTGGAACAGTCATGATTCATATTTAGTGGAGTATTTAATTAAGGTGAATAATTATTAATGACTATTCTAAAGATTATTGCGCGTGTGATGTTCCTTTAATCATATCATTTGTGAATTCTTATTTGGACTAATTGGGAGGCTGTTAGTAATATTTTATCCATTTATTAATTTCGAAATTATGAAATTCAAAATTAATTAATGGGTTAAATAAAAGAGTCCTACTTGATGTGGTCCAACTAAGAAATCAAATTTGGTTAGAAAACCTTTAGATAAGTCACCAGATTTTTATGAGATAAAGTGGGTTAGTCTCCTAATGCAAGTTTAACTGTGATAGATGGTAGAATTATAGTTTACATAGGAGATTCGGGTCCTTTGTCACCATATATATATATATAGCAGGTTATTCTCCATCAAATAATCAACATAAACACATAATATATTGGGCTAGAGGGAGAAAATTCCGAAATTCCATTTAAGTACAATTTTTCCAAAGAAAGGGGATTAATGGAGTAATTAATCAAGATGATTAAAGGAGATTTCTACAACAAGATTGATCAATGCATTGGATCAAGGTAAGTCTTATTTTTTTTTTTATCATTTTGGCATATTTTATGAAAACATGAAGATCCAAGATCCTTTATTAAGAACAATTTTATGCTAAAGTTAAATTATATTAATGTGTTCATGATTAATATTATGGTGCTCTTAAGAATGATTTTCCCTTTTATATTAATAAATAATTTAACTAAGATTACTCACATAATTAATCATCAAAATTTTGTAAGAAATATGTGCTAGCCATTTATTAGTGTGGTTACTTTTCCAACAACTAGTAGGCAACCTGCGCGATGCGCGGACATATGATAATAAATGCTAAAATTATACCTTTGAAAATCATAACAATATAAATAAAAATACAATTATAAAATAAATTTGCAGACTTTAACTTTTTAAAGAATTGCCAAGAAGTTGTAATTATAAGTAGGAACTAGGTGGAAACCCGCGCGATGCGCGGTGTATAAGTTATTGAAAACATAATAAAGCAAGCAATTTAAAAGCATTGAAGTATAAACTTATGATTAGAAATAAAGAAGTTAAATATTGTTATATTGATGAATATTATTGATTGTTAAACTCCAAGTCTAAATGCATAGAAAGATAGGCAATGTTTTACATGGTGATAGGAAAGAAAATAGAAATTAGATGAAGTAGCCTAATTTTTAATAAGCTGATGTAGAATGAGTTCTTCATAATGAGGTTAGATCATCCTTTTTTTCCTTGCGTCCATATTCCTAGAAAGAAATTAAATTATATCTTAACAAAATATGTTGATAGTATTGTATAATAAATGATAATAGAATTTAAATTGGTAGAAAATTGCCAATACCTTGAAGGATGCTTTCGTTTTGGGTTAACTTCGCTTTCTGCATCATTTCCATGAGAGGAATTATCATTGTCTGTGATAATGATTGATTCTTGTGTTGTTGAGACTGGATTTGTTTCCTATTATGTAAATGAGATATGATTAGAGTAATAAAAGAGATTATAATATAAATATAAAATTATTATTGGGTATCTAAAAAATACCTTTTCAATGTTGTGGTTAGGCATTGAAATATTTCCGTCCGAAGAATCTTTCAAAATGGTTGACACAGTGAAGTTTTCATAGCCACGTACTAAGTTGTAGTTATTGAGCTTCACGCGGAATTTGTGAGAGGTGCCGATGATCCTTGTGATTGCTAGTGGAAGTGGATCTTTTGGTACCTGTGGAAAATAGTAAATATATTATTTTTGAAAAAGAATGGGTAAAATGAATGTATTGATAAAATATTAAAATTATTATGAACTTACGGAAATGTCATGATTAATATTTGCAAGCTCAGAACATTGGACATTGATTAAAGATTCAACTTCTTTGTTAAAGAGTACGAATGTGGTGGTAGCTGTTTGGTCTTTGACTGAGATTTGAATTTCGTACCTATTTATGTAGAAGTATATAATTGAGAAAATTGATGTGTACAACACTAAATGAAAATAAGGTGTACGAATAAAATACCTTGGAGAAGGAATTAGTTTGTCCGTGTTGCATGTTTCACAATAGAAAGAAGTGATATAATGTTTAAGTTTCTTGTTGCAGTGATTGCATGCTGCATAATACCAACCACCATTTTCGTCTACACCTGTGATTCTTGCGTTGCAAGTGACATATATAACCTGTGAAATATATAATATTTATATTAAAATTAGATAATGAAGGAGACAAAGGAAATGTATATTTAAAAGGGGATACCTCATTTGGAGAGTCGGAACGAAGTGATAAGATATCTTTAATGGATTTAGATTCTCCTTCAATCTGAATTTGTGAATTCTTGTCTCTGGTTGGATCAGTCGTCATGGTGAAAGAACGATTTTCATTCTTCATTCTGTATATATATCATAAAGATAAACAGGTAATATGTTAGATGTGAATAAAGCCAATACTATTTGTAAAAAAATCTGTAAACAAAATTATAATATTGTGAGTAAATCGAAAAAAGAAAAAAAGAAAAAGTAATGCATGGACCATTGTTTGTCAACTGACAACCCGCCTAAACTGTTATTGGTGGAATGAGAAACGATAAGAAGATGTAATATTTTTGTTAAGAAATTAGTAGATGGTAGTATGTAGTATACATGGTATGAAGTTTTTCCATAGAAATTTACACAAAGCAACCGGTGTTTTGGGATGGGAGAATTATCAAATGGAATTTTTAAGCCACCGATTTCCATTGGTTTGGGGGACCAATTCAAAGAATTTGTTGTTGGGTACGGAGATTGGAATTGGATATTTAAGAAGAGAACAATGATTTGTAATGTAATGATACAATTAAACTTTTATTAATGCCTTCAATTGTCATGTCCAGATTAAAATACTACATAATTACATTTCCCAACCAGCTAGCTAATAAAACATTAAGATATTGGATCACACCTTTTCTTACAAGCACTTCTAGAGCTGATGATACACCCTTAACTACTATTTCCTTTCTCTGAACATCGTAGTTAGCCACCAGAAGGAACCAAAACTCAAGAAGACTGCGAGTTACATCAACATATTTGGGGTATAGAGTTCACCATTAATAGGATTGCAGGTTCAATATTCATAATATGTATGGGTGTTGTGGCATTTAAAAACAACGACAATGTATGCATCTGGTCAAATTACCGATCAATGGAACCTCAATGCAGTGTGTACTCAATGCAGTTTGTACTAACAGGATTATTTGATTACTCCACACTCCACACTCCCCACGCATCATCTACCCCCACTGCAATGGCCCTTTCAGTTGCCTAAAACCCCATACCCCATATCCCACTACGTATAATCATACTCACACGCAACCATCTTCCTACTACCCTTCCTTAGCCTCCCTTACCTGATGCCATAGGCAACCTCACCATAATCACTGCGTATCACTGATTCTTTTTTTTTTTGGCTGAATACTTAAAATCAATTTGAGAGTAGGTGGAATGAACATTCACAGATGTTATGTTGGACAGAAATGAATATGTATAGGGCTCAGGGCGTTTCAACAGAATTGAATCAATATGTATGAGTGTTGTGGCATTTCAAAACAACGACAATGTATGCATCCGGTGAAATTGCTGCTCAATGGAATCTCAATGCAGTTTGTGCTAACAGGAGTGATAAAATACATATGTCATTGTCCAAAAAGTCTTACTTGGTCATAAATTCTTGAATTCATTGAACATCAGGATTTATGTAGACTTTGGATGCATTTGTTGCTGACAATGAGTAATCACCGATGGAATAAAAGTTGTATGAATATTAAAATGTATTGTTTGAAATCGTGAATATATATACAAATATGATATTATTAAAAATAAATTTCAATTACCTCTAAATTGTTTTACCGTAGTGAATGTAATGGCCACAATCAAATGGGCAGTTAAATTCTGGCATATCTCTTCAGTTATTAGTGCCGTTTGTTCGGCCCACAGAGTCACAGAAATTCTTTCCCCACTGTATAATAGCGTATGTGGTTAAGGTCTCATGAATAGTATATATTTGAAATGAACGAAGTTAATAGTTTGGAAATATGAAGGAACGACCTTTGATTTTCAAGCTTCAAAACCCTTTTCTTTACTATGGATCCCCTAACCGGTTGATCCTCAACAGGTGATATAGAAGTCAAAAGGCCGAACACATCTAATGAAATAAATAGTGAGTAAATTTATTCAAATAGAATTAAAGGATTATTGTTAATTGTGTAATGAGTAATGAATATAAAATACCTGTTAGATATATGTCATTGCTCAATTTAGATCTCAATTCATCAAATTCCAGAAATTGGAAGTGATATTTGGGAAGAATTAAATTGTCACCTTCAGAATGTATAAATTTTGAAGATGGAATGAATTCAATCATTAGATTGTGGGTGGAGACCCTATAGCTATGCTTAGTATCCATGACTCTGAAATTGGTTATTGTGTAGACTTTTCCAACGTATAGAGAATTGACGAATTTTCCAAATAAGTATTTACGCAATACTGCATGTATTGAATCACCCTGTGTAATTAAATTAAAACTATTTTAATAAGTGATAAATATTTATTAAAATTAGGATATTTTGAGTGAAAAAAGAATAATAAAACTTCAATGTCTAAATGATCTACCTGGTCATCAACTAAGAGAAAGTCATCAGATATTTTTGGGTTATCGCCAGTTCGAGTCTTGGATTCCCATTTTCGAATCACACGTACGAAGATGGTCCAATCATCCCTGCCTAGTGAAAGATCTTCAAGTCTTGTCACTTCTTTCATGGTCCTGAATTTTTTTATGAGAGAATACATATTAGTTATATGAATAAAGGGATTTAAATCATAAGTAAAAGGATTAAGTATATTATAACTTTTGCGAATTACGCAAATATACCTATAGTTATAGATGATAAAACCTCATCGTACACAACATTTTTTGTCAAATGTCTATCAATTTGGTAATCATTTTTTATGAATAATTTTAGGCCGCTGCTTGAAGTTACTCTAGATATAGCGACATAGAGTTGACCGTGACTGAAAACAGGCTTCGGTAAGTATATTGAAACTTGATCGAGAGTTTGCCCTTGGCTTTTGTTGATTGCCATGGAGAAAGCAAGACGAACTGGAAATTGGCGTCTTTTGAGAATAAAAGGCCATTTGGAGTCCGTTGCAGACATAATTATTTGTGGAATGAATACTTTTGCGCCTATATTAGATCCTGTGATAATTATAGCCTCTATGACCAATGGAGATAACTGTGTAATGGTTAATCTTGTGCCATTGCAAAGGCCAGCACTTTGATTTATGTTTCTCATTAGCATAATAGGCGAACCTATCTTTAGCTCCAAGTTATGGCTTGGGAGTCCAGCAAAGTTTAAGCTATTTAAAAATTCAACAGGAAAAAGCACATCTTGGTCACGAATGTCCCCAGCAGCCTTAGATATTGAGTCTGAGCTGAAATAAGTTGTCGCATCTCCGGGAATGACATTTAGTACGTAGGCATTAATGGTGTCAACCATATGGTTTGTTGGAGTTAAAATAGCACGACCCTTAATGTAATCTGGATCACTGTATCTCCTGACCAAATCGGGGTATGCACTTGAAACAATATCAGCAATTGGGTTATCGGAATGTGGTATAAGGTTGGCATTTGGGATTTTTACCCACGATGGAAATTCGTCATCTTCAAATGATTCTGTCTGTAATTTCCCGTCACCTAGTGCTAGGACCCAATCTCTAAATGAAGTTGAATCTTGTATCCGCATGTTCTTCGATAGGTTAAATACATGGCACAAACTCCACAGCTTTGATTTGTTAATTGATACATTTACAATTTCTTCTCTGCTTCCCTTATGAACAACAGGTAAAGTTTGACAAAAATCACCGCCCAAAAGAATTGTAATTCCACCAAAAGGCTTTTCAAAAGATTTTTCATCATTGAATCGCATTATGTCTCTTAATGTTCTGTCAACAGCTTCAAAACAATGACGGTGGTTCATAGGAGCCTCATCCCACATAATTAGCTTTTTTTTCCTAATGAGCTCTGCAAGATGAGTCCGTTGATGAATATCGCATGTTGATTCGGCGTGAATATCAATGGGAATCTTAAATCTTGAATGAGCAGTTCTTCCACCGGGTAGCAACAATGATGCAATACCTGAAGATGCAACTGCGAGAACAACTTTTCCCTCTGAACGCAAGCGTGCAAGAATTGTTTTGTACAAAAATGTTTTACCCATGCCACCTGCCCCATTTACGAAGTAAAAACCTCCTTTGTTTTCTTTGACGGATCGTTTAACATGATTATAAACATCTAATTGTTCATCATTCAGTGCATTGAACATGTTAGTATGATCTCGTGCCAAAGAATTTACATCGTAAGAAAGTTCCTCTCTTAAAAGCCTATTATCCTTTTCTTGAATCATTGTAGCATCGGGAAGTGGTATCGGCGAGAAATCTTTTAGGCTTTTCCCATTTTTGTTTAAAATATTATCAATTTCGTGAAGGGCATAATTCTTTAATTGATTTTCACTAAGAATAAGATCAGGTAGGCATAAGATTTTTGTTTGGCGATGAAGCAAATCTTCTGATAGAATCTCCCAGTTGTCGTCCCAAAGTCTTTTTGGATCCTCAATTTCGCAAAAAAGAAGCATTACAGCAAATAGGTCACGCAATTGATTACCCGTAGCCCATTGGGATGCCTGATCTAGTGCGTTGTGCCATTCTTTGTCATCTTCTAACATGCCGAGAGCATAACATGCTTCTTTGCATGTTGGATAAACAATACCATTAACCATCTTGACCTCATCGTAATTCCTTGCTCCCCGAACAACGTTTAAGAGCATACGAAGATAAAATCACTCACCAGATGCCGGATGAGCATTTACTATACGACCTAAGCATGTGCCTAAATTTTTCCTTCTAGACCATTCCTTTGCCATTGAGTCCCAAACCCATTTTGAAGGAAATTCAGCATAGGTTAACTCCCTTGCATCCTCATGGATGCAATTTGTGGTCATCCATTGTGTAAACATAGTCTTCTCAACATCTATCCTATCAATCACAGTATTCAGATTGTCAGAATCTTTAAAAGTGACAACCTGCTCATCCGGCAGATGGAAACTTAATCGCTCAACACCGATGCTTCGATATTGTACGTGAAACTGATAAATTCTCCAGCAAGCTTCACATGCAGATAAGTAACGACAATCGAGGAATGTTTTAATTTCATCAACGTCTAAGATTTCGTTGTTACAATCATTATCAGTACGGACAATTGATTGCGTGAGCTCCATTGTGGTTCTGTCCGGTCCTTTATTTATGTACTTGAAAAGATATTTAATTGCCCTTGATTTATTACACCATTCCACATTAATGCGAGCTTGGTATTTGACGACTAAGTCAATATTGTGTGGAACAACAAATCTGTTATCAAGTTTAAATCCTATCTTTTCTACAAATCTCCCGTCATCTCTCCGTCTATATATTGGGAAACCATTATCATCAAATTTGGTAATGGTTGTGAATTTTTTGGGGAATTTTTTGGAGTAACATCCGTCTGCCATACAAGGGGAACGGGGATTTGCGTGTCCGCAGGGTCCATGCATCATGAACTGGGAAACAAATGCGTAGGCAATTGGGTCGCTAATACAATCAGGTAACTCAGATGAAATAATGTTATCAATATCATATGATGTTGGTTGTTTTGTATCTGCATGTAGGAATATCAGGATGTGGGCGTGTGGCAATCCCCTTTTTTGGAATTCAATTGTGTAGATAGATGTCATATAATATAAACGTTGTTATAGCTGTTGACATATTATAAAAGGTTAGAAAATAAAATAAAATGATTTGTAATTTACAATCATTAATTATAAAATATGAGATACGTACCTGCCATTACTTTCCCAAAGTGTTTTCCTTTAACTAAATCCTTCACTAGAGCATCAAGTTTTATTTTAAAAACTCTTGTGATAATATCTGGCCTATCCTCGGGCTTTTATCCAGGAATCATATTAAGAAACCTTGTGATTTCGGGCCATTTAGGATTAGCCGTGAAGGTGATAAACAGATCTGGATTACCAAAGAATCTACAAATAACCATTGCGTCTTGGAAATTTTGAGCCATATAACGTGGACCCCCAGTGAAACTTGATGGAAGGACAATACGTTTTCCTATAGACGAAGGCGTTGAATCTCCTTCAAGAACAGCATCTTTCAATCCTTTATATAGCTCAACCCTTAATTGTGGTTGGTTGTTTCTAATCCACCTCAAACTTTCATGTTCAATGCATGTATATGCATCGACAACATATTATTGAAAAAGTCTTCCGGAACGTAAAATGGTGGTAGCTTCATTTGTTCTTTGGTGCAGACGGTAGCCGTAATATTCTCTCATAGTTAAGCAATTTCGTTTAGTCTTAAGTTTCCCATTGTTTCTTCTATAAGTTATACCCAGTTGGTAGCCATCTTCACCATATGGGAATAACAATGGGTATAGCATAGCCATGAAGGATGGATGAATATCGCTAATTCTTTGCAATCCATTTGACTTATGGTCAACAATAATATCTCTCATAACATTATCCTCAGTAAAATCACTAACAATGAGTGCGGCTATTTCGGAAGCAGTAGGGAAATTGTAAACCGATGGGTCTTTTGAACGATTTTTAATCAACCTTATTCTCACAGGCATGACATTTGAATTCTCAAAACGTTCACGTGCCATTCGAAAAACTTTAGCAATCTCATTGTGCTCATCAAGCATTGATACTAATTTTGAAATAACTTGAACATCCAACTTTGATTTCGATCTATCTCCTCCTAAAGAATTCATTCTATTCCTGAATTCATTCTCCGTGTCATAAATATAAAGTTGCGCAAATTTTGGGCATTGACCTTCAACTGGAACCAAAGAACCTAGAAAATGATGGTTTTCTCCACTAATACGATAAACATAGGGACCGAATCCATTATTTATTTGATTATCAACTTTAGCGCCAGTGGAGGTAAACGCAAACATGGAATTGTATGCTCTAATGTTGTCTTTGAATTTAGATGAACCACAATCATTTTCAGAATTCAATAGATCGTTCAAAATATGTGGTGGTCTTTTTATAATGGGTAAGATGATCTTTCCTTGTTGGCAACACAATGAGAATTTAGGACACGCAGGAGTACGATTCTTATCAATTCTCTCCTCATACCATAGAATTGCACTACAATTGTCACAAACGGCGCTTGGACCACCAAAATCCCATGCTTCTTTAAACTTTCCTATAAATTTGTTAAATTTTGGAATTTGTTACACCATAATAGAAGTAGATACATAAGTTGTTATGAGTTATTTCAATGAACACTTACGAATATCATACTTACTTTTCAAAATGATATTTAAATGATCCTTAGTTCGAGTCGGATGCTCTGTTGGTGTTGTATCACCTATATTTCCTACATTTCATATAATTGGCATTAATTATATTACAAGAAAATATATATTTCTTTCTAATATATATGCGTGTTACGATTATGTACAGTTAATAAATGACTTACCTGATCCAGTTACAGCATGGAATGATTCCAAAGCATGGTTTACAAAGTTAATGCTATATCCACAATAGTTACTGGGATGGTTAATCACATTTGATGAGTCATCAGCAAACGTTGTTGTCATTACATCTCCATTTTCTAGCACTTTTGTTCTAGACGTAATTGTCTTCCGTTTCTTTGGGGTAGCATTGCCTTGATTCTTTACATTGTCAGCATTAAAACAAAGATGCTGAATGGAAGACATGTCTTCAATCGAGGGATGAAGATTATTAGGCATATTACTTAAACCAATATTTGGCGTTGACGTACGACGTACGTTACTTGATCGCTTACGAAACATAATCAACCTACGACGGGATCTTGCAATGCGGGATTGATACGCAGGATCCATCTAATTTGAACGAAAATACCAACTATGTTTTTATTGGTTGAATAATATCATGATAAATGTATATATAACACGACATAGAGACATAATTTTATATCATTGTTTCTCTATCTATTTGTCTGATATTTGCTGATAAGAAGATAAAGTCATTCCTTTTTTAATTTGATGGAGAAAACCAAAGTTTTATTGATTTTAACATAAAAAGAATTGGATGGGTTACTTGGTAATATACTCCGAAGAAGTTTGCAATCAAGATATATTTTACACAACTAATTGAAGGCCCTACCAGAAATTGACATTTAACATGTCAACATTGGGAGAAATGAAAAATTGACAGAGAAGATGAAATTAACATTTCATAAGTAAAATAAAAACAATTAACTGATATTTTTTAATACCCTCGGGGCTTGAGTTTTGGGTTCATTGCGTGGTTAGCAATTTTTGGAGATAGAAAATTTTAGGTGATATTCGTGTTAGGTTTCGAGATTAGAGGTGAGGAATTATTTTTAGAGACGAAATTATTTTTGGAGATTGTTAGCCTGATTTTTTAGAGTTAGGCATTCGGCGAATTTCGAGGGCGAAATTCCATTGTTAGTGGGAAGTGTAACAACCCGCGTAATTTTTGGGCTATTTTAATTAATTTTTGGAAAATGGAGGAAAATAAAGTTTTTGATAAAATTATTTTTATTGCTCAAATATGTTGAATATTATTTTTAAAGGCGAGAATTTCAAACGGTTTCGAAATCGGAGTTAAAACGGATTTGAATATTCGTACTCGTGTTGTTACGTTTTATTCATCGCTAATATATATTTGTTGAGCATATTTCTTGTCGTATTGTGTACTTCCCCATATTTTCTTTTAGTGGAAGGTTAGCGCGGATTTTGAGGCGCTATGGAGATTGATTTTAGCGAGGATTGGTTGGGAAAGATTTGTATTATTTTGATGTATAGAGCATTGAAGATTTGTATTTATTTTTCGAGTTGGATGTTGTATTTTAATTCGAGAGACTTGTTGTAATTAAAGAGATTGAGATTGGTGGATTTATATTATTGTGGGTTTATTTAGATGCTCTATACCTTGTCACTTGTCACTTGTGGATTTGGATTTATTTTATCGCATTAGCGCTCCGTTCGCTCTCCCCGGGCGGGCGGGGTGTTACAAATGGTATGTAATACCCCGTATTTTTATGTTATATTAATTTGAGGATTTATTAAGCCACATCGTAGTATCCTTACGGCCAGAGAGACAAACTTCATTGTGTCATTTCAAAGAAATCATAAATATCAACAAAATATATAATCAAAATATCATGTTTTAATATCATGTTTAAATATGAACATGCGCTTGACGATGTAGTTGTCTTTAAATATAAGTTTCCTTTCTTAAAAATATAACAATAAATAGAATTTAAGGGCAATGGAAAATACCTTATTCTGAATGACGGTCCAAAGCCAGAAAGAGTATGCTCCAAATAAAATCACTGCAACATAGAATATGGAACAATACAATGCAACTTTATCAAAATATTTCTTGTTTATTACATACGATGCATACTATTGTAATTGGAATTTGAAAGACGAATTTTATATTGTTAACATTACTAAAGAGGATCAAAATATGTATTTTTCAACATATTATGTCATAGACTAATTTATTCATCTTAAGTCGATTTACTCGTCCAAATATAATTTTATCTTTTTCGACAAATATAGCAAGTGAAAGCTAATATGTTCATCTTTCACCGTTTACGCATACTCAAATAACAGATGCCAAATCTAATGATCGATACTTGGTATGATATGTTTAGCATTTAATTCAATGATGAGCAGCGCTCGTCAAGATAGTGCAGAAATATTTTCTGGTTTATAGCATAGATACTACTTATTCGTTTGAAGAGGGAAATGAATATATCATAAGAGAGGAAAATCATTCATACAGGTGCAAAACAAATCAAGAAAAACAGATCAGATGGTGGTATGTAAATTGAACCATGGAGAGAAACCCTAAATCATCTAGTAACCTCCAAACGACACAAATTATATTAATCTATATGTGATATTAATATAATTTTAGGCAATCTCTCACTATTCGGTAGTACGTGCTCAATCTCATGCCGTTTCGCTATTTTTATTTTTTTCAGTCTGTGTTGCTGTAAACACAATCTCAAAACAATTTTTTTGAGTCTAAATTTTAGAGTTTGAGCTTGCCATTCGATCAGTAGCTCCCAAATCTTCAGCTGTATACAAAATATTCTTTGGTATATGCCAACATCCTCATCTTTGGTACATCTTTGGGATAAGGAATTTGGAATCCATTTGGAAAAAAAGTTTGAATCTGTTTTAACTTTTTGATCGTAATAATGTCATTACTGAGGAGAATTTGGGATACGAAGAAAGCATAAAGGAAGAAATCTCACTATTCGGTAGTACGTGCTCAATCTCATGCCGTTTCGCTATTTTTATTTTTTTCACTAAGTGAAATGTTGTAATTAAATTTCAGAATCTTGTCATATGATTAGTTATTTAAATCAACAACTTATGAATATTTGTTGTTAGGAAAGGAGAAAAGTAATTTGTTTGAAACTTGATTTATTGGCTAAAATGGAAAAATAATATGATGTTAGCAAGTAAACACTTTGTGTATAAATAGTCTATATGATATAGATATTACACAAGAGAAGTTCTAGAGCGAAGATGTATATCATATCTGACATTCGCATACAGAGCAGAGAAATGATATGCATTTCAACTCATAAGTATGTGTATCAAGTTTTAGGGTCCATTAATATGACAGGTACATGTATGGATCAAATTATATAGCTGTAAATAATTTCACATTACTCCAGTTTGGCGTAATAAAATGTAGTAGGGATATATTTTGTTGTTATATTTGGGTTAAAGGAATAAGGTGTGGATGTTAGATTAATGCACTGATTATTCAATTTATTAAAATGAATAGACTATAATTAAAGAGGTTGAAACTTCAAATTAAATAGTTTTGCAATGTTAATTATAGAGTAATAATACAATTGATACCCCAAATCTAAAAAAACCCATATTTTCATCATACCCGAGAAGGGAGAAAAAAACTTCTAACTGCATCAGAGCCTCTATAGATCTTCATAAGATGACTGAAAACTCTAAACAACCCTCTGCTTTGTACTTCAAATCATGTCGTACACATTTATTTTATAAAAACTATTTTCACTATTTTAAGAGGTGTTATTTTAAATAAAAATTATTTTTATAACTTTTTATTAAAAAAATACTGTTTTGTCTATATAAAAAAAACTGTTTTTTATTTTATAAAGAGATGTTTTCACTGGAAAACTGTTTTTATATAAAAAAAATATTTTTATTGCAAACAACTATACATTATTAGACATTTTCTGTTAAAAAATAAATTTGTGCTATTTAAAAAAAACTATACTTTTTTTATTAATTTAACAAACAGTTTTCATCATCTCTCTCTAGCGAGATGGATATGATATAACAGAGGTACATAAGCTTCCCAAACCGGCAAGAAAATCCTAACACACAAAAAACCTTACAAGAAAAAGACCAAAACCAAAAAGCCTAAACCAGGAAAACCATCCCGCCAAAAAGGGAAGACCCAACCCAAGACAGTTACAAAGAGAAAGAACCTGGAACTCGCCAGATGCACACATATTAGATAACACACGAATCAACAACACGTGTAGGAACCCATCCAAAACACTCAGAATAAAACCAGATGCTCCAAAACCAGACGACCACAATTTGAAACAAACCATCGACAACCTTAGGAACAAAAACTTCACACAAAGCACAACTAAACCAAATGTTTACACTCTTTACAGCCCCAGCAAAAACACTCTAACACCATACCTGATATCAAAAGCAACTCCACAAATCTTAAGAGATTATACTAAAGCTAAAAAAACTAAATAATTGAAACCCATTCTTATATCTACCCAAATCTAAAAATCCAAAACATTTAAAACCCAAATCTCTGATATAAAATAAAGACAACAAAAAAACATAAAGTGAGAAATTGATAAAATTTCCCATGGAACCAAAAATAAATAAAGGGATTCAGTCAATGGACACCCTTATAAGCCTTTTTTATATGCAGGATCTTAGCCTCATGACTTGCACGGATATTTGCTAAATACTAATAATTATATAATAAGAACCCCTTTTATGATAAAGAGACACATATAACCACTTACATATACAAAACACATTATACAAACAATATGGAATAAGGCAAAATTTTAGGAATCTAGTTTGTATATACCAGTTAGATCACTTTCTCCCTCTTTCTCTTGTGGATTTTGAAGATTTAAAACCCTTTTTTTTACTATCCAACATCATATTCGCACCCAAATACAGTTTCAAACTTCAAATATATGAAAAATAAAATCCCTAAAATTACTTTCTCATACATACACATTTAATCAAACAACAAATATGCATTACAAACAGATAAATACCTTCAAATCCAAATGAATCTATAACAATCGCAGACTTTCTCTTACACATTTAATGAAACATCAAATATGCATTCCAAATTGTTAAATACCTTGATGGGTGCCGACAATAATTCCTTTATGAGAAATCCTCTTGCAAAACACAATCTCGTTCTCGTTGCAAATCAGGAGACATTGTATCAGCCAAATCTCCAAATAAATATAAGATGATGTGGGATGGGGATGAATTTGAGGCAACTTTGATTCGACCGAAGTGAACAGACGGAAGTGGGATATGGGATGTGGGAGATGTAAGACTTGGAAGGGATGAATGAATGACAAAATTTTGGCTTTCTCAAAAGTGTATTTTATCAAAATTAAGAGAGAGAGACGGAAGAAACGTGGAGAAAGAGACGGAAGAAACATCAAATAAATATTAGGTGCCACGTGGATAGGCTAATTGCAAAGCATAATAAATGCCTTATTTTGCATTTTATAGTATTAAGAGATGAGTGCATAATCGATTCCAAGTTTATTTATACAGTGGGAAAAAATTTCTATGAAACAATATATTATTTACTATTAATGTGTTGTTAAATTTCTTCAAATAATACCAAAGTTAATGTGTATTTAAGTTTACAGCCCACATGATGCATAAGCATTAAGAGGTAAAAAATAAGTATTAAGCATTCAGAGGGTACTCGCCTCTTAATGATTAATGTTGGGTTTTAATAATTTTTCAGGATTAGGAGGTAAAAAAAAATCAAATATTACCTCTTAATGCTGAATGAAACTCAATTCACCAAAGGGTGTGTTTGATAGACCAATTTTGCCATAAGAAATGTTGAAAAAGTTGCAAATGATGTTTTTGCTACATTTTTGGGTATTTTTTATGATTTTTTTACGTGCAACATGCCATTTTCATCCTTTTGCATTTTTGTGGGAGATTTTGCCCTTGTACCCAAATAAATTTTTGCACTCAAAACTTTCCCATTTTTGTTTTTATTAAAATAATGTTTTCTATTTTGTTAAAATCAATGGGTTGTTTTTATATTAGATTTTTTCAGTTTTGTTATTGTACAGTTTAAATTGTTTTAAACACTTTTTTAGTATTCATCTTTTTATACAAACCAGTCGAAATAACAATAAAAATGTTAAATACAGTTAAAAATCTACATTTAAAAAAGTTAAAAAATATTTTTCATTTTTTGGTTAATAACTATATAGTTTTTAAAAAGTCAACTTCCTTAATAAAACTAAAAATAATTTTTTAAATGAGTTTTAAAACTGTTAAAAAATGCAATATTTTTGCAAAATATTTTTCAAATAGTAAAAATTGTATTTTTTTAGGTTTTTAATAAAATATTCAATTTTTCTTTTCATTTTGTAAGAAAATAGTTAAATTTTTTATAATTAAAAAGATGTAAAAATTATATACATTTTTTATATAAGAAAATAGTAAAAACAAATTGAGATACAATTTTTAAAATTCATAGTGTATAATAAAAAATATAAATTATTGTAAAAGAAATATAATTTATTGTATATTAAAAAAAATTAAAAAATGGCAATCAAAACAATCAATAATTAAAAATAATTTTACAACTTTTTATTAATTTTAAAACATGATTTTTCACATGAAAAATTAATGTTATTAAAGAGCTTCATTTGAAAAGTTATAAGATTTGCCATGCAAAATTGTTCATTTGCCCACTTTTGTATCAAACACATCCTAAAAAGGTAAAACAAACACCCCTTATAGTGATGTTCAATAATTTGAATTGTTGTTCGTGCAGTGATATATTAGGACTAATTTAGAGGATAAGAAAATACTCAACCCGGTAATAACATAAAAAAGCTAAGTATTTGGTTTGAAAATGAATCATTTATATGCTTTAATGGATTTGTATCAAATAGTTGTGCTCTTATTTCAATAAATACGATCACCCAATATAAACTCACCCCATGTTAGGGCATACCTTCAAATGGTTATAGAACACATTCGCTATGCAAAAAAATTGAAAGCTTACTGTTTTGAATGAAAAAAATTCCCTTTTGGGCCATTTGGTAACACTCATCTAGTAGGATAAATTTGAGTTTCTACACATAGGCCATTTGGGAAACATACATTAATAAACATATGTAAGGTTTATTTGCATTGAACTTTATCAAATTTCTGAACCTTCCTATAATCAGTACCGGAAAAAGACATGAACTTTATCTTCTTCGTAATCGGCGATGACGGAGGTCCTCTTTATACCGAAAATGCTAGATGAAAACAGATCTAGTCTTCGATCCTAGGTTGTGGTCATAATAATGAGGGCTTATTTGTTGCTACCGCCGAGTCTGAGTCAGGTTGATACCCTGTTTGGCTGAAAATTGTCTTCCTGTTTAGTAGATTGGGTGGCTTCCTCTAAATCGTCAGCTATCGTTTTGAGGGGTATTTAAGGAGGTGTTACAGTAATTTAAGAGGGAAAAATAAATAGGATGAGTTTCAGAATTTAACGGAGGGTTCCTACTAATTAGAAATGAATAATTATGAAGGGGATAATGAAAGGGCAAAAAGGGGGATGGGAACAGACGATGATCCTTTGGAATTCGTGGAGAGAGAGGGAATGTAACAGACATGGTTGTTGTGCAAAGATGTGAACAATTGTGTGGAACATAAAATAATGGAAGCGTACCCAATATAATTGTCTTATGATAGAATGAAGATATAACTATTAAAAAAATGCCTTACAAAAATATGAGAATGAGCAAATTTTTGTAAACCAAAATCTGAACTAAACTTCATATGAAATTCTTAAATGTTATGATATTGAAAATAAACACCCAACATAATGATTAATGAAAGGAGAAAAAGTCTTAAGCCATATAGTATTTTGTAACTCCCTCACTCCTTGATCTCTTTTTCATTGTCCCTGCTAAACAATGACATTAAAGTTGTATAACTATAGAATATATAAAATATAATGTAACGGTATGATGTAAATTAAAGTATGTAAGTTAATATGTTAAGTATACCTGAAAGATTTGATTCACTTTGATGATCGTATGTTGCTTCCTTCCTCGTCAATTGCAAGTTCTATAGCACGATATGGTGATTCTTGAATGTCTTGCATATCATTAGATCCTTCTTTGTTTGTGGGTAGAGGACCGACATTTTTATGACTGGAGATGATAACGTCGCGCATTACCACGTGGATGAGCAAAATTAAAAGTAAGAATAATAATTGAAAATAACAAATAAGTGATAATGGCCAGTTAATCATACAACCTACATTTTGCCACATCTTGTGAAAGATTTTGAGGCATTCTATGTTTTCAAAAACTGGAAAACTTACATACAATGTTTATACTTCAATATGCTTTCGAATTATCAAGTAGGACTTGTGTTGGTAAAATATTACAATCAATGTTTAATAACATAATTAATTATTATATATTCTATAACAAATATAAAGGAAAATATTATAGAATATATATGCAACCATCTCAAGTCAATAAACGACCTCAAAGTAATAAAATGTCAAGTCCAATAAATTAAAAGAAATGACTATATACCCAAATACAATTGATATAATTTTCATAAATATGAAGAACTTTAGTGGAAAAGGTGTCAAAGAGCAAGACATGTAATAAATTGTATGGGGGAAAATATATACAGAAAAAAATCATGAAGATATAATAATTGAGTGAAAAAACTCCAAGATATTAAAGAATATATGAAGTCCATGAAATTAATGGAGTAGTTGAGTGGTAGAAATGTAATAAGCTACATAAGAAATGAAGTTAGAATATTAAATAAGATTACACGTGTCAAATGCTCCTTTAAATAGCACATTTTATAGCAATTACGCGCGCGCACACACACACACACACACACACACACACACACACACACACACACACACACACACACACATATATATATATATATATTTGTAATTGATGTAGAGTTAAATTTTTTAAATATTATACTCATTAGATTGTACCCATAACTAAACAAAGTCCGATCATCAGGATGGAAAACTAGTATAATTATAACATGTTATTTTAATATTTGAACTTCATTTATTTTTCAGTCTCTTACACTGCTTCTATTAAAAAATTTAAGTACTTAATTAATTTCTTGAACTTCATATATTATCTAATTTGTTTCTATATTTCACCCAAGTATTTGCATTTTTGAAAATTATTTTTTTCTTATAGCATTTATCAATATTCTTTAATTTCATGGACTCCATTTATGCCTTATTCTCTTACTCTTTTTGCATCAAATAACTGCATATTTATGAAATTTACTTTGATTTTCTTTGGCTATATAATCATTATTTAATTGATTGAACATGATAATCTGTAACTTTGAGACTCTTTAATGACTTGAGATGTATATATGAATATATTGTAATTTGTGCTTATATTCTCATAAAATTTGCAATGAATAATTTTGTTAGTCAGCGTACACTACAATGATTTATTAACATAAGTAATAGTTGATAATTTAAAAATAAATTGGTGTTTATTTATCAATTTAGAATATCATAGTGACCAAAGAAGTATCCACATTAAAAGAGTTTCGATGCGCGATGTGGGATGCATAACTAGTAAATTTCTAAAGTTGATTAAAATTTTGTCCTTTAATTTTTTGGTTTAAAATATTGATAAATGAACATTAATGAATCATGGCTTACTTAGATATTAAAATAATTTGAAAGGGCTCTTCCATCATATTATTTTGAATATGTGGCTACTTGTGCTTGGGAAAGGAAATCCCACCTGGCCCTTTTTATAGTTAACCTATTCTTGACTTCTTCAATCTCCAATTGGTAGGTAATCCAATATTTTTTATGGTAAGGGGGAAAGGTAGGGGAAACCAAAACCTCAACCTCCACATGAGGGTGAGATCCCTTCCACTAAGCTAACCCTAGTGCCAAAATGTATTTTCTCTGAAAAATGATTTTGTAGCGCATTGGTAAGTATTATTTTTCATGAAAACTAAGTGATATGTATGCATTTTCATGGGTTGGTAGTGTTTGATAGGTAATATTTTCCATGAATAGTGTTTCAAAACTTTTAGAATGTATGACTATTTAAATATTTAGTTTTTCAATTTTCCAACTATTATTTTTCCACCTCCAACCATAGGAATTTGAATTCCATGCAGATTGGAAAACTTTACCTTACACACGCATGCACGCATGCGTCATTTGGTTTTAATTTTAATAGTATCGTTTCCTCTTTACAATCAAAACATTACCTTTTCAATCAAAATAATTTCGAGTAAAACACTTTCTAAGGAAAAAGGTTTTGCATTCAATCCAGTATGTCAAAGTGTTTACACCATATTATTACCGACTAATAGGGTGTAGCCATGTTGAAAAACAACCAGTTATTATAACCAAGAGTATAAAGGGCCAGGTTAAGCAAATGGATGCACAAACAATGAACACATGTCAAGATCTTATACGTATGGTAACAACTCAAATAATGATTGTGGGGATGTGAGTGCACATAGGTGGGAATATTTAAATGGGTAATTATCTAACAGTTACATGGAATAAATAAAGAACTCGAGGATGATGTTAAAGATGACTCCCTCAACAAAAAAAATGCATTTACTTATTTTAAAACGTTTTTCCATTTTCTTTTCTTTCAGTTTTTATTCTTCTTCGAAGTAGTTTGTAAGGTAGATTTATTGTAGTTCTATTTACCTTTTTATGAAACGTTCCTTTGCATTTACTTTGAAATTGTCTTTACATTTTTTAGTTTAACGCGCTTTACATTCTTAGTGTAAACTGTTTTCTTTTAGTTTATTTATCTAACTTCGTTATTTTTTTTAGTTCGATTCTTCTTTTATCTTTATTTTTTCACTTTTCATTTTTTTCCTTAGATTCTAGTTAGTTTAATTTACCAACTTATTTATAACTCACAAAATTATCCATAATTGGAGCATAAATCTTCTTAATTGAAGCATCAAACGATACACAATAAGTTGATAATCACAAGGCTAATATAATCAGCTGGTTGAAACATCATAATCTTGCATGGCACGCTCACACACAATTAAAATTCACAAATCATCCAAGTTAGTGAAACATATATTGGGCATGCCCGGCAGAACCTAGTACTATATACATGTTTATCATGGCTCGAATGAGACAAAGAGATGATGGTATAAAGAATGTCGGTGAAAGTGGTTCAACTAGCCAACATATTGCCACTATATATCAAATAATGGTCAAAACTGGTTAAGAATTAAGAACAAATACTCAAAGCCAAGAATTTCTTGTGATAATGACCAAGATCAATTGATACATGAGTTGAATCCGTTACTTGACCATCTTTGGAATATAATTTATAATATTAGTACAATGATCATTGTAAGGACATAAATTTCCAATTGAGTCTTAAGGTAGTGTTGGCTCAATTTTGGACAAAAGTATTTGTGTCATAGGATAGTATTGAGTGAGTATCCTCCAAGCCTATGACATGCAAGAGTTTAAGACGTAGCGGCCAAGTCTTATAAAGCTTCATCATTGCCGAGTTTTAAGTGCCATATTTCTACGTCATCAACATGATATTCCATAGTCTCCAAAAGGTATGAATGCATATATATATATATATATATATATATATATATAGGGAGACTTGGAATATGTTTATAAAGGGTGTACTTTTACTTTAAACTGTTGTTTATTTTCAGAAGGTTTCTTTAAAACTTAAAAATAAAGTTTCTGGACTAAAAATAGAATTTTAAGCTTTCTGGAAGTTCGTTCGAAATTGTCGTTTGAACGAGGTTTGCCAACGACTTGCCACTAGAACTTCGTTACATAGTTCGTTCGAACGAAAAGTCATTCTAACGAAAATGTCGTTCGAACGAGATTTCGGCAGTAACAGTTTTTGGCAATTTTTTTTTATCACTTTTCCACTACTTTGTCCCACTACTCTTTCATAGAATCTAATGACTTCGGGACTAGAATTTTTTTAAGAACTTTTTCTATCTCGTAGAGAGGTTTGGCGAGCTTAATTCTTTCATAAAAAGTTCCCTTGGTATTTGTTATTCAAATTGATTTATTCAAAGAATAAAACAAGTTTACACCCAATTATTTGTTTTAATCCAAGTTTCTATATATATATATATATATATATATATATATATATATATATATATATATATATATATATATATATATATACATGTTTCTTGGAGAGTTTATTTGGCACCGGATTTATCTCTACTGTAAAAGAGAGTTTGGGTTTACTTTTACATCCCTCAAAGAAGAAGTTTGTTGTTTTGCTGCGACATTCTCACATGGTGAAAGTCACCATGTGTGGTTGACGATGTTCCTAAAGTCTCATTGGTGAATTACAAGGTTCTGGTGGAGTTCGAGGATTGTCGGCTAGGCAGAGGTAGTTACAAGAAGACGCTTCGGGGCTTGAAGGAGTCGAGTCGAGTGTTGTAAGTCATCTTGCTTGTAATTGTAAATTCCGTACTTAGTGGACTTAAGGCTAGGGCCGTCCGAGGTTTTTTCCCGTTGTGGATTTTTCCTCGTACATCGCAGGGGAGTGATTTATTTGTTTATTTTATCTTATTCAAAATTCACCTTAGATGCATGCTTAGGTAAAAAGATAAAATATGGTTTAAATCACTACTTATTTAATTTGCTGCAAAGAAAAGGTCACACATTAGGTATCATTCCTCGTGTTTTCAGATGTTTGCATTGTGGTAGGAAAGGTCACCTTAGGTCATTTTTTTTTATCTTAAAAGAAGTCCTAGGAAGTCTATGTCTAGCATTTCATTAGTTTCCAAATCCCATCATTTTAAATATACATCTATTTGGGTTAGAAAATCATTTTTAGACGCACTAGATATTGGATTTGTTGATTCTCATTTGCTTTCACATGAAACCTCTCTTGCTAAATCTAAAGGGTGAATGTGTTAGTTATTTGAATACTCTAGCTTTTTGTGCTTCATATTATATATCATTGCTAGGTGTATGCATGTTTAATCGTTTTATAGTCTATGCTCCATGCTTAATCACATGCTAGAATAATGATTTTTATTTATCTTTTGTATTATACTTCTTTCATTTTAGTTTGCATTAAATGAAAAATACAAAAAGATTTTTGTTTATCATTTGTGTGTTACCTTGTTAGTAATTTAGGCTTTATGAAAAATACAAATGATTTTTGTGTGTCTTTTGAGTAAATATTTTTTTGGTTAAAAAAGTATCAAAAACTCATTTTTTTTTTTGTATTTTAGTTTGACACACTCTATATGGCATACACTTGTGTTAGAATCCCTTCTTTTTTGCTTCCATGTGGCTAGAACTTTTGGTTTAGATTTTCAATCCTTATTATGTTCTTTACCATACTTACATGGAGTAGTTGGATTTTGTGTTATTATAATGGATTATATTTTTATATGCCTCAATTAACACATGCACGAGCTCTCTTGAAATTTTAACTTCATATGTATATTTGAGCTTTGTGAGGTGTTCTCCTACCAATCTAGTCATCTACATGTTATATGATCTAGGAGGACTAGTGCATGTTAAAATCCGTTGCATGTGAAATTTGTGTGATATATATATATATATATATATATATATATGGGTGTGTGTGCACGGGAAAGGGCTCCGAAAGGAAATATCATCCTTTGCGAGTAAGCCATCGTTTGTTTGGACGTAAAGAAATACGTGGTCCAAAGGCCTAAAAGATTAATGGCATTAAAAGAAAATATTGGCAAGGCCTATATTGTTTAGTTGATTTATTCAGTCAAAAGATTATACTCTATATGCTTAAATTGAGGGATTTTGGATGGTATATCAACGGTTTGCAGAATGTCCGTTTATACTAGCTGTACTTTCAATGTCATGACTCTATTGATTTATAGAATAATCAAAATTCTAGGCTTGTATGCATTGTGTATGTTTGTTCATTGAGTTCAATCTATATTATCACATTAGGTTATATTAAAATGGGATGAAGTTTGCAATCAAATGAGAACTCTACGAACATATTTTTAGTGATTGGGTCTAAATTTAATTGTTGCTAGTTCACACCCCTTCAGTTTCGTTTCCATATGACACATTTATGCTATAAGAGTGTGGAAAAACTTATGTTATTTAGTCTTGTGTCATTTTGGTGTTTATATCTATATGTGTGTACTTAATCTTAGTTTGAATCTATTTTGTATACATATATATGATATTTTATTATTTTTGAGTCTTTGCCATGATTCGCTAGTTCATTTATGCTTTTAATTCATTTTTGGTATCTATCTTGTTGCGAATTTTGTTTCGATATCACATGCTTAGATTACTACAATCAATTGATATCTTTTGTTATCGCATCATAGTTAATATTCATATCTTTATGTGGATTAGTTGAATTTGAGTTCCCCATGTGCTTTAATGTTCTCATCACTTTTTGCACGCACTATTGCATGTTTAACTTGTTATCCCATTATATTTATCCCTTGTTTAGTTTAGGGGGTGTATAAGCTTTAATTCGGGGAGATAAGTTAATTTTTGATTCTTTAGCTTTTGTCTATTCCTGAACAAAAAGGGGGAGAATGATAGGGGGAGAAATGGTATCTAATCCTATTGTAATCTTATCTAAGTTTAGGAGATTTAACTTAGGGGGAGAGCGCTATCTTTTTTGGTTGATCATAGTTGATAAATGGGAGAATTAATTTAGGGGGAGTAATTATTTTAATTGCATTTAATATTTTGATATTCCCTATGCATTTAATGTGTTGCTTAAGTGTGCAGGTATTGTAAAGCGACATCTATTTAAAGTGGCAAAGCGTTTAATTCTAAAGTGGTATTCGAGTCAAGCATTGTACTCTTTATTTTGGGTGGGATGTTTTTGAGTCTAGTGAGCTTGACGGCCCTTTAGGATTTTATTTTGGTTTTTGTCCCGGAATAGCCAAAGGGGGAGATTTGTAAGGACAAAAATTTTCAATTGAGTCTTAATGTAGTGTTGGCTCAATTCCAGACAAAAACATTTGTGTCATAGGATAGTATTGAGTGAGTATCCTCCAAGCCTGTGACATGTAAGAGTTGAAGACGTAGTGACCAAGTCTTATAAAGCTTCATCATTGCCGAGTTTCAAGTGCCATGTTTCTACATCATCAACATCATATTCCATAGTCTCCAAAAGGTATGAATGCATTTATATATATATATATATATATATATAGGGAGACTTGGAATATGTTTATAAAGGGTGTACTTTTACTTTAAACTGTTGTTTATTTTCAGAAGATTTCTTTAAACTTTAAAATAAAGTTTCTGGGCTAAAAATAGAATTTTAAGCTTTCTGGAAGTTCGTTCGAAATTGTTGTTAGAATGAGTTTTTTGTTCAAACGAGAATGCCGTTCGAACTATGTTTTCCAACGACTTGCCACTGGAACTTCGTTAGATAGTTCGTTCGAACATAATGTCGTTCGAACAAGATTTCGACGGGAACAGTTTTTGACAGTTTTCTAGGCACTTTCCCACTACTTTGTCCCACTACTCTTTCACAAAATTTAATGACTTCGGGACCAGAATTTTTTAAAAAACTTTTTCCATCTCCTAGAGAGGTTTGGTGAGATTAATTCTTTCATAAAAAGTTCCCTTGGTATTTATTAGTCAAATTGATTTATTCAAAGAACAAAACCAAGTTTACACCCAATTGTTTGTTTTAATACAAGTTTCTATCTATCTATCTATCTATCTATCTATCTATCTATCTATCTATCTATCTATCTATCTATCTATCTATCTATCTATCTATCTATCTATCTATCTATCTATCTATCTATCTATCTATCTATCTATCTATCTATCTATCTATCTATCTATCTATCTATCTATCTATCTATCTATCTATCTATCTATCTATCTATCTATCTATCTCTCTCTCTCTCTATCTCTCTATATATATATATATATATACATTTTGCTTGGAGAGTTTGTTTGGCACCAGATTTATCTCTACCGTAAAAGAGAGTTTGGGTTTACTTCTACGTCCCTCAAAGAAGAAGTTCGTTGTTTTGATGAGGCATTCTCACATGGTGAAAGTCACAATGTGTGGTTGACAGTGTTCCTAAAGTCTCATTGGTGAATTCTAAGGTTCCGATGGAGTTTAGAGATTGTCGGCTAGGCAGAGGTAGTTACAAGAAGACGCGTCGGGGCATGAAGGAGTCGAGTCGAGTCTTGCAAGTCATCTTGCTTGTAATTGTAAATTTTGTACTTAATGGACTTGAGGCTAGGGCCGTCCGAGGTTTTTTTCCCGTTGTGGATTTTTCCTCGTACATCGCAACATAGTGATTTATTTGTTTATTTTATCTTATGCAAAATTCACCTTAGATGCATGCTTAGGTAAAAAGATAAAATCTGGTTTAAATCACTACTTATTTAATTTGGTGCAAATTTAAATTTGGGTATATTTTAATTTAATTCAAGTCTTCATTTAATTTGTTAAAATTGGTTTGGCTTAATTTGGTAATATTGAATATATGACTTAGGCAAATTTCTTGGACTTGGGTTAAATTGGTTTAAGTCAAAATGTATTTGTTGTCTAATTTAATTTCACTTTGAACTTATTTTATTTTAATTTGAAAGAAATTAAAATTTGGTGTTTGTGGGTGTTTAATCGAACCATCTCGCTTCCCCATCTCAAAAGGAAATTACTTAATTTTTGTTTTTAAAATTGGGGGCCTCGTGTTCCAACAAGTGGTATCAGATCCGGAGCGCTAATTTATCTCGTCAAAGATCCGTTTTTCGTCTTTTATAATTTTTGTGCTCCTTGTATTTTTTGGTGGTTAATTTTTTTACTCATTCTTAATTTTTATTTTGTATCTCTCGATGGGCCGTCTTAATGATACTTTGTCCATTTATAATGATAATGAAGTTTTTGATATTCGAGATGAATTTAATGGGCTTAGTAAGTGTAATAAAAATTTAAGAGAATTAAATGTGAGATTTGCAAAAGGAATTAAGTTTCTTGAAAATGAAAATTTATGTTTTAAATCTAGAATTAAACTTTTGCAAACCTCACTATCTCGAAAAGATATTTTTCGTGAAAAGCTCATGGACATAAATTATGATTATAATATTTTAAATATGTCCAAGAAAGAGAGTGATAGTTGAGAAAAAACTCTTAGGGACATGTTTGGTCACATTGAGGGGGAGCGTGATAAACTTCTAGGAGTTATAGAAAATTTAAAGAAGGAGTCCCACAAAATTGAGGAGTCTAATTTATTACTTGAGTACGAAATTTTAAAAATGAAAAATAACTTACAGGACTCGAGTAGTAGTTGTAATGGTTCTAGCTCATCTAGTTCAAATATTTTCGTTGCTAAAGCTAAAACCATTGTTTGTCTTAGAGGGTCAACTTTATCCAAGGACTTAAGAAAAGGTCACACATTAGGTATCATTCCTCTTGTTTTCAGATGCTTGCATTGTGGAAGGAAAGGACACCTTAGGTCATTTTGTTTTGATCTTAAAAGAAGTCCTAGGAAGTCTATGTCTAGCATTTCATTAGTTTCCAAATCCCATCATTTTAAATATACATCTATTAGGGTTAGGAAATTATTTTTAGACGCACTAGATATTAGATTTATTGATTCTCATTTGCTTTCACATGAAACCTCTCTTGCTAAATCTAAAGGGTGAATGTGTTAGTTGTTTGCATACTCTAGCTTTTTGTGCTTCATATTATATATCATTGTTAGGTGTATGCATGTTTAATCATTTTCTAGTCTATGATCCATGCTTAATCACATGCTAGAATAATGATTTTTGTTTATCTTTTGTATTATACTTCTTTCATTTTAGTTTGCATTAAATGAAAAATACAAAAATATTTTTGTTTATCATTTGTGTTTTACCTTGTTAGTAATTTAGGCTTTATGAAAAATACAAATGATTTTTGTGTGTCTTTTGAGTAATTTTTTTTTTTGGTTAAAAAGTTTCAAAAACTCAAAAAGATTTTTTTTATGTGTATTTTAGTTTGACACACTCTATATGGCATACACTTGTGTTAGAATCCCTTCTTTTTTGCTTCCATGTGGCTAGAACTTTTGGTTTAGATTGTCAATCCTTATTATATTCTTTACCATGCTTACATGGAGTAGTTGTATTTTGTTTTATTATAATGGAATCTATTTTAATATGCCTCAATTCACACATGCATGAGCTCTCTTGAAATTTTAACTTCATATGTATATTTGAGCTTTGTGAGGTGTTCTCCTACCAATCTAGTCATCTACATATTATATGATGTAGGAGGACTAGTGCATATTAAAATCCGTTGCACGTGAGATTTGTGTGAGATATAATATATATATATATATATATGTGTGTGTGTGTGTGTGCATGGGCAAGGGCTCCGAAAGGAAATATCATCCTTTGCGAGTAAGCCATCGTTTGTTTGGACCTAAAAGAAATACGTGGTCCAAAGGCCTAAAAGATTATTGGCATTAAAAGAAAATATTACCAAGGCCTATTTTGTTTAGTTGATCTATTCAGTCAAAAGATTATACTCTATATGCTTAAATTGAGGGAGTTTGGATGGTATATCTACAGTTTGCACAATGTCCATTTATCCTAGTTGTACTTTCAATGTCATGACTCTATTGATTTATAGAATAATCAAAATTCTAGGCTTGTATGCATTGTGTATGTTTATTCATTGAGTTTAATTTATATTGTCACATGAGGTTATATTCAAATGTGATGAAGTTTGCAATCAAATGAGAACTCTGTGAACATATTTTTAGTGACTGGGTCTGAATTTAATTGTTGCTAGTTCACACCCCTTCACTTCCGTTTCCATATGACATATTTATGCTATAAGAGTGTGGAAAAACTTATGTTATTTAGTTTTGTATCATTTTGGTGTTTATATCTATATGTGTGTACTTAATCTTAGTTTGAATCTATTTTGTATACATATATATGGTATCTTATTATTTTTGAGTCTTTGCCATGATTCGCTAGTTCATTTATGCTTTTAATTCATTTTTGGTATCTATCTTGTTGCGAATTTAGTTTCGTTATCACATGCTTAGATTACTACAATCAATTGATATCTTTTGTTATCGCATCATAGTTGATATTCATATCTTTATGTGGATTAGTTGAATTTGAGTTCCCCATGTGCTTTAATGTTCTCATCACTTTTTGCACGCACTATTGCATGTTTAACTTGTTATCCCATTCTATTTATCCCTTGTTTAGTTTAGGGGGTGTATAAGCTTTAATTCGGGGAGATAAGTTAATTTTTGATTCTTTAGGCTTTGTCTATTCCTGAACAAAAAGGGGGAGAATGATAAGGGAAGAAATGGTATATAATCCTATTGTAATCTTATCTAAGTTTAGGAGATTTAACTTAGGGGGAGAGCACTATCTTCTTAGGTTGATCATAGTTGATAAAGTGGAGAATTAATTTAGGGGGAGTAATTATTTTAATTGCATTTAAAATTTTGATATTCCCTATGCGTTTAATGTGTTGCTTAAGTGTGCAGGTATTGTAAAGCGGCATCTATTTAAAGTGGCAAAGCATTTAATTCTAAAGTGGTATTCGAGTCAAGCATTGTGCTATTTATTTTGGGTGGGATGTTTTTGAGTCTAGTGAGCTTGACGGCCCTTTAGGATTTCGTTTTGGTTTTTGTCCCGGAATAGCTAAAGGGGGAGATTTGTAAGGACACAAATTTTCAATTGAGTCTTAATGTAGTGTTGGCTCAATTCCAGACAAAAATATTTGTTTCATAGGATAGTATTGAGTGAGTATCCTCCAAGCCTGTGACATGTAAGAGTTGAAGACGTAGCGACCAAGTCTTATAAAGCTTCATCATTGTCGAGTTTCAAGTGCCATGTTTCTACATCATCAACATCATATTCCATAGTCTCCAAAAGGTATGAATGCATTTATATATATATATATTTATATATATATAGGGAGACTTGGAATATATTTATAAAGGGTGTACTTTTACTTTAAACTGTTGTTTATTTTCAGAAGATTTCTTTAAAACTTTAAAATAATGTTTCTGGGCTAAAATTAGAATTTTAAGCTTTCTGGAAGTTCGTTCGAAATTGTCGTTAGAATGAGTTTTTCGTTCGAACGAGAATGCCGTTCGAACGATGTTTGCCAACGACTTGCCACTGGAACTTCGTTAGATAGTTCGTTCGAACATAATGTCGTTCGAACGAGATTTCGACGGGAACAGTTTTTGACAGTTTTCTAGGCACTTTCCCACTACTTTGTCCCACTACTCTTTCACAAAATTTAATGACTTCGGGACCAGAATTTTTTAAAAAACTTTTTCCATCTCCTAGAGAGGTTTGGTGAGATTAATTCTTTCATAAAAAGTTCGCTTGGTATTTATTAGTCAAATTGATTTATTCAAAGAACAAAACCAAGTTTACACCTAATTGTTTGTTTTAATACCAGTTTCTATCTATCTATCTATCTATCTATCTATCTATCTATCTATCTATCTATCTATCTATCTATCTATCTATCTATCTATCTATCTATCTATCTATCTATCTATCTATCTATCTATCTATCTATCTATCTATCTATCTATCTATCTATATCTCTCTCTCTCTCTCTCTCTCTCTCTATATATATATATATATATATATATATATATATATATATACATCTTGCTTGGAGAGTTTGTTTGGCACCAGATTTATCTCTACCGTAAAAGAGAGTTTGGGTTTACTTCTACGTCCCTCAAAGAAGAAGTTTGTTGTTTTGCTGCGGCATTCTCACATGGTGAAAGTCACCATGTGTGGTTGACGGTGTTCCTAAAGTCTCATTGGTGAATTCCAAGGTTCCGGTGGAGTTTCGAGATTGTCGGCTAGGCAGAGGTAGTTACAAGAAGACGCGTCGGGGCATGAAGGAGTCGAGTCGAGTGTTGCAAGTCATCTTGCTTGTAATTGTAAATTTTGTACTTAATGGACTTGAGGCTACGACCGTCCGAGGTTTTTTTTCCCGTTGTGGATTTTTCCTCGTACATCGCAGCATAGTTATTTATTTGTTTATTTTATCTTATGCAAAATTCACCTTAGATGCTTGCTTAGGTAAAAAGATAAAATTTGGTTTACATCACTACTTATTTAATTTGGTGCTAATTTATATTTGGGTATATGTTAATTTAATTCAAGTCTTCATTTAATTTGTTAAAATTGGTTTGGCTTAATTTGGTAATATTGAATATATGACTGAGGTAAATTTCTAGGACCGGGGTTAAATTGGTTTAAGTCAAAATGTATTTGTTGTCTAATTTAATTTCACTTTGAACTTATTTAATTTTAATTTGAAAGAAATTAAAATTTGGTGTTTGTGGGTGTTTAATCGAACCATCTCGCTTCCCCATCTCAAAAGGAACTTATTATTATTTTTTTTTAAAATTGGGGGCCTCGTGTTCTAACAATCACAATAGTAAATGATGATGCGGAAAATCATCCTTTAGGGTTCAACCTATTTTTGGATATTGGTTATCCATGGAGAAGATAATGACATAAATAGAATAGTGGAAGAGATGAGAGAAAATGTATGCAAAAGAGTATATAAGTGGTTACGCCTTGGCCTACATCCACTATGCAAAGTTTGGAAGTAATTTCACTATAATAAAAGGGCAAAATGCCATGCAAGGTGAGTACAAACTTCTCTCTTTGAGAAACCGTGTGCAATAAAGATTCTAATCGTTGCTCAAATTCTAATCACAAACTTATTTAATTAGAGTCAATTTATGAATCAAATCAATTCAGTCCTTAAACTCAAATAACTACGTGCATGTAGTGTCAAACCAACATAAATAAAGTATGCGACACAATAATTCAGGAAAAATCCCCTCTGGGCAAAACCTTTTATTTCACTATAATTGTAAATTGCAACTTACATCGGTTACAATGAAATACATTTTGACACTTGAATATCCACAGGCATCGGTCGATGTCATCAGTAATAAATCCACACGCAGGGAACCTGATTGAACCGCAGTCCAGTCTTCAACTCAGGAACACCGCAACACTCCCTTATAAAACGCAGTCACAAAACTCCGTCGAGACTCACTCCCCAATAGCACATAGCCCTCATTTGTAGAGATCTCCCTACAAAGTATGAACAGTAGCAAACTATGTTTTTGGGTTCTACAAAAACATCTCACACAAAAGCAATTGGGATTGTGAATTGTAAAAACAAAAGTAATGAACCCTAAAATGGTTGGAGAATTATAGAAAAATCGTACTGTCAAAAACCAATTTTTCTCCACAAGAAAATCAGTAGCCTGACACCCTTATTTATATTAAAAATCAAGGCGGTGACATGTCAGCTAAAAACACCTCTCGTTCGAACGACATGCGACATCGTTCGAGCGAACCTCCACCTCGTTCGAACGAGATGTGACGTTGGTCAAGCGACAGTCACTGATCCTCTTAAAAATACTTTTAAAGTTTTAAATAACTTGATATCCTCAAATCTTAAAACGGTTCACGGGATCAGGAGATATTTATCCAAAACTTTATGATAAATTTTTTTTGAAAAATAAAAATAATTTATTAAAAATTCCAAAAATCATTTTAACATTTATAAAAAATATCCCAACACTTTTAATGTGAAATGTAAATGAAACTTAAACACATTTTACCAAATTCATCCTTGATGGGCTTGAATGTTGAAGTCTTCTTGAAATTCGAATTATTCTTTGATGTCAATGTGATCTTGAACTTCTTCGACGATGTAGCGGTATACGACATACAAATTGATAATGGACAAAAATGTCCTTACAAATCTCCCCCTATGTATTTGCCGGTACAAAATAAAAACATCCGAATTATCAATCAAAATATGAGCTATACAAATTTACCCTCCCATGAATCCAAGACTGAAAAGGTAAATAACAAGTCTTCAAACTTTTTCAAATTCAACAAACTTCAAACATTCTTTGTCATCATTAGGGTGTGCAATCCTGTGCAATCTTAAAATCTTCAATTATACTTACACACATGAGACAAAGTAAATACCTCGTGACGTATCGAGTTTGAAATGATATAAATATAAAACATGTAAGCATAATCAAATCTCCCCCATGCTTAAACTCCCCCATAATATCATAATTCGTTCTCCCCATTTTTATTTGTCCGAAATAGATAAGAAAAAGAATAAATCACATAAATCAAATCGGGGTGTCACGGTAAACCAAGCAAATAAACTATTTTTCAAATTTCCAAATTTTTTATACAAAAGTGTTACAAACAGACACCATGAATTCATACTAAGATAACCAAATCGTGGAAACGGTATGAATGGGTGTGAATAGATTCAATTAGGAAATAAAACTCAATCACGTCATATGCACATGATGCATATTGTGTATTCTTAACAAATGAGCATCAAAATCATCCTTAGGTGTAAAAGTGCTGAATTTAGATGACATCGTCTTAAATCAAAATCAACAAATCAAAGTCTATATGATTTTCACACCATTAACGTCTAAAAACTTTTTAACGCTTTTTTAAGACTTTTTAAGGATGTGCAAATCCGTTTTAATTCTCTAACCAAACTCCCTCATATATATTTTCTTTTTGAGGTGATCTAAATTATCAAACATTGGAGAATTGGTGAATAAACCTAATGGTCCCCTTTTGGCATAAATTTCTTTTTATTGCCTTTAAATTTTTTCGGACTCTTTTAAACCTCTTTAAATTTTGGATAATTAAAATACCTCAATTTTTTAGGTCCAATTAAATGATGGCTTAATCTCAAAGGATATATGTGTACCTTTCATAGCCCTTCACCGTTTTTAAAATACACAGAAACTCACGGTAAACGGTTTAAAATATACACACCTTTTACTATCTTGTTTTATCGCATTTGGTTCGTTTTAATAGATAGAATTTAGATGAAAACACTTAACCAACATGTGATTCGACAAGAATGATATTCAAATAAATTTGTGCTCGTGTGCATAAAAGGAAATAATGAGTCAATCATGTAGGTAATAACACTTAATTACATCTTAATTTCTCCAAACATTATAAAACACATGAATGGCATGACTTATTGTCTTAAAATACTATAAAAAATGTCACATGGATATGGAATGAAGTTGTGACTCTGTCATCCTAAATGATCATTCATATACGGTGCAAAACTAAATACGAAAATCTTTTTTTATTTTTCATCATAAACAAAATCATTTTTTTGTATTTTTCAAAAATTTTCCAAAAACAAAAATCTAATATAAAAAGTACATGTCAACACACTAGCAAATATATATCATGAAACCACAACTAGTGTATGACAAAAATCATGCAAGCAATCAACAATATGAAATAGCAAGTGACGAATCATGTTCAAGCATTTGATAATTAACACGTCTAGAATCTAGTGCCTCTAAAAGTGATGTCCTAACCCAAATAGATGTGAAATGTCGTGTGGGGGTTTTGGGAGTCAAGGGAACACTAGACATAAACTTCCTAGGACCTTTTAGAAGATAAAAATAGAAACGACTAAGGTGCCCTTTTCTATCATAATGTAAACAAATGTAAACGGGTGGAACAACACCTATGGGTTGACCTTTTCTAACGTCCTTAGGAACGGTTGACCCTTTAAAACAAATAATGGTTCTGGCTTTTGCAACGAAAGCATTAGAACGAGATGAACCATTACCATCACCACACAAACTACTCGAGTCTTTTAAATCATTTTTCAACTTCAAAATTTTAGACTCAAGTAAAGAATTAGACTCTTCCAAAGTTAGGGATTTCTTTTTCAAGTTATCATTAAACTTAACAATTTATTTCTCTCATCCTCATTTAAAACAAACTTATCCCTAAGAGTCTCTGCACGTGTCGTAAAATCATCGATTAATTTTTTATCCTCAACGACATAAACAGGAACCCTTGAATTTTTTAAGTTCTCCAATTCTTTTTTCTAAAGCTAGGACTTTATCATCACTCTCCTTTTTGACAACTTTTAAAGAATAAAAGTCAATACACAAATTACCAAAATGCTCATGGAAAATATCTCTTTGAGTTTGAAACGTTTGCAAATGTTCAAACTTATTTTAAAGAAGAGAATTTTCTTCTTCCAAAATTTTAATTCTTTTGCAAAGTTTCAAATTTAAAAGAGTTAATTTTTCCGCATGATCGTGAACTTTATCAAACTCATCTCGACTAACAACATCAACGGTATGAGAATACATCGAGAAAATAAATCAGGAGAGGAACACAAATAACCACAGAAAAAATTGCACTACAAGACCTACACAGTAAATTAGTGCAACAGACTCTGATACCAATTTGAGAAACCGTGTGCGATAAAGATTCTAATAGTTGCTCAAATTCAATCATAAACTTATTTAATTAGATTCAATTTATGAATCCAATCAATTCAGTCCTTAAACTCAAATAACTACGTGCGTGCAGTGTCAAACCAACATTAATAAAGTATGCGACACAATAATTTAGGAAAATTACCCTCAGGAAAAAATCTTTTATTTCACTATAATTGTAAATCACAACTTACATCGGTTACAATAAAATAAAGTTTGACACTTGAATACCCACAAGCGTCATTCGATGTCATCAACAATAAGTCCACATGCAGCGAATCTACATGAACCGCAGTCCAGTCTTCAACTCAAAAACACCGCATCACTCCTTTATGACACACAGTCACAAAACTCCGTCGAGACTCACTCCACAATTGCATGAAGCCCTCGGTTGTAGTGATCTCCCCACAAAGTATGAACAGTAGCAAACTATATTTTTAGGTTCCACAAAAATAACTCACACAAAAGCAATTGGGATTGTGAATTGTAAAAATAAAAGTTATGAACCCTCAAATGGTTGGAGAATAATAGAAAAAATGTATTCTATCAAAAACCCATTTTTCTCCACACGAAAATCAGTATCCTGACACCCTTATTTATATTAAATATCAAGGAAGTGATGTGTCAACTAAAAACACCTCTCGTTCGAACGACATACGACGTTGTTTGAGCGAACCTCCATCTCGTTCGAACGAGATGTGACGTCATTCGAGCGACAGTCACCGATCCTCTTATTTTTTTTAAAGTTTTAAATAACTTGGTATCCTCAAAGCTTACAACTGTTCACGGGAACAGGAGATATTTATCCAAAACTTTTATGATAAAATGTTTTTCAAAAATAAAAATCAGTTATTAAAAATTCCAAAAATCATTTTAACATTTATAAAAAATATCCCAACACTTTTAATGTGAAATGTAAATCAAACTTAAACACATTTTACTAAATTCATCCTTATTGCGCTTGAATGTTGAAGTCTTCTTGAAATTCGAATTCGTCTTTGATGTTAATGTGATCTTGAACCTCTTCGATGGTGTAGCGACATACGACATATAAATTGATAACGAACAAAAATGTCCTTGCACTCTCTCTACAAATTTACAGTACAATAATAGGGTTCCCGATTTACGATCCCTGAGGAAGGAGACACAAGATGTCTTTTATGGTTCTGGGGGTGTCCAGTGTCACCTCCCAGACATGTACTCTATGTCTGAATGTTAGATCATCTAATAAGCATGTGATACCTATAGAGAAGGATGTAGATGCCATGGTGGAGAATATTCTGCCCACCTGTTGGTTGATTTTTCATAACAATTTTCATTAGATATGTCAACAATACCCTTGTCTAAATTTTCATGCGTTCACGAGATGCTGAGGTAGAGTATCTTGGCCAACTGAGACTGATAGAGCTTCAGTCCTCTAAGGACGTGCTGAGATGGGATTGGATGGATGCCTGACTAATAGATGACGCTGATGGGTTGACTTCTTGGTAGTAACCGAGGCCGATACTATGAGCGAGCTACAAGTGAGGCCGACATTATGAGAAGATTGTAGGCCCACACTCTGAGTAGGTTGTAGGCCGATTCTATGAGTTGACTACCTTTGGATTGTAATACCCCGTATTTTTATGATATTTATTTATGGGATTAATTGAATTAAATGTGTATTAATTGGAAATTAATCCGGATAAAAAAATACTAGCGAGATGCGAGTTGGTATTTGATTTTAATGAGTATATATGGCTATATATGAATATTGAATCATGAAATTTGTCGTGAGATTGAAATACGGCAATTTGGAAATTTTGTTGGGACGCGTGTGACAGTCGCGTCAGGAATATAAGTATTTTAATTAAAAAGTGAATTTTATTTTTATTAACCGTATGGTCATTTTGAGTGCGCCAACGCGTCCGGAAGGGTCGAAATAGTCAGAAAACACTATCCGGGGGTTTAGTTCGGGTCCCGAGGCATTTTTAGGCCATACCGGCAACGTAAAAGGGTAGTTTGGTAATTTTAGAATTTGGGGAATTAAAACCCACGAAAATTAGAGTTAAAAATCTGACTTAGTCTTAACCCACTAAGCCATTTCCAACCCCAATCTAGGTAGTGGGCTACGGGAGAAGTTTAGAAACCTTAAACTTGCCAAACCAACCTCCATCTCCATTGTCATCCTGAGAGAAGAAATTTGTAGAGAGAGAAAGAGAAGAGAGTTCTGCAGAGAGAGAGAGAGAGGACAATCCAACCTTCAAGATTCGACATCAAAATCAGAGAAAGACATAAGGCAAGTGCTTTAATTTCGTTTTTGCAAAGAATGCTTCTTCCATGTGTAGGAAATTCATATAATTGTATTGTTTTTGGGAGATCTATAAAAACCCATGAAATTGGAGTTGTGAATTCAGATTTTAATGTAGGATTTCATGTAGAACTGTTATTGGATGATTGAACTAAGAGAATTACTATTTTTATATGCAAAAACGGATTTAATTATAACTATGGAAGACTTTAAATTTCTAGGGTTCATGTTCTTGAAAATTGGGGAAAATTGGAGAGATTTGATGATTAGATGTGGTTTGGGATGATTAGACCCCATATAAATGTTGTTATACGAATTTAATATGTTTAGGGATGATTAGAAACCTTGAAACCTTGTTGGAATGACATTTAGATAAGATTAGAGGTGAAGAAAAGTTGGAAAAACGTAATAGGAATTTTCTGGGCTCAAACTGTCACCCCTTCCCAGGTCGTTCGAACGAGCTTCTAACGAGTTGACAGTTTGCCTTCTAACGAGAGGGATGTTCGTTCGATGTCTTTCGTTCGAACGAGATCTCGTTAGATGCACAGTTCGTTCGAACGAACTCTCGTTCGAACCAGCCTCGTTCGAACGAGACTTCTAACGAGAGGACAGTTTGGCTTTTTTGGCCTGATTTGATTTCGAGTGTTCCGTAACCTTATTAAATGGTAGAGTTGACATTTACTTGATGACTAATTGACATAGTTGGGACATTTGGGATATATTGGGGAGTAAAATATAGAAGTGCGGTTTGAATTAAATGATATTTATGGGTTAGAACATGAGTACAAATTACGACGTGAGGATATTGGGTGACGTATAAATCGGGGACAAGCGTGTGGGTATAAGAACGAGAAGTATACCACTAACATATATATGGTAATAGCTAAGATGTGTGCATGCTTAGTATATATGATTTGATGCGTATGACATACCTACCATACTTGCTATCACGGGAGGTTTGCGTTCGTTTAGGGCCATCTAATCTTTGTGTGCCTACGGGGGGATATAGATTGGTACCTAGAGAACATAGGTCAGAGAAGGACTTATTGGGATGTTAATAAGTCTGCTGATCGTGGGAGCGTAGGTATGTGCGTGACCCATGTGATGTGACTGTGTTCGCCTCCATTATTTGTGATTTGCTATTATCTGAGAACGATTCCTGAGAGATTCGGAATGCGTGATCCTTATGTACGTGATGTACCGGGATGGATAGCAGAGTATGTGTGCACCGCAGCTTAGTCTCGGGGTGCTTGTATTGTATATTTATGACGTGAATAATATACACTTAATTAATGAGAACTTTCATGTTGGTATGTGAGTATAAATACGATAACGCTTTGAGTAACTATCAAGGGATAACCTGTAATGAATTGTATTACTAATAATTGAGAACCTGAGTTTAAGTAAAGCCCTCTATTTAATTGATAACGCTAGAATGTATAATGGGAATTGAGTAGTAAGGGGTAGAACTTATTACGGTTTGGTTAGATATGTATGTCACTTAGATGGGTACGGTACGTTAGGAGTGCACAATTAGTCAAGAGGTGAGTACTTCATGTGAGTGCACGTCCTAACATGTATTTTGCATTCATTGTTTTAATCTCATTAAAGCACTTGCTATTTTTAAAATACTCTCCACTTTCGGGCTCTGACCCGTTTGCTTTCAAATCTATTTTTGTAACAACCATTTTAGGTGCCCAGCCACAAGGACACCATGCTTAGGATCCTCATTCAGGTGACGAGCTGTAGCTATTTGTGGAAGTTACAGGACTTTGCTAGTAGACGCTTCATCTATCTTGACTCTATATTCATCTTTCATCAGTTGTAGGGCGTGTCGCCCATTTCTATTAGAAACATTTCCTATTTCAGATTTTTAGACTTTTGGCATGTAATTAATTCAGGTTACATTGTTTTACTTACTTCAGTTGTGGGATTGTTGTGAGGAGTTTTACTCCGGACTTATTACTTTGTTGGTTATTCTATTTCTTCGTTATGGTGAATGGTTGTTATTCTTTTATTATCGTTTTATTGTATGTTAATCAGATTTAATCTAAAATTTGGCAACTTATTTTTCAAATACTAGGTGGTTAGTAATCATTAAAAATGTTTTCGACAGTGATGCTATTAACTGGACCAACTTGGCATTTTGTATTAGTTTAATAAAGGAGTAGCTACCCGGTATTTAATTAGTCGGGGTGTCACATGGATGAGGATACTATCCTGCCATTGGACTCGCTCTTCGAGGATGAGACCATCTGAAGCGAGATTATAGATGTGAGTCTCCGAGAGGTGATGACTCTTATGGAAGGTACCATTAGGATGAGACCATACTTACGTATATCAATCACCCCTAGATCTTAGTCTTCAATGTCAATGGGAGGCTGAGGTTTAAATACTGCTGCTGTATCATCTCGTCTTGGCCCTAGTGTCTGAGTTTGTCTCATGGTTGATAGTGGTACAATGGACTTATTCAATATTTATGTAGATGTCAATTCACTTATGAGAAGTAATACACCAGTCACCCATTTAGAGAGTCGTTCAGTATTGGTACAATTTTATTGATATCTTGGGGGACACACGCAGCCAAATGTCACGTTTGGGCACTTGGGAAGTGTGCCCTAATGATGAGTAATTTTTGGGAAACTGTGCATGTGGTTTTAAGCGACAAAAGGTATCCCAACTTTTCACTTATACAACAGTATTTCCAGAGAAAAGATCAATTTTTTTTCTCTCTCTAAACTTCTTCATTTTTTGTTCTCATATCTTCCTTCTCTAATGCCTTTTTGCATCTCCAGCCCCCTTCACCCATTTTTAGGTACTCCTCTAATACCCCGTATTTTTGGGGCCTTTAATTATGGGATAAATTAAATTAAATTGGGATAAATTAATTTAATATTAATTCGAATTTTAAATTTGATATTTACTAGCGTGACGAGAGTTAGTAAAAATTGGTAAGAATTATTTTGAATATCACTTAGTGAGTAAAGTAATATATTAGATTGAATTTATTAAAATTGCCGTGAGTGAATAATACGACAATTATAAAAATTAAGTCGGAACACACTTGTCAGTCGCGTCAGGATTAAATTAATGGGATAAAAGTAAATTAATTCTAAGTCGCCCGTATGGTCATTTAGAGTGCGTCAATGTGTTTGAAAGGGTCGAGATAGTAAAAAAAATTGTACCCGAGGGTTTAGTTTGGGTCTCGGGACATTTTTAGACCTAGCAGGCAACTCGAGAGGGCATTTCGGTAATTTCAAATTTAAGGCCTTAATTAATGACGAAAATCATAAGGCTATATCTGTTGTTAGAGGAGGTTGTTTTCTAGGGTTAGAACAAACACAACTCAAAGAAGCCATTAGAGGAGAAATGTCAGGAGCTTTCCCAAGGCTAGAATAATCGTAGCTGCACCGTTTTCACTACAAACACAATCAGAGTGTAAATCGGAGGAAGAGGAACTCAACCACACCATAGGATCCCGAAAATGCAGACCTTCATTCTTGACGCAAGTATCTAACTTGCTGTTCTTGGGTTGATTGTACATTCATGTTAGTGTAAGAGATATAATCCCTTATTCTCATGAAAATATAATGTTGTCTGGGAGATTATTATTGTAATTTGGAGTAGAAACCAAGTTAGGAAAAACATCTTGTTATATGTAGAATATTAACCACGAAATTTGATGCCCACTAGAGATAGAAATCTGGAAACTAATGGAATTCTTGAGAAAATAAGATAAACTAGGGTTGAATGATAAATTCTTGAATTAATCCATTTGATGACGATTCTTGAGGAATTAATGAATGTTTTATGTTAGAAGTCATTCATATTTATTTATTTAACGTTCATGATGTCTGGTTGGGAGTTTGGGACATTTTAATGGAGGTTTGATGATTTAAATTGGAAGAAACCCGTAGGCTTGATATACAGAATTCGGGGCAATAACTGTTCGATCGATCGATCGACTTAAGAATGTCGATTGATTGACTGGATCGATGGATCAAACCTTTTCATCGATCGGTTGACTCCTCCTGAAAATTGAAACTTCTTTCCCTTTTAATGTTAATCTGACCCCAATGAGTTAGGAACCTTGGACATAATTTAATTATCGTAATAGGATTTGGGAAGGACCAGTAGGATATATGCAAGGTCCGGGTAATATGGCTTTATGGATATTTGACCGTGGGATCTCGGGGGTATAAAATGGAGTGGAAATCGTGCGTACGTTAAATTAGTCTTGTGGGAATTAGGAGTGACTTAGACCAGTAGGGTAGAGAGTGTGCACATACTGATTTTATACTTATCAAGATAAAGCACTTCGAGAGATGAGAAGTACTTAACAACTTGCGGTAATTGAGAAAATAAAAGAATGATTTAATTATATGTAGGACTCGGGCGTTATGTGCTATGTATGGTTAGAATATTATGGGTTGTGGGCGTACCTAGATGAATAATGTGAATATATACGAGTGCATGTATATATATATATATATAGTATGTGAATATCTATGTGTAATCATACCCGCGCTACTTGCTATCAGGGAGGTTTTCGCATCGGGACAGTCTTATCTCGATTGGACATTTATGGGGGATATTGACTTGTACCCTAGAACATAGTATCCTTAGTACAGGTTATCCAAGAATGATAGTCACAAGAGACGTGAGGGTATGTGTTGACCTTTTAGTGACTTGAAACTATGCTTCGCCTCCAATATGTGTATTTTGTGTTAATACAGTTTGAGAGTGGATCCGAACTAGTATTTCCCTCATTTGTTGGAGAGGTACATGGACTTGATAACATAGTATGCCAGCACCATAGATTTTATGTGGGGTGCCCGATTAGTATATATATTATTTGAATGATAAATATACATATATACATATACACGTGATTCCTTTACCGTGCTTATAAGTAGATAAAATTGGATAATTGATATTAAACAAATTAAGTGTCTAAAGCTATATTGTGATGTACATAGCCGACTCGATAAATTCGTACGAAAAGTTATATTATATAAATGTTAGTGATGAGATCACACGAATTAGGATTGTTAAGGGAAGATTTGGTTAGACTAGTTAACTGGGATAACATTTTTAGATTAATTCGGTATTACATTAGGCGTGCACACCAGTTGAGAGGTGAGAATTATCAAGTGAGTTTCGAGGCACTAACATGTGTATAATATCAACTGGTAAGCATTTTAAATACTTGCTAAACTATTTTAAAGCTATTTTACACTCGGGCTCTAACCCATTTCCTGTCATTTCTTCTTTCTTTTGTATATATATATATATATATTACAGGTGCCCAGCCACATGGGCGTCAGACTTAGATCTTTCGATTGCTAACGTGCTGCATCTAGTTGGGAGTTGCAGGTCTTTCCATTTAGATGACTTCATCCTTGTCATCTCAGCTCTTCACTTAGTCATTTTAGATGGGGCATGTGTCTCCCATTTCCAATTTATATTTAGTTGAGAGAGACTTGTACTCTTTATTATTTTAGTCTTCAATTTTAGTTGGGATTGTTTTAATTATGTCATTGTCCTTCGTTGTGGGATATTTATTTGGATTAGTTAATCTAGCCTGGTTATTTCATTTGGATGGTTTAGTTATTATTATTATTATTATTATTATTATTATTATTATTATTATTATTATTATTATTATTATTATTATTATTATTATTATTATTATTATTATTATTATTATTATTATTATTATTATTATTATTATTATTATTATCCGTTGACACGATTCAGAATGTGTTTCTAAAGTGTGTGCTCTCTAGGCTCAAGTGCAAGCCTATCGTTCAAGTAATAATCCGACAAGTCGGGTATCGATCCTCAGGGAAAAAGGACAACGAAGTTGTGACGACAGGATAAGATTGAGGAATCCTAGCGATGACTCTAAGAAGAAAAGAAAAAGATTGATTTGGCTTTTTGAGATGGATTAAACTAAATGCAATTATGAAACTATAATGAAAAATGCAATTAACTAAATTATCTAAATGAAGAATGAAGAATTAAATTGAAATTGCTAAACTTAAATGATGAAAAGACAGGATGGGAATACAATCCCCCAACCCTAGTGTAATGCAGTGATAACGTTGATCATAAATTTATCCGATTAATTCAAACCCGGAATTTAGTACTCCCAAGCATTATGTATACGAGGTTCAAGCCCGAGTCATACCTAATCTGAGGATGAGTAAATCGGTATCGCGGTAATTACATTCAAATTGTACTCTAAATCATCACGAGTACCCAGAGGCAAACGAGATATAAAGATCTACAATTCTTAAGAAATTACGCGATACGATTTAAATTAATCATTAAATTCAGCGGATCGACGTTATACACACGCACTAACACATCAGGTTGGGTTCATGCATCCCAACCTTGAAAAACCTAGCCGGACATGTTAACTTGATTAACGCATGAAATAATGACGTTGCATGAGTAAGAATTCATGATGAAATTAGCTATAAACATGTAACTACTTATTGTAAATGCAAAAACAAGTTGAATCAATTAGGAAAACTAAGCATGCAAGAACAATAATGAGGAACAAGAATCTTGAATTAAAACTGGTAAAAACAAACCCGAAACAATGAATTCTTGAAGTAAATTGTGCCTTTGATGTTCCTAGATGTTTCTCTCCTTTTTCTCTATCAAAAACTCTCTCAAAATAACCCTCCAAGCTGCTCCTAGGTTAATGCCTACGTTTTTTACAAGTTTGGAGTCTTTTAAACCTAATAGGAGACTTGGAGACCAATCCAAATGAAAGACAAAATTCGCGTGTCAGGTACAGCGAACCGGTTCGGAGGTACAGCAAACCGGTTCGCCCCTCCGAACCGGTTCGGGGTGGGGTTCGCATGTACCAGCCTGGACTTGTTCTCAACACTTAGATTTTTTTCTGGTTTTTCTCTTCTTTTCTTGGATTTTTCTTCAACTTCAACTGAGCATAACTTTTCAACCGTAGCTCGGATTTGGGTGCCGTTTCTTCCAATGTGCTCATTGTTCCGAGCTCTTCAACTTCCCAGTTGACTTCTTCTTCCGTATCGGGCTGGAAAATTACCGACATGCCCTTGAACATGCCTTCTTAGCTTTTCTTGCACAGTCTTGTTTCCTCCTTTGCACTGCTTGCATAATTAACCTGTAAAACTAATAGGAGAAGCACGAAACACGCAATACTCGCCCAGAAGGTTAGAAGCATAAAAGTGAATCAAATCCATATATGTTACATCATTCGGGTTCACAAAATTACTGAAATTAGGGGGATAAATATACAATATTTATGCCCAATCATCCGTGTTCATGAAAATGGTTTTGTATATTAAATCATAACAATAGGACTTAGTCTATTAAATTAAATGTTTTGACACTTAGCTTAATTATTTATTAGGTGATTGATAAAGAAAAATTGTTTTTCAACAGTGATGCTAAGAATGAACTAACCGAACACTTTGATTTAATTTAATAAAGGATTGATCATCTGGTATTTAATTAAACGGGGTGTCATAGGTGGTATCAGAGTATCAGGTTCTAGTGTCCTTAGGATCTGTGCGGCTTTTCACGTTTCAGCGTAGTGTTTTTTTGATGTAGAGCCTTACTATAGGATTGTTGTATTCCCTTACGTATATGACTTACGTCCTTCTGTTATGAATCATAATGGATGCGACTCATTATACGAAATCGTGTGTGCTTCGAGCACCGAACATTTATAGGACAACCAGCGAGGGACATAAGAAGGATTGCAGGAGAAGAAGCCCGACAAAAGACGTAGAATAATCTGGGAATGGTGATCGTGACAAAAGTCACCGTGAGTAATATTTAAGCAAGTGATAATAGAATTATCACTCGAGTACAGTGGGTTCTCCAGGCATAGTCGTAGGTAAAGGGGGATCGATTTCAGGATCACCTTACGTAATCGACGAGGGAGAAATAAGAGGGAATCCTTTGAAAGGTCATCGGTTAAGATGCAGAGAAGAAAGAGAAGTGCAACACGCCAATAGAAGTAGAAAATATGTAGGCAATTGTGTAGAGTGGAGTGCAACGACATTCAAAATTAAAATTGGAGTTAAATTTTAGCTCTTAGGAGTGACATAAAGTGATTAGAGTCAATCACCGCATATAAAGAAGTGAGTTTGAAATTTAAAGAGAAGTTTGGGCACGGTTTGACCGTGAGGCCTTCCATTCGATGTTATAACATAAATGCAAGTGAAATTATGAAACTCAACACAATGGGTAAGCTAGAGATCGATCGTGAAAGAAAGGTTGAATTGCATAATGAACTTTGTACCTGGAAAAGGGGCATAGAATAAAAAGGGGTTTATAATTGATAAAGGATCGCGTGTAGAATACGAGGATGGATGAGAACTCCATCTAGGATAAATAATGTTGATGCTATCAAGGTTATACGTTTGCATGTTATTTCAGTACTTTCGAAAGAAGTGAGCCAGGAGGGTTTGAGAATTTGGCCAAAAAGCAAAGACTGAACTTAACGGTGTTAGTGGAACACCACATGAGAGTATATGCCCAATAGGGAACTCATTTAGATAGTTTTAATTGATTAACTTCCCACAGAGTGACGATGAAGTCAATCAGGGTTGTAGGGTCCAATAATAGTTCCTAACGGGATGCATAGACAAAGGGACAATGGAAGAACAATTGGGAGCTAAAAATTTCTAGTCCGAAGGAAGGGCATTCCAGAAGGGTCAGTGGGTCCAGTTACAAGAAATGACTCGGGAAGTTTCCCCTATGCGTAGAGAATGGGACCACCAGTGTTGAAGCTACCCACATTGAGAACTGCAATCGAAAAGATTTGAGAATGGTAAAACATACCAATTAGGCATGACAACCGGAGGAATGAGATTTTTGGAGGAAGAATTAGGACCAATAAGCTACAACCCAAGAGTGGTGTGTTTAAGGAGGACCAGTGAAGTCGTCGATAGCAATAGCACATTAAATCCACAGGGACATTGGGGCCTAGGAAAAAATAGGGTAGCCAGTAAATCCATAAGTGAGGCCTAGAGATGTTAGGCCAACATTTCAGTGATGGGTGTGTGAGCCGCAGAACAGAATAATTTTCCCATAATGGGGAGGGGAAACTATTGGATGAAATCCTAAATATTTAAATATTACGAATGCTCATGGGTCGTGTTGGCAGCTACGTGTTGGGACCCGATGATTATGTGAGCCTAATGAAGTTTTGTTTCATCCTTGTGAGTGAAGGATTAGGCCAAATGACATGGGTGTGTCCTAATACACATATTAATTGTTAACACTAAAAGTTGAGCGCGAGTCGAGTTTAGTGGGTACGTTGGTTTTAACAGTCTGGTTATAAATGTATTTGTCGTGGGTAACGGGGCTTTTGGATGTCACCTGTGAGTGATCCGGGTGGGTACTAATGACATATTTTATTGTTATAAATTATTATTGCACTGAGTTAGCAAGGTCGAGCTTATTATGGTAATGTGAAGTGATTTATTACTGAATTTTAAATGATAGTAGAATGAGTGATAAGACTATCGCGTTGGATACTCCGGGTGAGTAATATTACTTTGGTGAGGTGCCACCTGAAATAGATTGGGCCTATATATCCGTATATATATATATATATATATATATATATATATATATGAAAACTTCATGATATTGTAGACTTTATGTGATCCCGGTACTTAGAGATTTATTTACTAATGTGGCCCATGAGACATTGTGATATATATATAACGCTGAGAACTTGGGATAGTGAGAGCGCCATGTTTCATGTTATTTAGGGACACAAGAGTGGACGCGTAGGCTTGTGTGTCAACATACGGAGATTGTGGGAAGGTACATATTATGGACTGAGGACGTTATGGATCTCGACAACCGACAATGTTAGGTAGTAGTGTATCGGGGGGTTCTTTATTTGGATTTTGCTTTGTGAGACACCCCACACATGGAACTAGCGAATGTCGGGAGTTGGATAGAAGTTTGGATAATAGTACATGGGTTTCGTACCTTGGCTAATGTACATATATGAGAATATAATTAGAATAAGTAATTCTATTATGACTTAAGGCCAGTAGAGTCGCCTAATCCTGATGTGAAGATTGATTTAAGAGAATTATATTTGAATTGTGAATTAATGCCCGAGATATAGGGTGTATGGGTACCCTAAGTGACTAAATCTTGATTTTGTCCACATTTAAAAATTATGGGATAAGGTATATATAGAGGTTGAGAAATAAATTGATATAATGATTGAGTTATGCATTTGATTTGTACATGCGATTCGTATTATTGTGATTTATTCATTGTGCTAATTATCTTTGAGCATCTATTCATGCTATATTAAGTACTTCCCCATATTTTCTTGTAAGGGGGCAGGTTGGCGTGGATTGGGACACTATGTACTATTTTGGAGAATTGTTTTAGAGCATGGACTTGGAAGATATTTTGATATATGATTTAGTGGTGTAATTTTAGTTGGAGAATTTTGTTTTTGAGAGAAACTTTATTGTAATCACTATTGTGGGAATGGAGGGATTGTGAACTTGTTCATTTAAATTGTGGAAATCAAATGCTCTATACTTGTTATTGACTATTTTAGTTAGTTTTTATCATAGTGGTATGCAACGTGTTTCTTTTCATTTTCGATCATTTATATCAGTTAGTACCATCATTCCCCAAATGTCCACGATGATGGTTTTATATCAGGCAGTAGATGATAATTGTCGTGTGAGTTCGACAACATTTAACTAAAGAAATTGAAGCTTATTTCGTAAGATTGGTCAAAGGCTTACGTTTCATGAGAAACTGTCTTTTGAACATGGGGAGGGATTTGTAACACGCGGTGAGGCAAAGTCACATGGATCAAGATTTAAGGTACATTTGAGGGAAACTAAGATGTATCATGTCACAAATTCCATGGTGATGGGATTCAATGAAGAGAAATATTGCTAAAATTCGTTTTACAATGGGTCACTTGTCCTTAGGTTAAGGGTGGACCATCCGAAACTAACTGGGGTTTCTTCAAACAATATGAATTCCTAAGTAGTAATGGGAATGAATTCCCAAGGATTTTATCACGGAGGGGGTCACGATACTATATGGTGATAGTGGATACGTTGACCAAAGTAGCTCATGTTATGGTAGTTAGGACTGATCATACTAAGGGACAGTATGCGAGATCTTTATAACCCAGATAGTAAGTTTATATAGGGTAATGTTTAATATTGTGTCCGACCGGGACAAGATCCTTGTCTTTTGATTTTGGAAGAGTGTTCGAGAGGCCATAGAACCGAGTGTGGATGAGTATGGCCTCTTATCCACAGACAACTGGCAGAACAAGCGAACTAATCAGATATTGGGAAAATAAATGATATGTGTACCCTTGAATCTTAGGGGAGGCCGAGTGCAATCCCTTCCACAAGTTGAGTTTGTGTACAATAACTCATATAAGTTCACTTTTGGGCATAGTGTCAGTTGAGGTATGGCACAGTAAGCCTCGCCGTTTCCCTGCTTGTTAGCTAAATGTGGGGGACCAAGTCCTATTACGAAAATCAATATGGGTTAATACTTAGAGTATATAACGTGTGTAAAATATATACTACACAAATGACCTACTTGCGTGCGATTGTCGCGAGACGAGATTGTATGTATTTAAAGAACGATTAATCTACTAAGGTGCGAATAGTAGAAGGCTTGATAGAGAATATCTAAATAAGTTGAAGTAGTGAAACTTAAACGATAAGTCTTGGACAAGAACCTACGTGATAGGGTAACCTGGAATTTAAAAAGACTATATGTGAGGTGTTCATTATTAAGGGTATTTGATAGCGTAATGTATGGGCGGTATAGAGTAGTTTACTCGTGAGCGCGAGGATGCGGTGCGCGACATATAGCCGAGTTGTTCTTATCTGGTATACTTTTTTCGAATATCGGGATAAAATTCCGTTGTAAGGGGGGAAGTATGTAATACCCCGTATTTTTATGGCCTTTAATTATGGGATTAATTCAATTACATTGGGATAATTTAATTTAATATTAATCCGGATTTTAAATTTGATATTTACTAGTGTGACGAGAGTTAGTAAAAATTGGTAAGAATTATGTTGAATATTACTTAGTGAGTAAAGTAACATATGAGATTGAATTTATTAAAATTATCGTGAGTGAATAATACGACAATTATAAAAATTAAGTCGGGACGTGCGTGTCAGTCGCGTCAGGACTAAATTAATGGGATAAAAAGTAAATTAATTCTAAGTCACCCGTATGGTCATTTTGAGCATTCCAATGTGTCCGAAAGGTTCGAGATAGTAAAAAAAGTGTACTCGGGGGTTTAGTTTGGCTCTCAGGACATTTTTAGGCCTAACCAGCCACCCGAGAGGGCATTTCGGTAATTTCAAATTTAAGTCCTTAATTAATGACGAAATTCATAAGGCTATATCTATTGTTATAGGTTGTATTCTAGGGTTAGAACAAACAAAACTCACAAAAGCCATTAGAGGAGAAAGGTCAGGAGCTTTCCCAAGGCTATAATCATCCTAGCTGCACCGTTTTCACCACAAACACCTTCGGAGTGTAGATCGAAGGAAGAGGAACTCAACCACTCCATCAAATCCCAGAAATTTAGACCTTCATTCTTGAGGCAAGTATCTAACTTGATGTTCTTGAGTTGATTATACATTCATATTAGTGTAGGAGATATAATCCCTTGTTCTCATGAAAATATAATGTTGTTTGGGAGATTATTATTGCAATTTGGAGTAGAAAACTTGTTAAGATGAATATCTAGTTATATGTAGAATATTAACCATGAAATTTGATGCCCAGTAGAGATAGAAATCTAGAAACTAATGGAATTCTTGAGAAAATTAGATAAATTAGGGTTAAATGATAAATTCTTGCATTAATTAATTTGATGACGATTATTGAGGAATTAATGAATGTTTTATATTAGAAGTCATTCATATTGGTTTATATAATGTTCATGATATTTGGTTAGGAGTTTGGGACATGCTAATGGAGGTGTGATGATTTAAATTGGAAGAAACCTGTAGGCTTGGTATACAGAATTCAGGGCAATAACTGTTCGATCGATCGATCGACTGGATCGGCCCTTTTCATCGATCGATCGACTCCTCCTGGAAATTGAAACTTCTTTGCCTTTTAATGTTAATCCGACCCCAATGAGTAAGGACCCTTGGACATAATTTAATTATCATAATGGGACTTGGGAAGGACCAATAGGGTATAGGCAAGGTCCGGGTAATATAAATTTATGTAGATTTGACTGTGGGATCTCGGGGGTATAAAATGGAGTGGAAATCATGCGTAAGTTAAATTAGGTTTTGTGGAAATTAAGAGTGACTTAGACCAGTAGGGTAGAGAATTTACACCTACTGATTTTATATTTATCAAGATGAAACACTTCGAGAGACGAGAAGTACTTAACAACTTATGATAATTGAGAAAATAAAAGAATGATTTAATTATACATAGGACTCGGGCATTATGTGCCACGTATGGTTAGAGTATTATGGGTCATGGGCGTACCTAGCTGAATAATGTGAATATATATATATATATATATATATATATATATATAGTATGTGAGTATCTGTGTGTAATCATACCCGCACTACTAGCTATCACGGAGGTTTTCGCGCCAGGACAATCTTATCTCGATTGGACCTTTATGGGGGATATTGACTTGTACCCTAGAACATAGTATCCTTGGTACAAGCTATCGGAGAATGATAGTCTGACGGACCTAAGAGACGTGAGGGTATGTGCTGACCTCTTAGTAACTTGGAACTATGCTCGCCTCCAATATGTGTATTTTGTGTTAATACAGTTCGTGAGTGGATTCGAACTAGTATTTACCTCATTTATACGATAGGTACAAGGACTTGATTGCAGAGTATGCCATTACCATATATTTTATGTGGGGTGACCGATTAATATATATATTATTTGAGTGATAAATGTATATACATATACCTGTGATTCCTCTACTGTGCTTGTAATTAGATACAATTAGATAATTGATATTAAACAAATTAAGTGTCTAAAGCTATATTATGATATATATAGCCGACTCGATAAATTCGTAAGAGAAGTTATCATATATAAATGTTAGTGATGAGATCACACGAATTAGGATTGATAAGGGAAGATTGGGTTAGACTAGTTAATTGGGATAGCTTATCTAGATTAATTCAATAGTACGTTAGGCGTGCACACTAGTTGAGAGGTGAGAATTCTCAAAAGAGTGTCGAGGCACTAATATGTATGTAATATCAACTGGTAAACATTGTAAATACTTGCTAAGCTATTTTAAAGCTATTTTACACTCGTGCTCTGACCCGTTTCCTGTCATTTCTTCTTTCTTTTGTATATGTGTGTGTGTATTACAGGTGCCTAGACAGATGGGCGTCAGACTTAGATCTTTGGACTGTTGACGTGCTGCAGCTAGTGTGGGAGTTGCATGTCTTTGCATTTAGATGACTTCATCCTTATCATCTCAGCTCTTCGCTTAGTCATTTTATATGGGGCATGTATCGCCCATTTCCAGTTTTTATTTAGTTCAGAGGGGCTTGTACTCTTTATTATTTCAGTCTTCTGTTTTAGTTAGGATTGTTTTAATTATTTCATTGTCCTTCATTGTGGGATATTTATTTGGATTGGTTAATCTAGTCTGGTTATTTCATTGGATGGTTTGCTTATTATTATTATTATTATTATTATTATTATTATTATTATTATTATTATTATTATTATTATTATTATTATTATTATTATTATTATTATTATTATTATTATTATTATTATTATTATTATTATTATTATTATTATTATTATTATTATTATTTTCTGAGTTCATGAAAATGGTTTCGTATATTAAATCATAACAATAGGACTTAATCTATCAAATTAAATGCTTTTGACACTTAACTTAATTATTTATTAGGTGATTAATAAAGAAAAAATATTTTTCGACAATGATGCTAAGAATGAACTAACCAGACAATTTGATTTAATTTAATAAAGGACTGATCATCCGGTATTTAATTAGGCGGGGTGTCACATTTTCCTCTTGTTTAAACTTTTTTTTTGTAATTTCTAGTTTTTCAATGAATTTTTTAGTTATTCCGACCACTAATTTATGGTGGTTTTCCCCTTAATTCGCGGCAGTTTTGGGTGGATAGGAAGTTAATAGAACATTTCAGGTTAAATTAGCCCGGGTTTTGGAGTTTAGATTGTCAGAGGTGGTCTTAGTGTTATTCACAAATGTTTTTCAAAAAACCATTCAGTTTCTTAGTTTGATCCTTAGTAGTTACCCCCACTAACTTTCCTTTATGTTTTTTCATGTATTCTAGGTTATTTGAGGTAGGTGAAAAGTTTCCCCACTTGCGTGAGTACATAAAGATGAGAGATTAGGAGTGTCGAGGCCAAGTCATGCCAACATAGGCCACAGGTTCCTCTAACTCCAACTTCCTTAGCTGAAGAATAACCAACCTTAGTTATGACTTACCCTACTTAAGATGATACTATTAGTCCGGTTGTCATGTCATTTCCATTAGTAGAGACAACATGCCTGCCTCATCTTTTATGGGATATAACCCTTCTAAACATCCGGGTCTTCATGATGACCAAAAGGATACTAGGGCCAACTCCTTTGAGGTGGCATTGAGGGTCCCAATAACCCATGCTGGTGAGGGTGAGACGAACGGGTCTAGTAATTAGGATCATTTTAGTACTTCATCTCCTCAACCAGAGGACCCTGAACCCTGAACCCTAGGTTTATGTTATCTTTGACGATGAGTCTGAAGTTGAGGTTGCTAAGAATGTGCCACCACTCCCTCCAATGGCTGTGCCAATCTCAACTATGACTCAAGCCGAGTTCAGGCAATATGAACCTCGTGGAAAGGCTCCCATCATTAAGGATGAAGATTCCTATACTTTTGACAGAAGTGCATCCTCAGCCATCCCTAGTGACATCCATGAGACTGATTTGGTGTTCTGGAGGCATATCTATGGGATTAAGTCTTCCATTAGCATGAGACTTCCTATTGAAGATGAGAGTGCCTTTGACCTTAGAAATGATGGAGAAATAACCATCTATGAGTAGATGTTTAAGGTCGGCTTACACCTTCCTATTCACCCATCCATCAAGGTAATCCTTTCTTCTATCATCGTTAACCTAAAATAACTGACGGTGAATGATTGGAGGGACCTATTTGGTGATGCTCATCTGTGGAGAGCTACGTGGGATGTAGATCTCCTAGTTGGTGTCTTTCGATCGTGTTACATGACAATCACTAAGATAGACAACCCTTGCTACTATCATTTTATGGATCATCGTCCGGACTAAAAACTCCTTCATATTAATCAAACTATCATGATTGGAAATCCCATTTTTTCTTCATATTTAGGGATTGGATGTTTAGTGAGGGAGAGTCATCTGCTGCATATGAGGTAAGAGTTCCTCCTAAATGGGATCGTTTTTCGGTATTGGTAAACGTGGAACCCGATCTTAGTGCTAACATAAAAGAGTCCATTGATCAACTCAAGGGGGATGACCTCATCATCTTTGAGCATTTAATGAATCCATGGGATTTTTGACTTGTCGCTCGAGAACATAGGACTTAGGTCGATTACCATTAGTGAGAACAATAGTATAGAACGCTTATTTAGGTGCGTAGCCCAAAGGCGTAGGGCTATGTTCGCTTCCATTATTTGTGATTTGATATTTGTGGTTCGAGGAATCTTTACCTAACCTATAGTCCCCTACATGGCGACAACCTATACTGGGACATGATAGCAGAGTAATGCATGCACCACAGCTGTGTCTCGGGGTACCGTATTGTATTATATATATATATATATATATAATGAATTGAATGAATATATATATACTGGTGTAAGAGGGTACTTTAGATAAGATGGAGGCTTAACCCCTTTGAAGTATGGTGATGATAAGTTTAATGGCTAAAACCTTGGATTTGTGGTAGAACATGAAAACACAAACCCTTAATGAAGATAAGACTCAGTTTAAACTCATAAATCTCTCGTGTATAACTCAGAAGGTAGTAATGAACTTAGAAGTAACTTAGCTAGAGGGTGATAGAAGTAAGCACCCTAGATACACCTTGGCAGGCAACCAAACACATCAACCACCCTCAAGAATCTCTATCAAGTATTAAAAGCTTCGTAATAAATGACAATGGTGAGTGAATACGACCTCTGGTTTGTAATAACTCTCTCTGATGGGTATTCCCTCTAGTAATAACTTCTTAAACTTTAAAATGATCATCCTCTCCTCAGGGGTGGTTGGGGTCCTTAAATAGCCCCCACACCATCCCCGAGGCAACTCAGTCATGAAAGACTATGAAAGACATCCCTCATACTTTATGCCACAACATTAAATGCCTGATGCACTAGTTGTCTCCACGTCATAAACATTAAATGCCAAGACATGACTTTTGCCTAATCACTATGTGTCAGGGGCTATTATCGCAGAGGTGACTCACCAACTGCCTGACAACCCCAAATACCACGGTGGTTTACTCAAGTGCAGGTCTGACATTGTTTAGCTGGTTAGTGACATCACCTACAGTAGATGTGACATTAAGTAGAGGGCTGTTAGGTTCACAACTCAACGCCCGATGGAACTCCAAGCTGCTCCGCCCAAGGTTCCACGGTCAGGGTTCTTCGGTGTTTTACCAGGTGTATCTAAGATGGTTGGGACAAGCCCCAATGGTGCCTCACTTCTCAATCCTCCAAACCATGTCTTCGATAGAGCATGAAAGCTCTCCCAGGCCCTGCCAAGCCTGGTCTCTCCCGAGTACCGTTTGACCTCACACTAAAACTCTTTATTATTATCGTTACATGATTACAACCGTTTTAGCTTACAGTAAATATAAACAAAGATACAATATGAATAATACAACAAGCTAAAATACAGGTTATCACGCTGAGCAGCCTCGCTTGATCTGTCGCATTGAGCTGCCATGCCGAGCTGCCACGGTGCCTTAATCCCCAAAACATTGTTGCTAATGTGAAATTACTTCTAATATCAAAATTACCTTCAATCCCCCTCTACAACTGGTTAGATCTATCTTCTATGTGAATTAAGTAAAATTGAAAGATAATATTATGTAATTAATTAAGTATGATAATGCTTAATTATGTTGAATAAATAAAAAGGCAATCCTATTGGATATATGTAAATTATGCGGGATAGATATGGGCTAGGATTAGTTGATACAGTTATGAACTAGTTAGAATAGAGAATAGTAACTAGTATGATTTAGAGGTACATTAGGTGTGCACTTTAGATGAGAGGTGAGAACCTCAAGAGAGAGTCTGATAATCTAACATGTATATTATAAGTAATAACTATTGCAATTATTCACTTGCTATTTTCAAAACTATTTTTACTATCAGGCTCTGACCCTTTTCCTTGCATAGTCTCTTTTCTATCTTGTATCTTCTGTATCAGGTGTCCAGCCGCAGGGACACCAGCCATAGAGGATTATGATGGTTGATGAGCTGTGGAGATATGGAGTATTGTTTAGATGCCTTCATTTATTTGATTCATACTTTGTAGTGATCTTTCATTTAGGGCATGTCGCCGCAGAGGATTTCAGCAGTTTCTTTTCTACTTGAGTCAAGATTTTATACTCATGTCGTTGTGTTACATTTACTATTGTTGGGATTTATGTATTGAGATATTTTTTGGAAAGTTTATTCCAGTTGCATTTAAATTTTATTATGATATCTATTCAGTTTATTGTTGTTGTTGAATGAAATGTGTAGAATTGTTCGCAATGGTAAAATGAAAATTTTATTGGAAAGTTTTTAACACCAGCTTAATTGAGTATTAGGTGATAGAAAAATATTTTCGACAGTGATGCTAAGAATGAACCAACTGTATATTCTGATTTAATTGGGTATGGGACTGATCACTCGGTATTTAATTAGGCGGGGTGTTACATTTTTTTTGCAATAAGGGAAAAATCACCCAAGTCAAAAATCATACTCGGAGTCAGACGACACTTCCTCTTTCCTTTTAGATTGTACTTTCAATGCAATTCCCTTTTCCTTAGGTTTAATAGTCTTAGGACATATATATATATATATATATATATATATATATATATATATATATATATATTATACTTTTGATGGTCTCCAACAAGTTCTTCTAACCTAAGAGTATCTAGTATCCCTAACGAATTTAACACGGTAACCATAGGAATAAAGCGGGTCAGAAGCGATCTTAAAATTTCTTAACTACATGCGTCTCATATATTTTCTCACCTAAAATGAAACTCGAGTTTACTAATCAGACAGACTTGCATAAAACTTATTAAAAGATTCAGACTCAAGCATGGTGATCATTTCAAATTGTGTGGTCAGATTTTGTAGCTTAGAAGCTTTTACTGCATAGGTTCCTTCATGGGTGAGATGGAGGATATCACAAGATTCTTTAGACGTGGTGCACGTCATAATGCATCAGAACTCATCAGGGGTGACTGATGCGACTAAAAATGTGTCTCTAGTGCATTCTAATTATGGTTCAAGTGAAACTCGGTCGCGTAAGCAATATCCCGATGAACCAGGTATCGATCTCAGGGACGAAGACGAAGAGTCGTGACGACGAATAGGGAAAAGATGACTAACCTAAAGGTTTGACTCACAAGAAGAATAAGAAAAGATGATTTTTGGAATGAGGGTACGAATTACTACTAGGAAAACAAGTAATATTTAACTAAATTAACTAATCAATCAAGACTTAACTAACCACAAATTAATGAATATAAATGAGAAATAAGGTCGGAATACAATCCCCCAACCCCTACTGAGTTCATCGAATATGAGAACAAGTCTCGAATTACATATTAAATTGAAACAAAGACATTATTTAACTCAAGCATTACATATATGAGGGTACGAGCTCGCAACATACATAATCAAAAATATAAATAACGTAAAAAGTCAGTTGATTAATAGGCGCATCGCACTCTTAAACACCCCAGTTACCTAGGGTAAAGGAGGTTAAAACTCCTACGATGTTTGTACTAATGAACCATCACATTCCAATTAACTATTTATTTTAAGAATGTGTTTTTATACCCATGTGAACTATCTAACCCTCGAAAATCTATCCGGACATTGTGTAACTATGTTTTATCAAGAAATCTATGTTGCATGAAAATAATTATGTGAAAAGTGTGATTAAACATGCAAGGGAGAATACTAACCAAAAATTAATGAATCACCAACTAAAAATATGAAAGCAACGAAGAAAATATTACTTGGAATGAGAAGAGCCTTGAATTTAACCCAAAATGGTGAACACAATTTGAACAATATGGATCTCAGGGATCTTGGATTCAAGAACTTCTCAAAACTAATAAAAACCCAACCTCATAATGTCTAGTATGACAAAGAAATAAATACATCACGTTATTTTAAGTGTTTGCACCATGCAAAACTCTTTTTAAGAAAAAAGTAAATTACAAATTCCGTTCGCCGAACCGGTTTGGATTCTCCTACTTTAATGAGTGAACTGGACCGGTATAAAACAGAAGAGGGGGCCAGTCCAGGTTCTTATTCATCGATTTGGATATGTCGTTCTAGTATATGGGATCGGTCTGACTGAGATTCCATAGGTTCAGTTATGTCACTTTCTATTTTTCTTCCTTTTTCTTCTTGATTTATTCTCAACTTTAAATGCTCATAACTTTTCACCCGGGTCTCAGATTTGGATGCCGTTTCTTCCTATATGCTTGTGGACTTGAGATATTAAACTTTTTATAGGTTTCATGTTAGAATTACTAGTGTATATTTTTTATTTTGCACTTGACTTTCCTTCATTTGTTTCTTTATTGAGTTTGAGTTTTCTCTTTTCATCACTTGTATAAAATACCTGCAGAATGTAAACGAAATACCCGAAACTCGATGCCCTCAATGGAATATGTCAGTAGCAAGTATATGAGATAAATTAAAAAAATTTACATCGTACGAGCTGACAAAAGCTTCTAAATTACGGGGATAAATATGAAAATTTATGCCTAATCAAACCCTCTAACTTAGAACTTTGATCGTCCTGAGTATTGTAAAAGAATCAAAGCAAGGTCCAACACTTAACAAACATGTTATTAGGATAGAATACCTCTTTCGGGGGCAAGCGATTGCATTTAGCTTATGCAATAAGTTTTTAAACCCCTAGGTTATCCTAGTAGGACGAGTTGTGTCTCGTGAGGGTTTGCAGTGAATTTACCCACAAAATTCATTTTCAACTCAAAGAAAAGTCAAAATACTTAAAAACTATACAATTTAAATTTCCCAAAAAATAGTCACCATAAATTCATATTCAATAGCCTCAATTTTTTTTTGTGTGTGTAAAGTCGAGAATTTAACCTCTAATTTCCACCGATTGATCATTACGTTACTTTCAGAAAATTCATTTTGATTCCATTTCTCATAGATGCTCTTACAAATTAATCGCTATGAATGTGGCTATTTCTCTCGGTATGCACGATTTATAAGAGTAAATATAATGGAGTACGAATTCATGCACACAAATTCGAATGACAAAATTTTTATGGTGAAAAGATCTCATCATCGGAATACGATAATTGGAAAATAGGAAACATCACCTCTTATTCGCACCAATTAATCACTCTTATTATCTTTTCGTGTCTTAGCTCTCCACGCGGTAGTCAATTGTGAATTCGGACTCGGTTAGGACTTTTTTACGTTGTAAGGTGTATTGGGTAAAATTGGGATTGGTTGGGAAGGTCGGAATTGAAAAATATCCTTTTGATGTCCGTTACTGTTTTTTCGGGCTTTTGCTCATTTTTCTCTTTCTTTTTTCATTTTGTTGTTATTTTCACATTTTTCTTTTCTTGATATTTTTGGTGAGCATTATTAAATTTTTTTCTTGCCCCTTTTTATGCACTTTTTGGATTGAATTGATGAATTATTTTATCTTCACAACTCCGAGCTAAATGGTTTTTTCGGGTTATCAAACAAAAAGGGAAATTTTTTATTAGGCTAAATTTGGGTTGCAAGCGATAATTTTTCACAACGTTTTTTGATCAATATTTTTGGGTAAAGAAACGAGGGCCTACTTCATTGTCCAAATTGCTAATTGCTTTACCATATGCATCTCAAGATTAATTTAATTTAGAGATGTTTATAATGCATTTTTCAAGCCAACATCATGCACATTTACCATAACCGATCAAAACAAAGGAATCGAGATCCTCAACGACTTATTTTAAATTCTAAAATGAACTTTGAGTTAACTATTGACTCAGATTGATTTAAATATTCTCAAAAAGTGATAGGCTCGAAATCTCACCGGGTTAATAATCTCCACACTTATTTGTAAAGTCATCAATTTTCTTACAATTTCCAACTTTGGTCAAATTCGGCTTAGTGCTCTCGATTTTTACAATTTGAGATTTTAACAAATTTTGAGATATTTTTGAAAAATTTCAATTTCAATTTTTATTTGTTTTGAAGAAAATATATTTTTGACTTTTTCAATTTTTTTTTGGCATTTTAAAAATTTGTGAAGTTTTTAAAAGAAGCACTTATCACCCCCTGACTTAGACTTTTGCATTGTTCTCAATCAAAAGGACTAAAAGCCGAAGAAGAAAAAATAATAAGTGCGATAAATAAAATAAGCAAATATTTAAAATGCAAAAAGACACTATATAATTCTAACACACGACTCAAAAATACAACAAAAATCATCCCATACGCGTAGGGGGTGCGACGACCTCTCTCTCTCCACTTAAATCTCATCCACCCCCCTGTACGGGGTTCGATACTCTCCTCGTCTCCCTCGTCCTAGCATCGTAAACAAATAGTCGAAACGAATTGAGACCCGTCTCATAGATAAGGGAGTCACCTTGAGGTTCGTGATATTTTTCATGAATGGGATCCTCATGGTGCCCAGTAGAATTACAACTTGCTTGTCCTGGCTTGGAACGAACATCTAGATCGAAATTAGAGGGACATGCTAACCCACGATCTCTCTTAACTTCGGGAATGCATGGGTCGAGCTCTAAATCAGATGAGACTCTAGTCTCTTCCTCGATCACATCCGAGGCCTCAAGTGGTATGGGTGGATGGTCACGAAGAAGGACCTTATCTATCCTATTTTTCCCTTAGCTCTCATTGACGTGACTATACGAGTCCAATAGTGATTGGAATTTGGAAGGAAGGCTCCCATTCACTGGCCCAATTTTTTTTTCACAATATCCTAAGGTCATATCGCCTACCTTGATCTATTGCTTACTTTCCACATCCTCTCTCTCACACTTGACTATGTGATCTCTATCATTCTCCGCATTAGTCACTAAACACTCTTCTTTCTCGACTTCTAGATCGACGTCCGAATTATTTCTCTCACTTGCTTTAACATGAAATACCCTTAATGGATCTCTCATGTGATTCCTCTCGTGCTCGTGTACTGTGTCTTCCATAAGACACATCTCTCGTGTTTTGCCCACATCACCCTTGGGCGTAGTGATGTTGAAAATATTTATTTCAAGGGTCATATTTCCAAACATGTGTTGTCTTCTCCCATTTTGAGTATTGATTAATGCGTTAGCCGTAGCTAAGAATGGGAGGCCGAGAATGATGAAAACATGATTGTTCGGTACAACGGAGGGTTCCTTATCCCAAATGACAAAATCTACCGAGTAGTAAAAAGTGTCAACTTAGACGATCACGTCCTCAACAACTCCTTGAGGTATCTTCACGGAATGATCTGCAAGTTAGAGAGTCATATTTGTGGGCTCAAGGTTCCTCCAACCTAATTTCTTATTGATGCAATAGGGAAGAATGTTAACAATCTCCCCTAAATCTATTAACGCTCTCTAGATTCGATTCTTTCCCATGATGCACGAAATGGTGGGTGCAACCGGATCTTTGAATTTTGGTGGAAGGTCGCTTGACAGTATTGAGTTGATATTTTGTGCTAGGAACACATTTTTCTTTACCTTTATGCTTCTTTTCACCGCCAATAAGTCCTTAAGGAATTTAGCATAGGCGGGAATTTTCTTTACGAAATCGAGAAAAGGAAAATTTCGCTTTACTTGCTTAAAGACATCTAACACATCATCTCGAGAGACTCCTTTTGAATGTGGGACTAACCGTTGGGGGAACGACGCAGCCATGGGTGGTTTTACTACTAGCTCGGAATTGATTGTATCGCTATTACCATTCTTTCTTAAGGAGGCATCTTCGGACTCTTTCTTGTTGGGCGAAATCTCCTTGTCATTTTGCTCATCGTGTGGAGGAGGTGACAAGTCAATAACTCTTCCATTATGTAGAGTGGTTATTGTGCTACATTGCTCTTGATTAGAGTTGAAAGTAGGGCTAACATTATTTTGACCTTAGGTAGGTCTTTGGCCTTACGCCAGAAATGTACCCTTTTCTTGGATACTTAAAGCTGATTTCAACTTGGAGATGTTCACATTCATTTCAGCCAACATGCAAGCATTTTGAGCATTGGTTGAATTTTGAGCATTGATGAATTGGTTTACAGCATCCTCAAAATTTCTTTGCGGTGGGGTAATATATGGTGCGGGAGGTGGTTCTAGCATATGTGGAGCTTGGTTAAAATGCGGTGGCGGTGGTGGAGGGGGGAAACGTGTGAATTAGTATTCAATGCGGCATTCGGTTGCCTATAGCTAAAACCAGGATGGTTCCTCCATGAAGGGTTGTAAGGATTCCCATGAGGGGCATTGAAATTTGCCTTAAATTCTTCGACTGCTTCAATTTATTCTTGGAGCATGACTTTGTAGGTGGGTATCATCGGGCATTCACCTCTTCAATGGCCTGCCTCACAAATAACACACACCTTTTCTTTCATTGCTTGAGTGGATCCGGGTGTTGCTCTTTCCCGTGATTCGACAAAGTTTGCCATTTGTTTAGCAAGTTAGTTGAATTTATAGTTCTACTTGGCTTCCTTGTCTAAATGGTAGATTCCGGACACCGAAGGAGATGTGGATGTTTGTCAAACCCTGTTTTGGTCATTGGGATTAGATGTGTCCCACGCTTGAGTTATCTCAGCAACAAACTTAAGGTGGGCATCTGCATCGTGTTCATATAATTCCCAAAATGGTCTCACGCACATTGTCTCAACAAGTTGTTTAGAAGATATGCTTAGCCCTTGGTGAAAGAAAGATATGAGACGATACTTCTCAAAACCATGATGAGGGCATGTACTAAATAGCTCGTTGAAACATTCATAACATCGATCTAATGGATCATTCTGATGTTATGGGAATGTTTGAATTTGATCTTGGGGGGAATTTTTTTGATTTTAGGGAAAGAACTTTAAGACTTTTGGATTGTATTTTTCTACATGATCCAATTGAGTTCGGTGATAAAGACCACTGCCATGTCTTTTCTTTATCCTTCAGGGAGAAAGGAAAAAGTTTGAGGATAATGAAATCTTGTGTGCGAGCTTGATTGCTAAAGGTAACGCATGCCTCTTCTAACTCACGAATGTGGAGGTAAGGGTTTTTCAAATCCATACTGTGAAAAGTGTGAAGAATTTGGATCATCCCATTGCAAAAACGAAATTGTCCTGCATTATACGGAAGTAAAATGCATCCCGGAGTGAGGGTTCTCTCAGGATATAAGAGTTCTTTCATAGGACGAGACGAAAATTCACCCTCACCCATACCAAAACTAGCGTTATCAGACATGGCTCACTCTCCAATTGATTTTCGAATTCCCCACTCGACACACTCGAAGTGTGACTCAATGTGTGACTTGTGATAAAGTTAGGCAGTGTAGGAGGTGGATCTCAGAATTGAGGAGCGTTTGGAGTGTATGGGCAATCGGGATTGTGATATCCTAGGGAATTTTCATGAATTTGGGTAGGAGTATATTATGGAATTTGTTGAAGATTTTGCATAAAAGGCTTTTGAGAGATGCTATATATTTTTAATTTTTTTTGAATTTTTTTGAATGTTTTGGATTTTATGATTTTTTTAAAGAATTGGAGTCAAATTTTAGATTAACTCAACCTAACCTAAAATTCTACCGAGTCCTCGGTAAAGACGCCAAAAACTTGACGCGACTCAAAATGTGTCTCTAGTTCGTTCTAATTACGATTTAAGTGAAAGCTGATCGTGTAAGTAATATCCCAATAAACCAAGTATCGATCTTAGGGACTAAGAAGAAGAATCGTGACGACGCATAGGGAAAAGATGACTAACCTAAAGGTTTGACTCACAACAAGAATAAGAAAAGATGATTTTTGGAATGAGGGTATGAATTAATACTAGGTGAACAAGTAAAATTTAACTAAATTAACTAATCAAGCAAGACTTAACTAACCACGAATTATTGAATATAAATGGGAAATAAAGTCGGAATACAATCCCCTAACCCCTACTGAGTTCATCGAATATGAAAACTAGTCTCGAATTAAATATTTAATTGTACCAATGACATTATTTAACTCAAGTATTAAATATATGAGGGTACGAGCCCACATCATACATAATCAAGATTATAAACAAAAACAAAGTCAGTTGATTAATACGCACGTCGCACTCTTAAGCACGCCCGCTACCTAGGGAAAACGAGGTTAAAAGTCCTACGATGTTCATACTAACGAACCGACGCATTCAAATTAATTATTTATTTCAAGAACGTGTTTTTATACCCATTCGAATTGTTTAGGGTTGGGTTCATGCATTCCAACCCTCGAAAATCTAGCCGTACATTGTGTAACTATGATTTATCAAGAAATCTATATTTCATGAAATCATATTTATGTGAAAAGTGTGATTAAACATGTAAGGGAGAATACTAACCAAAAACAATAATGAATCACCAACCAAAAATATGAAAGCAATTGAAAGCAACGAAGAAAATATTACTTAGAATGAAAAGATCCGTGAATTTAATCCAAAATGGTGAACAATATGAATCTTAGGGATCTTGACTTCAATAAATTCTCAAAACTAACAAAAACCCACCCTACTAATGTCTGGTATGACAAAGAAATAAACACATCACGTTATTTTAAGTGTTTGCACCATGTAAAACTCCTTTTAAGAAAAAAGTAAATTATAAATTTCGTCCGTCGAACCGGTCCGGCTTCTCCTTCTTTGATAGGAAAATCGGTACAGTATAAAACAGAAGAGGGGACCGTTTATTCATCGGTTTGGTTATCTCATTCCACTGTCTTGGACCGGGGCGACTGAGATTCCATCGGTTTAGTTCTGGCACTTTCTATTTTTCTTGCTTTTTCTTCTTAATTTATTCTCAATTTCAAATGCTCATAACTTTTCACCCGGGTCTCGAATTTGGATGTCATTTTTTCATATGTGCTTGTGGACTCGAGGTCTTCAACTTTCCTTTAGGTTCCATGCCTGAATTTTTGGTGTAGAGTTACTGTTTTTCCATTGACTTTCCTTGACTTGTTTTTTTTCTTGAGTTTGAGTTTTCTCTTTTCATCACTAGTAAAAAATACCTGCAAAATGTAAACGAAATACCCGAAACTCAATGCACTCGATGGAAGATATCAATAGCAAGTATATGAGACAAATCAATGTAATTTACATCGTAAGAGATGATAAAAGCTTCTAAATTACGTGGATAAATACGAAGAATTTAGGCCTAATCAGTGACGTCTCGAGAGATGGAAATCAGACCGCATGACTAAAACTTACTCCATTTAAAATCACCCTCTGTCCATGCAATGATAATTTGCTTTAGAAATTTTCGTTAGTCACTGTGGGTGGTGTCCACCCTCTTTTATAAACTAGCCAAACATGTTCATTAATAGATTTAAAAGTGGGCCTCATTCTAGCTTTCCAGTAGGCATAGTTTGACCCATCAAATATAGGCATCCTATTATACAACTTCTCCATTAAATATAAATTTTCAAAGATCAACAATTTTAAGAGAAAACATTGATATAATTTTTTTTGTATAAAGGATCACACAATAATTTAGTGCAATATGCTCTGAAACTAATTTGAGAATGTTTAATGAATTTATTTGTATATTAGTTTCCATACATAAATCCAATTTTTATCTTTGATTAAATTATGTGTGCATATATGTAAAGGGCAAAACCACGAGCTAAAATCTCTGATACCAATTTGTAAAAGCAAAATAATCCAAGGTGGTTCCAAATAAAAATTTCAACACCAATATAAAATACTGAAGCCAATTTTAAATCGATTTTATCTTTTTATCCTAAACATGCATCTACGGTGACAAAACAAATAAATCAAACAAACAAATATGACAAGGTCAAGTTTCAGGAAAAAAAACCCTTTCAGGTAAAATTCTTTTATTATCTTAGAAATTTACAAGAGAGTCGACTTACAAACTATTTGATATCCGCTACAAGTATAATGAACTATTCTTCAAAAATGTCTAAGGAACAATTATGATCCTCCTAAGAATCACACTACCACAGTCCTCTGTCAGCCTCTGCCTTCATCTTCAGCAGTGAATCCCCACAGGTATCACAAGTCCGCAATGGAGATCCTATCCAAAAAAGGTGTTTGGAAAGATACAAAACTTTCAAGGGTTCTAAACTAGTTCACAAGAATAATATTGCAGGATATTTTGGTATGAATTAAACAATTGTTTTCAACACAAAACTTGAAGAAATTTGCAAAAGATATGTAGAAAACGTTATGCCAAAAGTCACAAAACAGGCATTTGTACAAAACTTAAGGTGGGGGGTTGTTCGAACGATTTCGTGATGTCGTTACAACGAGATAAAAATCTTGTTAGAAGGGACATAGAAGATCTGTAATGTCGTGAGAGCGACATGAGGATATCATTCGAACGACATGGGGATTTCATTTGAATGACTGAAATGAAGTTTTAGAGTTTTAAAAACTCCGCCTACAGCATACTCATAAATCTTATTTCCAAAAACGAAAAGCCCTGTTCATCTTTTGATAAAAATTAAACATCCCAAACATAATTCCATGAATTAATTCAAACTTTAAATTGTTTTATACCTTTACGGGATGTTCGAAAGTCTTCAAACTTGGATAACCTTGAGTTTGGTTCACCTTGACGGTGCATGACGATTTGTAACGGGATACGCCAAACTAGACTAAAGTTATGCTATGAACAATTCTAGAAAAATGTTCTTACAAATCTCTCCCTTTGGCTATTCGGGTACAAAACAAACAAACATGACCGAATACCAAATTAAAATCAAAATATCCTATGATAAAAATACTAACACCCTTCCCAACCCTAGAACGGAATGGGGTAAGTCTCTTTGTATTCAAAAACTTCTTCTTCTTCCCTTTGTCAAACTTTATCTTCATCCGTGTGTCTTGAATTCCTCTTTAAGTACCTACACACATGATACAATAAACATATACCCTCGGGACGCATCGAGTTTGAAACAAAGTAGAACTCGTAAATAAATTTCTCCCTAATAATTCAAACTCATCAAAACTCCAATTTAATTTGCTCCCCCCTTTGTTTTTATTCAAAATAGAAAAACTGATAAAGAAGTAGAAACATAAACATGGAGGCAAAGCATCTCATATATGAAGAAAATCCATCATCACAAAAAGATATAAACCAAGCATGTGTAATGATCATCTCGAAGGAAAACACAATCAATTATTTCTGAAAATTTTCAATTTTTTCAAACAAAAACAAATTTCATAAATACAACACAATACACTATATAATATATGCAAAATATATCAAAAAAATCCCAACACATATATATAGGTATAAACGACCACAAAACACATCATCTTTATACACTAGCATAGTATCGATATGTCTAAACGTGCGGGATGAAAATAATGGGTGTGAACTAGTAACAAAAGAATTATAACCCAAACACTCAAATATGTTCAAGAAGTTTTAATTAATCGTAAAACTTTATCAAACTAAGTTTTATCCTCAAGTGACAAATAAAGGTGAACTTAATGAACAAAACAAGCGCACTGCACACAAACCTAGTGTTGATACCAAATTTAGTCTGCTGACATGGCACAATTGAATGATGACACGTGGCAATCTACATGGCAACACTAAATACTTTCGAGGAACTCACACGCTCCGAGGAACCATACTACAACGAGGAACACTGCTTCCCCGAGGAACTCAGACGCTCCGAGGAACAAGAACTCTCCGAGGAACTCTTAGACACCGAGAAGCTTAGGCGATCCGAGCAACTCAGGCGGTCCGAGCTGCACCTCGAACAAAGAGTTAATAGCTAGATAACCAACAGTTTGACTGTTCATTAAATGATTATCATTCAGACGCACACGCTTAAGGGGCATTGAATGTATTACCCTTTCATATGTACATCATTTAATGTATTACCCTTTCACATTACAGCCTCAGGGCTATAAATACATTGTACAATCCTCATTGTAAAAGGATGGGAATTTCTTGATAGAACTTGTAATCGAGAATTCCCAAACACTCAGTAATAACATAACAGTGGACGTAGGCCATTTTTATAAGGTTGAACCACTTTAAAATTCTTTGTCTCATTTATTCATCTGTGATTGAATAATTAGAGTGATCTAATTTTTTACATCAACAGATTGGCGCCGTATGTGGGAACGACTGGGCATATCATTTTTCACCAAAATCAATCCATTATGAATGGCTGACATTCCGGAATCTAGCGATCGAAATGCTGGAACCCCTCCAAATCCATATGCTCCCCCAAATATTCCAGATCTGGCTAGAATAATGACAAATCTGGCTCAGGGCCAGACCGTCATGCAAGAAACAATGCGACAACTCATCCAAGCCCTTCATGGCGGTGCACCAACCCATTCAGGACTGCGGAGTATTCAAAGAAACACCCGTGCACCATCCTCACGTACTAGGCGTACCAATTCATATCGTAATGAGGAATCTGAAGATTTTTCTTATCAACCTAGACGAACTTCGTCAGTGCGAGCCACAGATACAGAACAACGTATCACTCTTTCTCCAGAAAGGACTAGTGCGTTAGAGAGGCTAAGCAGGGTATCACCTTTTGATCGATTAGGACTTAGAAGGAGTAGAAGTCCTCCTAAAGTCATATCGAGGAGTTTTCGACGACCATCAGATTTAAGGGAAGGATCTGCCCAGTCGCGACCAGCTGCTCGTCGAGATAGATCTCATGAGCGACTAGCTGCTCATCAAGATAGATCTCAGGAAGCCACATCCACGCGATCAGTTGCTCGAACCAACAGGCCCGAGGAAGGAAATGATGCATGGAAAGGCTCTATTCAGAAGCTGGAGGATAGATTAGGGGAAATGGCTAAGGCCAAGAACCCTCTACAACGAACCTTTGTTCGAGGAACAGCTTTTGTCCAGTCAAGTGTAGATTTTCCAACACCATTAAAGTTCAAAGCACCTGTTGTGACCCCCAAATATGATGGAAAGACTGACCCTGTCCTTCATATAGAACAATACCAAGCTGCAGCCAACATCTATGCTGTTCCAGATGAGATGAGATGCAGGGCATTCTTGGGAACTCTTACCGGATCTGCTCAAATATGGTATAATAATCTTCCTCAGGGTAAGATCTCAACCTTTCTTCAACTGGCCGAGTTATTCATTGGGAATTTCTGTTTTGGGGCAAAACCAGTTAAACGAGTAGCACATTTGTTAAGTGTTAGACAAAAGGTTGGTGAGAGTACCAGAGATTACATAACTCGTTTTAACAACGAGAAACTGAAAGTCATTGATTATGAGGAGAAGATAACTATTACTGCCTTGATGAGTGGACTACTGCCGAACAAGTTGTACTACACTTTGGCCAAAGATCCACCTCGAACTATGTCAGACCTAATGGGAAAAGCGTCCAAAATTATGAATACCGAGGAGGCTATGGCTGCGAAGAAGAATATGGATGCTAAAGAAACCAAGGTGGAAGGTGATAAAGCTAAGAAGAAAGAGCACAAGAACAATAGTAATGACAAACATTCAAAAACTAGGTCGGTATGGGACGTAATGAAGAAATATGATAATTATACTCATTTGTAGAAGGATATCAACCATGTTCTAGAAGAAATCAAGAACAACGAGGAACTAAACTGGCCAGAGAAAATAAAGGCAGACCCTGACAAGAGGAATAAGGTGAAGTATTGCCAGTTCTATAAAGATCATGGCCATATGACCAAGAATTGCATAGCTCTTCAAAATGAAATTGAAACACTCATCCGACGAGGAAAGCTATCAAAGTATGTTGATCGGGGAAACGAAATAAGAAACAACGACCGAGCAAGAGAGAGGTCTAGATATCCTCGTAGAGGAGAGGAGAACAAGAAAAAAAACCATAAAGTTGATCCAGAAGACGACCCCGATCTTCCCAAGAGACCAAGGCAGCCAGAACGAGAGGTATTTTCAATACGCTTTGGGTCATTTGACTGTAATGTTATAACAGGTGGAGATGTAGGAGGAGGAGATCTTACTGCAGAGAGAAAATCTTACCTCGGTGAGGCTCAAGTTTGCTCGTACATTCAGCGAATAAATCTAGCTGAGGAGGATCGCCCGAGAAAGGTGAACAAGGAGAAATTGGTCATCGGTTTTTCAAAGAACGAACTCGCAGGAGTTTTGTATCCTCATGATGACCCATTGGTGATCAAAATGAGGATGAAGGAGGTTATGATTTCAAGAGTACTGGTCGACAATGGTAGCTCGGCAGACATCATGTTCTACTCGAGCTTCAATAGTTTAAATCTAAAGTTATCTCAACTGGGGCCTTACCATAGACCCCTCATCGATTATACTGGCGAGAAAGTATTTCCACTTGGGACGATCAAGTTGGATATATTCATTGGTACGTGGCCTGCTTGTCGAACAGAAAGAATACGTTTCTTCGTGATGGATAAGAATGTTCCATCATCATATAATATCATCATGGGAAGAGTAGGATTGAAGAAGTTCGAGGCTGTACCATCTACAGTACATCAGTGCCTAAAATTTCCAACAAATTTTAGAGTAGGAGTTGTGAAAGGTGATCAGAAAGTAGCTCGGGAATGCTATTATTCATCCGCCGAGCAAGAAGAATTGGTGGAATCAAGGAAAAAGAGTACTACTTATCAAGTGGAAGAAGAGGCATAAATTGAAACATTGGAGCCTAGAGATGAGTCACAACTCGTGAAGGGTCAAGTGGTGGAAGCTACTGAAAACATCATTCTGGACGACGAGCACCCTGAGCGAACTACTCAAATAGGTTCGTCGTTGAAAACCTCACTAAAACAGGAATTGATAACTTTCCTAAGAAGCAGAAAGAAAACTTTTGCGTGGAGTCATGAGGATATGCGTGGGATAGACCCAAATTTCTTATGTCACGAGTTCAATGTGAATAAGGAGATCAAGCCTGTGAAGCAGAGAAGAAGAGTATTTAGTCCCGAGAAGAATCAAGCTATACAGGAGGAAGTCGAGAAGCTCGATAAAGCTTGCTTCATTGAAGATGTTAAATATCCAGACTGGTTAGCCAATGTGGTGATGGTAAAGAAGAAGAACAACAAATGGAGGATGTGTGTAGACTTCACAGACCTCAACAAAGCATGCCCAAAGGATCACTTTACACTACCCCGAATTGATCAACTAGTCGATGCTACCTCGGGACATGAGCTGTTGAGTTTCATGGATGCTTATTCTGGATACAATCAGATTAAAATGACACCTGAAGACAGGGAGAGTACTTCTTTCATTACCCCTTTGGGAACTTATTGTTATAATGTTATGCCTTTTGGTTTGAAAAATGCAGGTGCGACATATCAGAGGCTGATGAACAAAGTCTTTGCCGAACAAATTAGTTGCAATATGAAAGTCTATGTTGATGATATGCTGACGAAGAGCAAAAAAGCTGCTGATCATCTAGTTGACTTAAGTCAGACTTTTGATCAACTAGATAAATGTCAAATGAAGCTGAACCCGACGAAGTGCATATTTGGAGTACGAGAAGGCATGTTCCTCGGGTACATTGTTAATCAACGAGGCATTGAAGCAAATCATGAAAAGATCAAAGCTCTATTAGGGCTGCGATATCCGACGACGAGGAAAGAGGTGCAAAGTCTTACAGGACGAGTAGCAATACTCAACAGATTTGTTTCACGAGCAACTGATCGATGTCTCCCATTCTTCAAGACCCTCCGAAAGACTTTTGAATGGAATGATGAATGTGAGAATGCTTTTCAAGACTTGAAAAAATACTTGGGAGCACCTCCACTATTGTCCAGGCCGGTGATGGGAGAAAAATTGTACTTGTACCTAGCAGTATCGGAGAATGCAGTTAGCTCGGTGTTGATAAGAGTGGAGAATGGAGTACAAAAACCAATATATTACACAAGTAAGGCCTTCTGAGGAGCAGAGATCAGATATCCAAGGCTGGAAAAGTTAGCACCGACGCTAATTGAGGCGAGTAGGAGAATGAGGCCATACTTCCAGGCTCATACCATAGTAGTATACACTGATATGCCATTGAGGCAAGCCCTTCATAAACCAGAAAAATCAGGGAGATTTATGTACTGGGCAATAGAGCTCGGTGAATACAATATAGTCTATGAACCCAGATCATCGCTAAAAGGGCAAGCTGTAGCGGATTTTATAGTAGAGTTCACCTATCCTGATACCCCCGAGGAGTAAAAGTTGCTCGCTGATCAACCTGTGGATGTTACAGGATCAACAAATACTAGCTCGGACCAACTTCGGTTGGTAAAAGAGCAAGTAGATGTTACAAGATTATCGAAGTTGAGCTCAGACCAATTTCGATTGGTAAAAGAGCAAGAAGAGATGATCGACGAAGAGCAAGAAATACCCGGGGAGGATGAAAGGAAGCAACAAACATTTCACCGAGGAACTCTGACTGATCAGAAATTTGAAGATGAGTCACCTATATAGAGGTTGTATATAGATGGCTCATCTTGCACTGCAGGATATGGCGCGGGGATAGTTTTGAGCACTCCAGATGAGGTCGACATGGAATACGCCCTGCGTTTTCAATTCAAAGCTTCCAATAATGAGGCTGAGTATGAAGCCATGATTGCAGGACTTAGTTTGGAAAAAATTATGGAGGCGCAGCAGATTATGGTCTTCAGTGATTCTCAATTGATCGTAAACCAAATGATGGGAGTATATGCAGTCAAAGGAGAATTAATGATCAGATATCATGCAAAGGCAAATGAGATTGTGTCAAAATTTGTCGCTATTCAGCTGGTCAGAATACCAAGAATGGAGAATGGGAGAGCAGACGCCCTAGCTCGACTAGCATCAGCTACTCGTACCGAGCTACGACGAACAATCCTAATAGAAGTTTTAGCTGGTCGGAGTATATATGAAGATCTGATGATGAACTTTATTACCCTTGATTTAGGACCATCTTGGATGGACCCCATCAGGGCTTATATTGAAGAGGGAGAATTACCAATTGACAAGCTCGCAGCCAAGAAATTGAAGTTTAAAGCTGCTCGGTATGTATTAACTAATGGTATTCTTTATAGACGAGGAATTATGGCAGGTTTGCAGAGATGTGTACATCCCTCCGAGGTGAGAGAATTGATTGAAGAGATCCATAAAGGGTCCTGTGGAGCCCATGTAGTAGGTCAGATGCTTTTGCAAAGGGTGATGACGCAAGGATACTACTAGCCAACAGTGAGGGCTGATTGTATAGCCTATGCCAAGAAGTGTGACAAGTGCCAGCGCTTTTCCTCCATCCGAAGGACTCCACAAGCATTGTTGACACCCATAACATCCCTTTGGCCATTTTCCATGTGAGGAATTGAGTTGGTTGGGCCACTGCCAATGACCCGAGGAAGGTTCAAATACCTCGTCGTCGTTGTGGATTATTTTACTAAGTGGGTAGAAGCTGAGCCACTCATTGATATGACGTACGAGAAGGTGTACCAATTTGTTTGGAAGAACATCATTTATCGATATGGTCTTCCTCATGCTTTCATCACAGACCATGGAACACAATTTGATAACGAGGAGTTTGCTGCCTATTATCATCAGTCAAATATTTTGAAGGTCCACTCAGCACCAGGCCATCCTCAAAGCAATGGACAAACTGAAGTGACAAACATAACGCTGCTGAACGATTTGAAGAAAAGATTGGATGACGCGAAAGCAAACTGGATCAACGAGCTATAATCAGTACTTTGGGCTTCCCGAACTACTCCCCGAGTAGCAACAGGAGAATCACCATATATACTGGCGTTTGGAAGTGAAGTTGTTATACCTGCCGAGTTGGGCCTCCAAACACACAGGGTTCTGAATTTCAATTCCCCTGTCAGTGACTTAATGAGAAGACTGGATTTAGACATGATCGAGGAAGTTAGAGAAGAAGCAACCATTAAAAATGATGCTTACCAGCAGCGAACAACTTTGTTCTATAACAAAAGGGTGAAGAAGTGCGATCTGAAAGAAGGAGATTATGTGCTGAAGAAAGTCATTCAAAAGCACAATAAGCTAGAGGCAAACTGGCATGGACCATACCGAGTTACAGAAGTTGTTCGCCCAGGAACTTATCGAATAGCAACTTTAGAAGGCGAGGAGTTTAAGAATGCTTGGAATGCAGAGCACCTGCACAAATATTATCAGTGATGAATAAAATGAAGATATTCTGCCGAATTCTTTCTTTTTATTGAAAGTTTTTCGGGGAATAGTGCTACACACTACTCGGCAAAGCTCAGGCTACTCAAATTTTTTCTCGATTTGCCAACTAAGGTTGGTTGAGAAACCAATATTCCTCCGGGAAGTAAAGCTACCAATATTCCCCTGGGAAGTAAAGCTACCTATATTCCTCCGGGAAGTAAAGCTACCAATATTCCTCCGGGAAGTAAAGCTACCAATATTCCTCCGGGAAGTAAAGCTACCTATATTCCTCCGGGAAGTAAAGCTACTTGTATTCCTCCGGGAAGTAAAACTTGTATTCCTACTAGAAATAAAATTATGTGTTTCTCGGTAAATAAAAGTATTCCTAAAAATGTCGACTTATGTCGGTTAGGAAGTAAATATCTTCTCGAAAATGCCAACTTGAGTTGGTCGGGAGGTAAAATTATTTTAAAAAGACTAATTATGGCTGGTCGGGGAAAACAACCCACCAATTGCAGTTGGTTGACAAGGAAAATTTATCGACCTTGGTTGGTCGGAAACATTTAAGAGAAAAATATACTAACTATGGCTGGTCGGGGATAAAAACCCACTAACTGTAGTTGGTCGACAAGTAAAATTTAACGACCTTGGTTGGTCGGAAACATTTTAAACATTTTTTATACTCATAACTTTATTGCTATGTTGGTCGAGAAACAAAACTTTATTATTAAGTGATCGAGCAACATTTTTGATACTCGTAACTTTTTAATTATTATTAAGTTGGTCGAGAAACAAAATATTATTTTTGCCAAATGATTACCAGAAATTCAACTTATTCGACAATAAGTTGACCGACAAACTACACAATATTGTTATCTTTTTAACAGATATGCATGCACAAATATAAAGTGTTTGATAATTACAAGACAATAGCAATTAAGATTTGCAAACAGAAATGAAAGTCTTTCACTGAATTCAAAATAAATTACATTGAAAATAAAATGAAACTTACATTGACATTGAAATGTATACTTACTACTACATCAAAATTCCTATTCTACTGGTCTTTTCCCCTCTGCTTTTGACACCGGTTCCTCGCCAGCAGGCGGATCATTTAAAGCCAGATGAGAATTTATGAAGTTGAGATCCTTTAACATCCTAACATTCATCACGGATGGTCGATCTAAGAGGTGCTCGGGATGAGATACCTTGGCATTTGAATGGAGATTGTAGTCACCGAGATATTTGGAAATTAAGCTCCGAGGAATGGCCCGAGCAGGGATCCAACTCATATCCAGTTTATATGGTGGCACAGGTACATCGAGCAGCCCAGGATCATGGTAGTTCCACAGGTAATGACCCTATTCGAGCTGCAGCACACCTAAGGCATTCAACCAGCCTTATTTGTAGCCCTCATTATTGGCATTCTGGATACGATCTTCCAAGTGAAAGAGAGCTTCGTTGTATCCAGCCATCCAGAACTCCCTGGACTGTTTGTGGAATTGATATGTTAATCTATCCAGCTACTCATGGAGATTTTTTATGAAGATATCTTTATTTTCCAAGGTAGATTTCTGAGTGGAGAGCTGCTCTTCCAGGTCCCTAATCTTCTTTGACATTTCAGCCAAATCCTGGTTCTTCGCCATTAATTGGAAGACCTGGTTTTCCAAGGCAGACTGAGTCCTCTGTTCCTCGATAGGAATTCGAGCTGCTCTTGCTCGTCCCCGAGGAGCTCTTGCTCATCCCCGAGAAGAAGAAGAAGGGCCAGACCTTTTCAAGGTTTCCAACTCGTCCCTCAAGTTGGCGTTCTCGACCTCCAAGAACGAGAATCCCTCATCAGTCACTGGGATTAAGGCTTTTGAAGTGGAAGCTACAGACTTCAATTGTGACATCTCCCTTTGCAGGTTGTTGTTCTCTTGCTCTAGCAATTCAGCGATTTGTCTGCACTCCTCGACCTCACCCTTCAGGGTTCTCTCCCTTACATCATAGCCAGCAAAAAGCTTCTCATAGCCCTTGTCGGCAATGATCTTCTTGTATTTCTTCTCGTACCCCTTATGCAACAGGGCAGTGCATTCTTTGTATTATAGCTGAAGGTCTTCGAGGGTGCCTTGGAGATCCTCGATCATATCATAATAAGCCACATTATTGGCCACTGATCGATCAAGTAGACACTTCAGATATTGATATGCTTCAACTGACTGTTCTGAAGCATCTTGGCCGAGGATGTCGACGATTTGTGCTGTACTCAGGTCTGTGTGACCAGCCTTAAAGTATTCATTACATTACCGCATAAGCTTTATGTCATGGGCAGATAGTAATTCCATCCTAGCCAAAAACTAGCAGAGAAAGAAAGAGCAATCATCAATAAGAAGTACAAGTAGAGTATGAGTAGAAGATAGACAACAGTATGTAAAAAGTCCAAGTTTTATTATATCATAGTTCAGAGTTACAAGTTCTGGGTTACATTTGATAAACAAAAAATAAAATACAAGATAAACCCGAACAACTCTACACCTTTTCCTTGTTTTCTAAAACCTTATCGGTAGGCTGGGATGAGGAAGTAGTTTGCTTGGAGGGAATGGATAGTTTCTCGGGAAGCACTGGCAATTGCTCGGAGGAAGTAACAATTTGCTGAAGTTCCTCGGCAGCAGGCTGAATGGCTGAGGGATGATCTCCCATCACCATAGAAGACTCTTCGGAGGCATCTTCATCCTCTTCTAGGTCTTCAGGAGTTGGAGGGGGACCATGGATGTGTTGCAGAAAGAGCTTGGAATTTTCATCCACTTTCGGCTCCTGTAGAGCGGCAACCCATCCATCCTTGAAGTACTTGAGACTGCCATAGTCCACTTACGACACCATGGCAGCCAACCCCTTGTTCCACCCCTTGTCCCAGCCAGCGCTGAAGGACTTCTTCACAATCATTTTCCTTTTCAACTTTTCCGAGGAAAGCTTCTCGGACAGCAGGTCATCAACAGCTTTAAGTTTTCTCTCAGCCTCTTCGTTATGCCGATTTACCTCCCGAAGTTGAGACAACTCCTCTTCAGCAACCTTGAGCTTATTCTCTAGCTCTCCAGCATTCTTGAGCTTCTCGTCGAGCTCTTTATTTTTCCCTTCTAACTCCTTTATTCTCTTCTCCAACTCCTTGGAGACATCAATAACTCGAGCTTTCTCCTGCTCGGTGGAGGCAAACTTCTTCTCCCAAACAGCCTTGTCAGTAGCATATATTTGACGAGAATCGTCCAAAGACTTGATAGCTTCCTCTAGAGCTCCCTCCACACTGGACGAGGAGCATGAAGCTTTAATTGCTTCATACTTCTTCAGAATTATATTAAAGCAGCTCGTCAACTGTGAAAGTAAAAAGAAAGAAAGTCAGAAACATAAATGACAAGGGAAATATAAAAAGTTCAAAGTAAGAAGACTTACAGAAGCAAGGTGGCGAGCAACTAACGAAGTGACCATATCCCAAGTAAGATTTTCTTCAGTACCTTGGACCTCGGGAATGATCCAGGACTTTACCGAGCTCCTGGCAGAGCTCGGGGGAACAAAAGTTGGAACCCCAGTTCCAGTAACTGGGGGCTGAGTGACGGTGTCAGCCAAATTGACCGATGAGCTCTTCTTCAGCCTCCTCGGGGGAACGGGAATAGATTCAACCAAGGAAGAACCCTTGGCCGGTGATATTACAATCACCTCTCCAGGAGCAGCAGACCTCCTCGGAGCCACTGCGGGCTTCTCGGCAACCTTCACAACAGCAGCCGAGGAAGGTGCATCATTCTTCTTTGTCCCCTCCCCTGGGACATCAACTTTACTTCTTTTTGGCTCTCCAGAACCAGAGGCAGGCTTCTCTAAGAGAGTGGGAGGTCTTCTCTTCTTCATTATTTCACTCAAAGGGATGTGAGATTCAGGCGAGGAGCTGGTGGAAGCTGGTACTGGCTCTGATTCACTTATTACTGGACGAGCAGTAAAAGAGGTGGTGTAGCTCTTGTATTGCATAAGATATGAAGCCGACCTAATATGCTCATCGGCAACAGATTGATGCAGACTCCAGATAAGTTTCAAGTGCCTTATATTAACATCTGCTTCTTTTGGGCACTTTCTTTTGCTATCAACTGCAAATAAATAAACATTGCCATCAGTGACACATTGTATCAAAAATAAAGGAAGCATAATTTCAAAATAAATAAAATGAAATAAGAATAACCTATCCCATTGCCATACGGAGGGCATCTGGGACTCTGATAAACTTCATCTCCCGATAAAGGAGCATGTTTCCAATTTTTTATGACAACCCCGTGCTCAAAATAATCCCTATTGGCATCAGGGAGATTGACTACTAAGGCCCTATTTAACATTCTAGTTTTTAAATAAAAGGTGTTATCACCAACTGCCCATCTATAACAAAACATAATCTCAAGAATTCGTATGCGAGTTCCATGGATTTGATTTAATCTATGCACCCCATTAACTATTCTCCATGTGTTGGGGGCTATTCTTGCTTGCAGGAACAATGCCAAAATATTGACTAAATTCCAGACACAAGGGATTAGGTGGAAAAGAAAATCCACACTCAGCAATAAAGAGACTGGGGAACCAATGTCCCTCAGCCAAGCGAAAATAATCAGAAGGCTCAGAAAGCTCTTCCAGAACAACCCAGGAGGGAATAAAAAAATCAAAGCGAAACTTATCAAGAGATTCAACAGGGTAAACCATGATGAATAAAAGAAATGAAGAAGAAGGAAGAAAATCTTACATAAAAAGAGTGGATCTGATGACAACGAACGATGGAAGAGATGAATACACAGGATAAAAAGAGACGACGGAAAACTCGAAGATACAAATTTGAAAAGGTAGAAGACGATGGGAGTGTCTGTGAAGTTTAAATACTCTGCCTTGGGAAATGGTAAAGTAATGATTACAAAAAGAAACAATTACGCTACTGGCGACTAGAGGAACAAAAAGGGCGCGACAATCGAAGCGAGAAGAAACGATTACGTTACCGGCGGCTAAAAGGACAAAAAGTACGCAGAGATCGAGGCGGTTATGAAAATTCAAAAAAGCCTGATTCTACGAATTTGGAAAGAGAAATAAATACAAGGGAAACATTCCTAAAAATCAGGAGGACTATTTAAAGCTATCATATTCCGAGAAAGAATATTCCACACTCCTCAAATTTTAAACTATGAAACATTGGGGGCTTCTGTTGATACCAAATTTAGTCTGCTGACATGACACAATTGAATGATGACACATGGCAATCTACATGGCAACACTAAATAATTCCGAGGAACTCACACGCTCCGAGGAACCATACTACAACGAGGAACACTGCATCCCCGAGGAACTCAGACGCTCCGAGGAACAAGAACTCTCCGAGGAACTCTTAGACACCGAGAAGCTTAGGCGGTCCGAGCTTCACCTCGAACAAAGCGTTATTAGCTGGATAACCAACAGTTTGACTGTTCATTAAATGCTTATCATTTAGACGCACACGCTTAAGGGGCATTGAATGTATTACCATTTCATATGTACATCATTTAATGTATTACCCTTTCACATTACAGCCTCAGGGCTATAAATACATTGTACAATCCTCATTGTAAAAGGATGGGAATTTCTTGATAGAACTTGTAATCGAGAATTCCCAAACACTCAGTAATAACATAACAGTGGACGTAGGCCATTTTTATAAGGCTGAACCACTTTAAAATTATTTGTCTCATTTATTCATCTGTGATTGAATAATTAGAGTGATCTAATTTTTTACATCAACACCTAGAATATTAATGATTCTAAAAATCAATAGCTTCATGACACAATAAGCTTAACTAAGATTCATTGTCATTGTGCAAACCCGTTAATTATTTCCATCCAAATACCCTCAAATTATAAACATGATCATATTTTTCTATCCTATTATTTTCTTTTGAATAATCATACTAAACTAAACTATTTGGCCCCATTTTGGCATATTTCTTTTTATTGCCTTAATTTTTTCTTGAGATCTTTTCAAACGATGGCTTTCACGACGAGCTCACTATACTCTTGCAGCCCTTTCCTGTATACACTCATCATTTTTTTAATATTAAATAAATCCTCACGGACAATGGTTCTTACATGCACAAATTCTCCATAGTCAAATAAACATGTAGATGGCAAAATTAATAGGAGAACATCTCACCAAACTCAAATACACATCATGAAGCCAAAATCCCATAAACTCGTGCATGTGTGTGTGGGAGCATATACAAAGTCGAATTCATAATGCAAATCAATTTCGAAACAACTCCATGAACATGGTTAAGATCAATCAAAGCATCTAAAGTCATAATAAAAAATTCAAACACTTCAATATGCCACATCATATATGTAAAACAAAAATACACAAAAATGATTTTTTTAAAAAAAAAATTCTAAATATTTAAAAAAAAAGCTTTTTGTATTTTTTAAAAAATATATAAAATCGAAAATCTTTTTGTATTTTTCCAATAAGACTCAAATAAAAGAAAAATATAATACAAAAAGTACACATGTGATAACACTAGCAAACATTTATCAAGAAGCAAAACTATCGTATGACATATAATATCATGCAAGCAATCAACGATAAGAAATAACATGTGAAGCATCATATGCAATCATGTGAGAATCAAACAACCTAACATTTAGCATTTCCAAAACAAATTCCCTAACCAAAACCAGTGTATACTTAACTCGAGGGGTTATGGGAACTGAACTATCCTTAAATTTCCTAGGACCACTTCCAAGATCAAAACAGAAATGCCTAAGGTGACCTTTCCTACCATAATGTGAACATAACCCTCTAAAACAAACTATGGTTTTAGCTTTAGAACTCGAAACATTATAAATATGTGATCCATTACCATCACTACTCAAGCTATTCGAGTCTTTTAAATCAGCTTTTAACTTCAAAATTTTAGACTTAAATAAAGAATTAAACTCTTCCAATTTTAGGGACTCCTTCATATTTTGAATCATACCAAGAAGGTTATCTTGATCTCCCTTAATAAAAGTAAACTTTTCCCTAATATTCTTCTCACGTGACTTAAAATCACCAATCAAATTATTTTTATCCTCTTTGGCCCAAACACAAACCCTAGAATTATTTAAGTCCTCTAATTATTTTTTTTTAAAAAAGGATTCTATCACCACTCTCCTTTTATCCACTTTTAGAATACTAAAATCATGCTGCAAGGAAACAAACTTCTCACAAACGATATCTCTTTGATTTTGAACAGTTTGCACAAGTTCCAAAATATTTTTAAACTAATTTTTAAAAAATTCAATTATTTCGGCACACTTAAAATTTAAATGAGAATCCATCAAGAGAGAAAAAATAAGCACACGAGAGATGAATAAATAACCACCCAAACAACAGGTAAATAAGATTAAACACATAACTTAGTGCAACCTGTTATGATACCAATTTATAAAGGGTAAAAACGCAAGCTAAAAGATCTTCTACTAATTTGTAAAAGAAAAATAATCCAAGGTGGTTCCAAGAAAAAATTGCAACACTAATTTAAATACGGAAGCCAATTTTAAATCGATTTTATCTTTTTAGCCTAAACATGCATCTATGTTGATAAAACAGATAAATCAAATAAGAAAATACGATAAGACCAAGTTTCAAGAAAAGACACTTTCGGGTAAAAACCTTTTATTCACTTAAAAATTTACTAGAGTTTCGACGTACAAACTACTTGATATCCGCCACAAGTATAATGCGCTATTCTTCGAAAATCTATAAGGAATAACTATGATCCTTACAAGAATCACATGACCACAGTCCTCCGTCAGCCTCAACTTTCGTGTTTATCAGTGAATCCATGTAGGTATCACAAGTCAACAATGGAGATCCTATCCACAAAAGGTGTATGCAAAGATACAAAACTTTCTAGGGTTATAAATTAATTCACAAGAACAATATTGGAGGATGTCTTGTTGTGAATTAAACAAGTGTTTTCAACACAAAACTTGAATAACTTTTGCAAAAGATATGTAGAAAATGTTGTCAAAAGTCTTAAACGTTCTGAATGCGAAACAAGTATTTATACAAAACTAAGGCAGCGGATCATTCAAATGATTTCTTAATGTTGTTAGAACGAGATAATGATCTCGTTAGAAGGGACATCGAACGACCTGTAATGTCGTTAGAACGACATGAGCATGTAATTTGAATGACATGGGAATCTCATTTGAATCACTGAAACGAACCTTTAGAGTTTTAAAAACTCTGCAAACAGTAAACTCAGAAATCATATTTTTGAAAATAAAAAACCTTATACATCTTTTGATAAATATTAAACATCCGAACCATAATTCCATGAATTAATTCAAACTCTAAATTAGTTTATACCTTTACGAGATGTCAAGAAGTCTTCAAGCTTAGAGATTCTTGAGCTCGGTTCGTCTTGACGATGCGTGGTGATTTGTAACGAAATACACCAAACTAGCGTAAAGCTATGCTATGAACAATCCTAGAAAAAATGTTCTTATAATACAAAGATGTAGTCCAAAGTTTAAAGAAATAAACCAAGCATGCAAACAATCACAAACGAGTGAGGAAAAATCCTTTAATAGGGCAAAATCTATATTGAGCACTACATAATATTGACAGATAATCGACTTACAAACAACTTAGACAGACTAAGTATGACGCACAAAGTCTTCAATTCTTCTACCGAAAATAACCCAATCTAGAGCCATCCACAGGAAGTAATCTTCCCTCGTTATCCACCAATCAACCTTTTCCTTTTTCAGTAATGAAACCACAATTTCATAATTTAGAAGTAGAGATTTATATCTACAAAGGTTTTTCTGTTAGATACCTTTTTCTTGATTTGGTAAAGTGATCTTTATGATTCCAAAGGGTTTGGAATGATTATAGAAGTAATTGATTAGAAAGAGAACTTAAAAAAGTGTTTAAAGATGGTAAAAGGAGTTGTTAAGAAGTCTAATCCCGTGTGTTCTATATCTATGAAGGTTTGTTATAAAAGGATAAACATGAAAGATTTGGATTAGAACTAATTAAATAATAAAATCTCACTCGGTCGTTCAAATGATAGGTACCTCTTTCTAATGACATACCTTTTTTCATTCAAACAGTTATCAAACGCGACTTCAAATGAGATTCCAGAGAAGGGGGAAAAGTTCTTCGTTCGATGTAAAAAGAGTCTCATTGAAATGACCCTACCAATCTCGTTCGAATGAGGTATCCAACTTGTTCTAATGAGACGGTGAGTTTTTAAAAAAAATTCTTTTGAAAATCTTTTAAACCAATTTGAAAAGTAGCGTCTTAAATAATTCTTAAACCCCTCAAAGGTAAGGTAACTCTTTACCAAATGTATCCACAACTTCTTCTAAAGTTATTCAGATGTACTATTCTTTAATATTCCAAATGTCTTCAATGTTGTTTTTGAATCCAGAGAATCACCGGGGTGAAGTGTATGTGTAATGGGATAAGCCAAAATACAAAATAAAACTAGGCAATTATAGAATTTTCACTTATAGGATTTGATTCCCAACTTTTGCCATTTTCCTAGGAGATGGAAGTTAATCCATGATTAAATAAATAAAAAGGTTTACTAGTTAATTATTAAGGAGGAAAATAATGAGAACCTGAAACTACATTTGTTTACTACTTCCTTCATTAATACAACATTTTCTTAGTTCATAAGATTTCCGCCAAACTCTGTCCAAACTTGGTAATAAATGGAGGATTTGTTTCATGAAAAATTCTTCCGAACTGAACCAAAAGTGTTTATGGCTGACTTGGATAGTCTAAATCTAGGAGCCAGATGAAAAAACTTCAAACCTCATAAATAATTTTAAAAGAGCTAGGAACAAATGCAATATAGTACCTTATAAAATGCAAAAATTTGGAATTCAAAGTTGATTTAATTAGTGGAATGGTTTAATTATGTTAATTATCATGCTTGAATATAAATAAATTAAAGATATTTTATTTGATTTTAATTCGTTGGAAATTTGAGAAGTTTTTGGGTTTTAATTATTTTTTTACCGAACTGGTTGGCCTACAGGGGCGGAATCGATTCTCCCTTCGGCGGAATCGATTCTCCCTGGAGCAGTCAAGGCAGTGGGCTATTTTTAAGTGTTTGGTTTTGGAATATTATTTCATTTAACTTTTATAATGAATGAACTTGGTTAATTTTTCAACACTTTCTTCATAAAACAAAAGTTGTAGCTCTCAAGTATCTCCTCTCCCTCTTTTCCAAACCTAAACCTCCATTAAAATAAAAATTCAACTTAATTTTTGGAGGCTTTAATCAAAGATTTGCAAGATCATCCAAGAACGAGACACTCTTATTTTCGCGAGGTGGCTTAGTTTATCTGAGTAGTTAGTATTATTTTACTCTAGTCTCATATTATTATATTGCTCATTAATTTAAAATACTATATTATGTTATTTATCTCTTATAATGTTTGTGACTAGATTCATGGATTATATTTTGGAAAAGTATATAATATTCTTATGGTGAGCTATGACCTGTCATTGTTGACTAAAATTTTAAGATAGGTTGGTGGGTAGTTACATAGTATTGGGAAATTGAATTCTTTCAGTTGGAGCTTAATTTATGTCACTATTAGTTTAGTTTCCTTTATAGTCGTTTTTATTTATGAGACTGTTATTTTGGATTTCGTGGGTCATTCGACTCCGTAGTTTTTTACGGTTTTCAATTCGAGGGATTTTGTATTGGATTAATTCATTTGAGTATAATTATATATGGAGTTTGAGATTTATTATTGGAGTTTAGTGTGATGAAGTATTTTTATTGAAGTGGATGTTTTATATTAGTTGGATTATTAAAATTATATCTTGTGGAGAAAGTTTTAAAGTGTCTCATATTTCTTTCACATGTTAAGAATGATATTCAATTTTAACGCTCGATGTAGGTTGGCAGTGGGGTCTGGTTAGATTCCGAGCCAAAATACCAATTGGTATCAAAGCACAGTCTTAGGTTTCGATATTTTTGGGTTCGTTGTAGCATTCACATTGCTGATCTTTAATTCTTGTTGTTGATTTGTACTCCCTAATCTTTGGGTCTAGCATACATGGTAGTCTTGTCTTAGTGGAGCGAGGGAATTCAGATTTGGACTATTTTGGTTATTGAGGTTAAAGATAGTTATCTTCAGTTGAGGAATCATTACTATTGATATTAGAGATGATATTGATGTTGTCTATTTGAGGATTTGGAATTTATTCTAGGACTTTTGAGAAAGATGCTAGACGTGGTTAGTGGGGTAGTTGGTATGCTATATTTTTAGTTATGCCCAATATATATATATATATATATATATATATATATGAAGTCTTACCTACATCACACTCTATACATCATCCATACAACAACACTAGTTCTAGGCCCTATAAACTTTTATTTTTTATTTTTTTTATTTTTCTCATGAAATTAACCATTCAATCAACCCATGTTCATAAAATTAGGTCAAAATTTTAAAAAATCCATCAAAACTACTGAAAATAACTTATTGATAAGGGTTTGAGCTAGCAGAAGCTACAAAATGTATTTTGACCTAATATTTTGAACATGAGTTGACTGGAAGGTTAATTTATAAAGAAAAATAAAAAAAATGAAAAAGAATTTTTTTAGTGTCTAGATCTAGGTGTGATGTATATATATATATATATACAAAAAGTCTCCTGTAAGGACTCCTTATGGTATAGACCTCGGTACATACCAATTTTTTTAAATAGTAAAAAAATGATTTTTTTGATGAAACTTCATGGACACGATCTCCACGTTAAGAAGATCATCTCCCATTTTTTTCGTCAAAAAATTCAATAAAACAATCATTGAGATGAGGTGATATGTAAAAAAATGGTATAGATATGCATTTTCAACCGCTGAAATATTGGGTCGGGGCCAGGCTCTTTAATTGCTTGAATTTTTTGATGAAACATCAGGGATATGATCTTCTCACCATCTAAATCATATCCATGAAGTTTCATAAAAAAATTCATTCAAAAAGTCGGTGAGATGATCGCCAACATTTCAACGGTAAAAAATGCATATTTATACCATATTTTTACATATCACCTCATCTTAATGACTTTTTTCTTGAGTTTTTTGATGAAAACAATTGGAGATGATCTTCCTACCATGGAGATCATATCCATGAAGTTTCATAAAAAAAATCATTTTTTTACTATTTAAAAAAATGGTATGTATCGGGGTCTGTACCATAAGGAGTCCTTACAAGAGAGGGCCTCTCTCTCTCTCTCTCTCTCTCTTTGAGAGAGAGAGAGAGAGAGAGAGAGAGAGAGAGAGAGAGAGTTATGCTCTGCTTATGGGTAAGAACATGTAGGATTGGGTGTATGGGCGATGAACTTTGGCATCCTACGAGTTGGCATATACGAGCCTAATGGTTTATGCAGTTTACATTACGACATTTACACTTTTCTAAATTTCGAGGACGACATTCCTCTGTTAGTGGGGAAGACTGTAATATCCCAAATTTTTGAATCCTAAATTTATTTAATTAATTTCATGGTTTAATTCAGTTAATTATAATGTTTGAATATAAATAAATTAAAGATATTCGATTTGATTTTAATTCGGTAGAAATTTTTGGAGTTTTTTGGGTTTTAGTTATTTTTTGGCCGAATTGGCGAGCCTACACGGACGGATCGATTCTCCCAGGGGCTGTTAGGGTGACGTGTTATTTTTGGGTGTTTTAGTTAGTTTTGGTCTCTTATTTCTTTCGACTTTTATAATGCACGAACTTGGTTACTTTTTCAACACTTTCTTCGCAAAACAAAAGTAGTTACTCTCAAGTTTCTCCTCTCCCTCTTTGCAAACCTAAACATCCATTAAAATAAAACTTAAACTCAATTTTTGGAGGCTATAATCAAAGATTTTGAAGATCATCCATGAATGAGACTTTCTTATTTTTGTGAGACGAACGCAACTAAGTATTCAAATTTTCAGGAAGAATTATTTTCATGCAAAAATATCATTGTTGATCTACTTAAATATTGTTTGATTTAAATGTTGCCAAAATTATAAATACTCATAGTTTCTTAAAAATATTAGAAATTTAATTAGGAAAAGTGATAATAAATTTATTTTTATCAAGTCTGATATTTAGATTCAAGACTTGAAATAACGTATTCTTAGATAGTTTTACCTTGTTATTATGGATGGTTGGAACGAATCATATGTTAACTTAAAATATGTAGTTCAAAATATGTTTTGACTCGTAAAATTATGTAACTGATGTATATGTTGTAAAATGGATTTATATGCTGGTAAACATTGGTATTACGTATGTTTGAATAATTTTATATGTTAGTTTGATAAATTGTCACTCAAACTGAAATAATGAAATTGGACAACTTGTTGGAATATTTGGTAGAACTCGATTATCACATGATATAGTTGATTTAATGTGAATTAAATTGGATTTGTATAATTGCCAAAAAAAGTAATCGTAAAGTTTGATTAAAAAAATAATTAATGTAAAAAATGCTCCTGTTAATAAATTGACATCATCAAGATGTTCGGATTTACACAAGTGGTTGTACTTTTACCCTTAGATAAGTATGTTACTTTCTAGGTATGGGACTAACGAGTAGGAATATTAGTTATTGTCGACGCTTTCTAGGTATGGGACTAAAGGTCTGCACTTGGACGTTTGGGTATTTTCTAGGCATGGGACTAGGTAGTACGATACTACGTTATTTTATTCCTAGGTGTGAGACTAGGTATTAATTGTGATTTTGGTATTTATCCTAGGTGAGGGACTAGATGATACTTATGGTTTGATGATCTCTAGGTATGAAACTAGGGATGGATTATAGTGGTGATGCTGGATTTTAGGTGGGGGCTATTTGAATTAAAGAAAATATAATATAAAATGATAATTAATGCATAATAATAAATGGGTATTAAAGATAGATTATCTTGTGCGTCACTGTATGAACGGGTGGGGGTAGGCCGACTGTTACAACGATTGAGGGACCCATAATGTCTAAGCTACTTTAACAGTTGCATGTGTTGGTGTCACGAGTATGTTCAAGGCTAACTAAAATTGGGCAAACCGGCTATAGTGACATGTCGTGCATTGGAACATCATGATTATGTGCAATGCTAACTAAAATTGGGTTGTTTGGATATAGTGATGGGTGTGGTTGTGATGTGTTAATGTATTTAGCGCACTAGGAGTATGTGCTGAGCCAATAGAAATGTTGTCAGACTATAATAATGGTGTCACATCAATAATATAATCAATATTATGAATGGTAATGGAATTACATAAGTTAAAAAAATATTGAGATCCCATTAAATGTTGAAATAAACTTAATTGGACTTGGGTAGTGAGGTGGCTTAGTTTATGTGAGTAGTTAGTACTATTTTACTTTACTCGTATCTTATTATATTTCTCGTTAATTTAAAAAATTCTATTGTGATATTTATCTCTTATAATGCTATGACTGGATTCACGGATCCTATTTGGGAAGAGGTGCTAGTATTATTGCATGGGATCTGTCCCGTCACTGTTGACTAATATTCTAGGATAAGTTGGTTGGTAGATGCATATTATTGGGAGATCGAGGACTTCCGGCTGGAGCTTACTTTCTAGTCGTTTTTATTGATGAGATAGTTGTTATGGATTTCATGGGTCATTCGATTCCACAGTTGTGTACGATTTTCAGTTGGAGGGATTTTGTAGTTGGATTATTTAATTTTAGTACTATTATAATTGGAGTTTGAGATTTATTATTAGAGTTTAGTATGTAATGGATTTCTATTGTGTTCGATATTTTATATTCGTTGGATTATTATATATATATATATATATATATATATATATATATATATATATATATATAGGAATGAGTCCAATGAGTTTATTAGGAATTAAAATGGGGAATCTCCCTCCACCGGTTGCTTACATAAAAAGGTGCAATATGAGCACTTATAAGTGACAGAGACTCTAAAATATCAATACAAAATCTAGATTTCCTGCCTATAAATGGAAAATTTCTAAAAGCCATTTTAATCTCCAAAGAAATCAGAATAAGAATAGAAGCTTCCTTTATTGTCACACCCTCGCACATGCATTTATTTCTCGCACGCCATAAATGTTAACAAATGTAAGCTGCAATAATCCGACATAGGATGCCTATAATTTTCTCACCTTTGGAATTAATCCACCAATTCATCAAGTTTCTACTAAAATTTGAATATATAAACCTCAGCCTGAGAATATTATAGAAGTGATGCCAAACAGATTAAGCCACAGGAATACCCCCCCCCCCCCCCCCCCAAAAAAAAAAAAAAATATGATCTTTGTCCTCCTCACAAGCCACCACACAACATTTACATTTCGAAACAAGTGGTATATGAATTCTTTTGATGTTCTTTTCTATTGCAATTCCTTTATGAAGGAGATGCCACATGAAAATTGATTTTTTTTGAGAAATCCTTTTATCCCATATTAGAGAGAAAAGCGTTGGATACAACCTTTATCTTTCACCAAGTGCCAAGCCGATTTAATTGTAAATATCCATTTTTTTGTCAAAAGCCATTTCCCGGTAAGAAATACAAAATTTTCTGAAAAGTCCTCCCAAATAATTTGTATTCGCTTCTATACCTGTGATGACACCGATATCATTTCTCTGAAATTTTGAGCTTCCAATTTTTTAAATTTAGTATGCATGAATTGGGACCATAAAGAATTTGATTTAAAAAATTTCCACCACAAATTATGTTCATAAGCAAGAGATAAGTCAATCATGGATCTAAGATTTACCCCAACCTCTTCGTTTGTCTTGCAAATGTTATGCCAGTTCACCCATTGGAATTTCATCTTCTCTTCTTGTTTTCCCCATAAAAAATGAGCAAGAAAATTATTGATATGATTGAGAACATTTGCCGATGGGTTAATCGCCGCAAGAAGATGGAAATGCATGGATTCTGCCACTGATTTGATAACGGTCACTCTCCCCTCCTGAGAGATATTTTGATGATTCCAACAATTAAGCTTCCCAACCAATTTGTCAATATACGGAGAAAAATATGATTTATTTTTCCTTCATGTGAATAAAGGAATCCCCAAATACATAATTGGGAGATTTTTGCATTTGAATCCGGTGACATTTTTTACTACTTTCTTTGTGCCATATGTCTCATTTCTCGGCTGGTAAAAAGATGATTTATTACAATTTACCACTTATCCCGACTCTTCTTTTTAAGGTTTCATAAATTCCATGAGATGTTTTAAGGAGCATCTTTCACCATTGGAAAAAATAAGAGTGTCATCTGTAAAAGAAAGAAAAGAAATAATGGGACAACCCCTTGTTTGAGAGAAATGATCCATTTTTCCACTTTTCATCATTTTTTGAATTCCCCAGTCCAGCACTTCCGAGGCTGACGTAAACAAAACTGGCGAAAAAAATCTCCTTATCTCACCTTAGGATCTCCATGTTTCAAATTATATATTGTGGTATTTTTATAAAATGTCTCATATTTATGTCACATGCCAAGAATTGTATTTAATTATAACACCCGACGTAGATTGACAGTGGGGCCTAGACAAATTCAATACCAAAATATGCGGGGTGTTACATACTTGAATCTTAATTCGTTTAATTGGCCAAAACTGGAATGTAATTTAGGCTTTAAAAGAAGTTTGATTCCACTGTCAGATATTTAGTGGAATTAAGTGCCAAAGTGTCCAGATATGAAGCCCTGATAGCAAGGAGCTTGATGGAAACACTTCTTCTTTCAAAACATATTATAATGATCCAAATCTATATAGAAATGCTATTGAAATTATTGGAACATAATCCATGGTCTATGGACCATTGGCTAGGAAAAATACAATAGTTGATTCATATGCACCATGGTCAAGGGAATAATTAAGAAATAAGCCTTCGAGATATCTAAGGCAGAAGAAATCCTTGATAATATTGTAAAAGTTAAAAGTCTAAACAACCCGATGGTGTAAAAATGCCCAATGTGAATGAAATGAAATTAAAAAAACTATTCCAAGTGGCATTGTGACTTCTCTCACTCAACTAATGCTTGTTTTATTTTTCCCGACAAGATTTAAGAGTTGATTAAAAAAAGGAAGATCAAATATCTTGGAAAAGAAGGAAAAATCACGGGGTTATTATAGACCCATTTCCCAATGTAACGAAAATAGGAACCAACATGCAATCCATACAATTACCAATAAATAAAAGCTATGATGAATTCAAAATGAAGACAAAGGAAGATTCCAAGGCTTTGAAGCCTAAAGTAGTTATTGGCCTAGGTTAAATGATTTTGAAACCCTTATGCATTTGGTGTGAGGAGAAATACACTGAAATGTTCTAAATCATTGCTTCGAAAGGAAAACAACAACAAAAGGTTAAAAGGAATAGAGATGGCGACTATTTTTCCAGGACTTAGGTATTTCACAATCAGGAGGATTTTTTAAGGGACTTTCCCAAGAGAAATGAGGCCACTTAATGGACCAATCATCCTCGAATAAATTCAAAGGCTCCAAGAAATTTCCAACACATCAAACTTGGCTTTAATAAAGAAAAATGACGTAAATACATGAAAACTCCAAGGATTCCTAAATTAGTTTCGATGGTGAAGTGTGTCACAAACTGGTTCGTGGCTCAAGATCTAATGGTTGACCAACATTTCAATGAGATGCTTAGGAGGTCAAAGGCTATGAATACTCAACAAGTTGATCTAGGAATGTGGCATTTAGTGCAACCACTAAAATTGAAGAAGAGAGAGAGTGAAATTATTCTCTCTCGCACTCAACATAAAAGAATCTAAAGAAAATATAGGTCCTAAAAAGAGGCCTCAGATATTTTACGGCCAAGTGGGTTTAAAGATATTTCATCGTCATCTCTGAAGTGGAATCTAATATTCCATAGAAAATAAGAAAGGAGTCAGTCTTCTTCGAACTTGATGGTCGAGAATATTTAAGAGTTCACTACACCTAAACAGGTCAATTGTAATGGTCAACAACCATTATAAAAAATATTTGTAACGGATTAAATCCGTTCGAAAATTGGCATTATTTATTTTACCAATGAAATTTGTAATGGATAAAATCCATTACAAGTTTAATATTTGTATCGGGCTAAATCCGTTACAAAATATTTTGTAACGGATTTGGCATTAGTACACGTCTCATATATTAGTAATGAATATACAAAGTTGTAACGATTTTATCCGCTACAAGTATAGAATTTGAAATGGATAAAAACCGTTACAAAATACATTGCGACGGATTGGGAGTTTCATATATTTGTAACATACATTTTTATTTATAAAGGTTAAAGTCCACTAGCAATATTATATTATTTTTAGAAAATATTAATTTTTCATTAAACAAGTAGATATAAATAAACTTGTAAAAATTTGTGCTCAATCAATGGCAGTGCAGAACTAATGCCCACAAATTTCACTCAAAACATAATTTCAAAACACACGTGACAAAAGGAACGACACTACATATCTATGATATTAAATCGATCTAAAACTATATTTCATTCATAACCATTAAAGTTCCCAAAACAAAATGTAATACAAGACAAGCCATTTAGATTTTAACCATAAACTTAAAACGAAGTCTAAAATAATTAAAGTTCCAAACATATTATTCTTCCAAAAGTAGTGTTCATGATATTCCTTGCAAGAGTAGACTTCATTCTCCCCAGAGTAATCTTCATATTTTCCCATTAGAACCTATTTAACAAACTCCATCTTAATAAATGTATAAGCATAAATGAGTAAATAACATAAAATACTAGTACATTCATGTTTAACAAATCTCACTCCCCACATTTTGGTGAACAGTAATCCGTTCTCCTATAGCATCAAAGTATGAAAATGATGAGAAAAGCAGTCCATCTTTTAAGGAGACTATAAAATCCCTTTACTTCTACTGTAAAAGGCAATTCGAATGCTTCTCCAGTCGGCCTCCCACCCGAATTGATCATTATGTGAAGGGAGTCCTCGGTCAACACATAATCTTTGGAAAAATCCAGTTTATCATCCTTTCCAGTTGAAAAGGCAATTCCCTCATTCACAATATTGGCGTTGATTCACTAGGCACATCCCTTATTGGAAGATTTTGGCACATATGTAGTGGATCCACCCCTCGAAACTGATTCATCCAACTCCTCACATGATGAAGGGACAAGCTCTATATAGCAACTACCCAGAGTCTTCCTGTCCTTCAACATTACATCTTTCGAAGGTTCAACACTTGCGATTTCCACAAATACTTCCACCTTAGGGCGATATTTTCCCTATTCCACTGAAGGGCGAAATCAACTTGAATAGGAAACCCCAAAACACAATAAGCGTCTCCTATGAACTTGCCATTCTTGTTAACAAATAGAACATTAACTATGTCAAGGCTGTGGAAGAACTCAACAATATCAGCTTCTGAGCAATCAAAAGGCAGCCCATGTTCTGTACACAATGAAAAAAAAATTAACAGGAATTCTATGAAAGCTTGACCATGAAAATATAGTCACAAAAAATAGTACCTCAAACCTCCAAAAATGGTACCTCAAACCTCCAAAAATAAAGTATAGACCTTTTTTGAAATAAACATATAAATTCATAATTTGACTCGGTTGTGCAGACATTAAATGGAAAAAATAGTACCTCAAACCTCCAAAAATAAACACTGCTTAACATCAAACAATAATAAATGCAACATTTAGTAAGGTAGTATAACCAAATCAAATAAAAAACAATAATAATATCAGCATGAGCATCCCCAATGTATAGTAGCAACCCCTATGTAGTAGCCCCTAATGATTTCATTAACTATTACAACGATCTCATTAACTGTTGCAACTTTAATATCGGCATGAGTTTCCCTATTAATTTCGACCTGACCTTTAGTTTCGGCCCGATCATTATGCAGCCTTCATTGATCTACTCGTTTATCCACAATTCTTTTGCATTTGTTGTTTCTGCTCCTATAGTAGCAGCTCCTATGAAGCAGCCACAATTATCTGTCTTGGTCTGCTCCTATTAGTATCAAAAGAATAATAAAATAGGGGCGAATAATTTCTATCGAGTGGCTGATTTCAAATAAAGAAACTCAAAATGCAAACTTTTGAATAACCTAAGAAATAATGAGATACAGTAGGTTGGAGATCTTGCTGAAAGAGAAAGAGATAGCGTGAGGTGGAGATCTTACCAAAAATAGGGAGATGATGCGAGTTGACGGGCTATTGGCTCTGTATACAACACGAAATTAATTACTCGACTATAAGAAATAATTTATATAAAACATAAGCAATAATGTATAACATTAAAGCAAATATAACTAAACTAAAACATCAAACCAGTCTAATAAGACACTACCTGAAGGCGGCGTTGGAGAGTGGTGGGGCCTACCCCTAACATCCCTGTTAAAAGTCACAAGTAAAAAGAAATTACTTTCAGTTTTATAATACCACACAATCACATTTAAAACATTATGCTTAGTTTTCAAATACCGCATAATAATTAACATCATTGTCCGTCTACTAACTACAAAATGCAAGTCACCTTGATTGATCCTCTAGCTCATCATCTCATCAGATGGTCTTTCTTGTAGTTTATATCACCAAACCTATTGAACAAAAATATAATATAGGATGACAAAGACCGCGAGGCTTCGCACTCTCTTATATTTACAGAAATATATATATTTATACTAAAATCATTGTTCAACACCAAATAATAACCAAAAATAACCCAAACCATTATCAATTTCATCCGGTGGATTTTTTATGATTTCTTGAACATAAAAAATATGTGGATTAAAAAAAAAGAACCTAAAAGAGTATAATTAGGTCTTAATATAAAAAAATCCTGTCATAAGCACATGGATATTAAAAAGAGACTGAACCTAAGCAATAGTTTTCCACACCGCTATAGCAATGGTACGCCGGGGCTTGTTTATATGCTATAGCTGATTCATACACTGTGTTGTAATTTCTGCAAAAAAATATAAACACTATTTTAAGGTTTCGAAACTCTTTCGAACCATAATAAAAAATGAAACAATCCTAACATAAAATTTAAAGAAAGACCCTGAGAGAGAGGCTGCCTGATGTGGAAAATGAACTGGTCATTACCATCTGATCTGGAAAAAAAAGTGTGCCAAAAAAATGTCATAAATCAATGTCATGTTCTAATGAAGATACTTAACTTAATATAGTAGGGATCATTATTTGTTGAGATAACTCACAAATATCTTGAGTTAATTTGGCAGCGAGCATTGATTATTGGTGAGAAATGGCAGCAAGCATTATGGTAGCAAGCATATTTCATTTCCTCTGTTGATTATTGTAGCAAGCATTATGCAAGCATTGGTTATTGCAGATGCATATTTGATTTCCTCTATGGTATCTGGCCATGCCACTGAATATAACTGGTGATAAAATGATAACGAAGCCACGAGAAGAGATGTGTCGAGTGAGCTGAGTGTAAATGAATTTTTAAGCGATATGTAGAATTTTTAAGAAGTAAATGAATGTGTACGTTACTAAATATTCCACATTCAAAATTTGAAAAAAAAGGTGAAATATTAAAATTTTGGAAATGAAGATTAATACACATTCTTATTACCCCAGGACAATTATTTTATCACTAATAGTAAACTCGCATTTAGCCCAAAAAACATTGTCCTTTTCTTAAATAAGGTGGTGGTGTATTTAATAAACTAACTATACTAAATATAAGCCCTACTCAAACAACCAATCTAAGACCTAATAATAATCAATACACATCCTTCTCGACACATGATTACCAAGCTTATGATCAAACTTGATTCAGTTACTTATTTGCGTATACATGGATTTATAATCAGGTGGTTTATTATAATAAAGATTTGATTGTCCAATAGTTAATTAACATCATTATGTTATCCTCGAGCGTATTGTATATCAGCCCCGAGTGTACTGCTTATAATCCAAAAACTGTGTATCAGCCCCCGAGTGTATTGTATATCATCTTTCACAATTAATCCCAATGCTCAAAGAATGAGATTGGAAGTAAAAACCATAGAATTGACATGTAGTTATGGTTTTACCAACATAAGATAAACCGAAACAAACATCGATCCCTATGAGTAATTCTAGATCGTCATGCGATTGGGACACATTAAGTCCGACCTAACAATAACTTCCAAATTTAATCATACAGTAGCTATAGATAAATAAAAATTTAATTACTCTTTACTTTTTTGATGCTATGAAAGCCGTAGTGTAAAACCCCCAAAAAAGTCCTTTTTGTCGTCATGCAAATGTTATAAAGAAAAGAAGGGGCTATTGAAATAGGTAAAAATAATTGATTAACGAAAGTGAATTCAATTGTATGGTTGAAACTACTTAAATTGTCAATTGCACCTAAAGTTTAAATCCGCTTCTTTGATCCATTTCAAATTAGACTCCATCTATTAATATAGTTCCTCACATTTACAATGAAATTTTAATTTCACTTTGCCTTCTTTTAAGTCCTTTCTAGCTGAAGAGGAATTTAAAATTTCCAATTTAACTTCTTTAACAATACATCATCTTCTGCATCCATAGTCAGCTAGGATATAATTTTAAATAACATCTTAATTAACTTTCTCATATCGATTGAAACAACATTAGCCCCCAGTATATGTTATGTTCTAAAAAACTCACACCATCTATACGAAGGAATAAAATAGCAGTACACGCTCAAGAATATCATAGATTTTGTAATGATGGAAACCCCAATGGAGAATAGTTTTATAATCATCAAATCATCAAAATAGTGAGGGTTTATAACTATATAAAACTAAATATCAAAACCATATGCCCTGTATAATTCAGCAGGAAGAAAATTTATCCAAAAGTCTATAAGTCATCATGATTCACCATCCAAGTCATTCAGCAGAAATAAAACTTATCCAAAAGTCTAAATAATTCACCAGGAAGTAAAACTATCCAAACAATTAAGCAAGAGGCAAACATATCCAGCAAAATAAAATAAATATATCTAAATGAACAAAGGTAGAGCAAATAAAATTACATATACATTTTATTGTAGTTACTCACTTATATGATTAACAAATAATACACATGAGAAAACATCATTGTGAATTGAGTGACTTATGAGTTGGTTAAATAGATAAATTTTAAAGATAAATTCCAATTCTTACCCAAGTATTATGAATTAGAAATACCTAACAACTGTCTTTTTAAACTGTTTGATGAAAAAAAAATCGAATTTTGAAGGATATAGAAGTCATATTTGTAATGTGTTCACTAAGGGCTTAATGAAGTTGAAAGCCTCCTCAAAGCGAACTCATCGACGAAGCATATCCCCTTGGTGTATTTGTGGTTGCAGCACAGTTGTATGCTTTATGTTGTTCTCTATTAGCACCCAATCAACCTACACAAAATAATAATAATAAAAGAAATTGAAAAATAAGAATTTCAAAAGATAATGAAACAATACCTTACATCATAAAATTTATTAGGTTCTCCAAAATGAAGCCTCACTGTATCAAAGAACTTCACCCAAATAGCCTGCATTTTTATTGCATCCATTATTCAGTCTAATTGCTGATATCAGTTGAAAACAAATAGAATTGTAACTGCTGATATCATTAAAAACTCACATAACATGAACTAACAGACTTGTATTCCTTACCAATGCTTTAGTGAATGAAAATCTTGAAAGTCAAGTCATATTTGCGAAGCTCTTTGGAATGTTGCACCTAGACTTCCAGAAGAACTGCATGTCACCATATTCACAAAGTGTATACAAACTAAATGTGTTGGGGTTAAATTTGGTGAACAAATTCTAAGTGTTACCATTGATGTACCAGGTGAAGATACATATACTTTCCAACCTCGCTTATTTTGGAATGATAGTTCCTGCAAAGTGAAAATACAAAGTGTTATCTATAAAAAATTAACAAAAGATGAACTTTTACAATGTGCGTCTCCTGAATTTAGCAACAACAATTGGATTCTTCAGAGGGTAAATGTATCATAAGGTAGTCACAAACCTACTTACCCCTCCTCGAAGCCAAAAACGATTGACTGGGATAAACTGGAAGCCCAAATTACATGGGAATCTTTTATTTTTAACAATATACGTGTGTGTATTTTTTATTTTTAACAGAGCTCCGAATTAATGGTTGATAGTAAGAAAACAAAATCAGAGAAAAATGTGAATTACATATGCCTCTCGCCTCTCTATTTCTCTCAAATATGCATAAAATTTATCAAATTAAAAATGGAAACTCTTTCTGCAGTACGCAATAAAGAATGCAACCTTTACTACTTTTCCCTTAAAGGATGCAGAGAAGTACCCCGAATAAGATGATAGAATGATTTCATAAAAAACTTTCCACTTCCAAAACCCTTCCGCCCCAAGTATCTCTATCATCAATAGCGAGAAAGATCATATAAAAGGCCCATTAACTCATTCCTCAAACTCCCAATCATGGAAATTATGTCTAAACCTAAGGTTCCAAGCATATTGTCCTCCTACCAAAGAAACTTAGTTAACCACACTACTACTAATCTCAAAAGCAATCAGACGCAACTCTGTCAACACATCTATAAAAAAACTCTCTCCGATCGTCTAAAAAAGCATAATGAGTATGCTACTAAACACCTCTCGTCGATGCTAATAAATTACCAAATACCCACACATTTGGGGCAGAGTGAATGTAAAGTTCACCATTTGAACCTCATAGCACCAAATCTAGCCACAACAATGTGTCACTATAATATTATCTCCTTTCCTTACTAGAACAGAGCCACTTACTCAAAAGAGCAGTATTGATTAAACGGAGGTCTTTGATCTTAACATCGCTCTGGGTGGGGGAGCGCAACACTCCTTGAAAACACAACATTTTTTAAAAGAAGAAAAATTGTCAGCCCAATCTTTCCACGTTCATGTGCACGCATAAATGTATCGTACCTCATTGGCTGGAGATCCACTCAACAAATTGGTCTTCTAAACTCCTCTCGACTCCATTTTCATCAGAAGTCACTCACAGTTCACAAACTTTTTCACCACAAACATATGATGGGGAGAAAATAAAAAAATAGTAGGTAGGGAGATTGAACTAGGTACGTCCAATCAAAGCGAGCCTTCTGCCTTTGGATAAGTAAAGCTTCTTCCCCCTATCAATCTCCTCTCAAAGCTCTTCACAACCGGATCTCAGATAGACTTGGACTTGTGGCTAGCACCCAGTTAAATACACAAATACAAGTTGGGGAAGGAATCTACCACCCAGCGCGATTGAGATTATTAACAAAACCATCTGGAATAAGATCATAGTTGTGCACATTAACTCTCAACCCCAACATAGCCTTATGATAGAGTTCGACTGATTTTCTTTAGCTCTGCACTAGAATAGTTCCATCTGTGAAAGTCAAATGAAAGACGAGTAAATGACTGCCACCCAGTGCAAAAATCGACCATAATATCGTCATCAACTGCCCTTACAATAAGCTTACTAAATGGCTCTATAACTACAATAAAAAACAATCTGGATAAATAATCCCTAGACAAGAACCCTATTACTTGCAGAGGAACCTTCAACACTCACATTAATAAGGATAAAACATCTCACAGTCCAATTACAAGCATGAATCTATTGCCATCCAAAAAATGGTCAATCAACATCAACTCGATTTCCTGGGGCCCAAGGCGGCCGCCTCCCACACATGCCCCTTGGGCTGGCCCTGCTTAGACAGATCATTCACCCCCTTAAAATCCATAGCACTATTAAAAGCTTTATTACATTACAAACAAAATTTGATCCACTGGTTCAATCACACAAAATTTGATCCACTAGAAAGAGTCAAAAGAGAAACAAGTTTAGAATATGAATTTTGATACAAAAGTACTGGATGGATATAACATCATCTTACCTTCCTTGGTGTTATAAGTCCTCTTTTCTCAGCATTAGTTATCATACTATATCCTATCCTCATATCAGTAGAGTTTTATGAGAATATTAACTACCATCTCCAAATCTTAATCGCAATAAGTTCATATACCATGATCATTGCATATGCTATATGATATATACTTCCTGCATTACATTGCATATGCTATATCGAATACAAGGAGGCTCGTTGAAGTGAGTCAGATCATTATCATGTTTATGTAAAAAAAATTAACCCAAATTCAATTAGACATAATTTTGTATTTTCGACTACTAGTTCATACCAATATATAAGCCTTTAGCCCGATATCGGTACCCAATTTATATATATAGCATATTTTATATCAATACCATGTTAAGCTCTCGGATATATCTCCCGGAATGAGAGTTACTTTATATTCAAAGTATTTATCAATACTTATCATTTTATCTCAAAACTTTTCATTTCCTTATATCCAGGAAATGTATATAAAAGCCAATTCATTATCATGAATTGCTTTAACAAAACATACAACTTTTTAAAAGCCAGTTTTATTATCATAAAAATGCTTTTCCATTTTATAACATCCCATTTCCCTTCTCATATCCAGGAAATGTATTCAAAGCCATTTTCATTATCATAAAAATGCTTTGATCATATCATATGCTTCCACTTCCCTTCTTCCATTTTGGAAGTGTTACCGAAGCCAAAACATTTATCCCATTTCCCTTCTTCCATCCAGGAAATGTATATAAAGCCAATTTATTATCATAAATTGCTTTAACATATAACGCGTTCTAAGACCGCCCGTACGGCGCACCCCTAAATGACCATTATCTTCTAGTACCTATCAATTACGACACCTGGGCACCTATACGAAATACGTCGGGAAGCATCCATATGCCTGCGGGCTAGTCATAACCACACCCCAAGTTACCTAACCATCGCAGAAAACATAACATAACATAAACGCTCATATGGCCTAGAGGACTATATCCACCCTGCATTCGCTAGTTAGGGGGCTTCACCTCAGCGCGCGAACTTCCCTTATGATGTCATTTAGAGAGGGTGTTGACTATAAATTAGTAATTATGAAAATCATTTCTTTTTCCATTATTAAAACATTCATATTTTATTTTCAAAATCATTAACATCATATCATATATATACTTTAATCACATAGTATATACATATACCATATATTCCCCCTAGAATATATATAAATGGCCATATTCCAATCACCTCTAGCGATGACCAATAATCCCAAAGATTCTCTCAAAGAATCATAATCATGCATTCATATACGCATGATACTGAACCCAAAGTATTTTCTTATTTTAATAAATGATACATACTTTAATCCCATCTAAGGATTTATTGGATATCTCCAATTATACCATTATACACTAATTGAATATATCTATACTCTCAATTTCATCCTAATCACCTCATATGATTTGCCCTACACCAATCCAAGGCATTCTCTTTCATCTAAAGGTTTATTAACCCTCAAAACCATCATTGAGGAGTCCTGAATTCATAACTAGGAACCCCCATATAAAACCCCAAATTGTAATTTAACTCCCCATACTCTTAAGGGGAGAAAACTGGCAATTCTGACCAAAGCGAATCGATTCGCCCCAAATGCGAATCGATTTGGGTGGGCGAATCGATTCGGCCCCCAATCCGAATCGATTCGGAAATGGTTCTGCAAACAGGTCCTTAATGACGAATCGATTCGGTCTAAACCCAAATCGATTCGGCCCACTGCAGAAACCCAAATCCCCTTAGGCGAATCGATTCGGTTTGGACCCGAATCGATTCGGCCTGTTCGAGGGTCACAGTTTGGGGGATTTTTCACATTCTAAAATACCCAAACTCAATCCAATCTTCATTTAAATCATAACTTGTATTTATTCCTACAAACCCAAAGTTTTCATATCTCCTCAAGTTCTTTAAAGGTCTTAACACTTCATTTGAGAGCCCCTAATATTTATCTCCAATAAGTTCTAACTAACGATTTAGATCTCAGACAACTTTCCGTAGAAAAATCACTATAAATCCAAAAAAAATAGAAAAATACGCGGTCAGTGCCCACGCGACCACATCGAAGAGATCTACAAATTTTATTTTTTGACCAAGAGTCGAATCGATTCGTATCAAGGCTGAATCGATTCGGAAAGCCCGCTGCTCACTATTCATCATCATCTCCAACGATCCCAAACCTCTATTAATAAACCTCCAAGCTTTTTATCGCCTCACCCAACGTCCTACAACCTCAACCAACTACAAATACACATATATTAAGGGTTCTAAACATCCTAGAACCCGAAATCACCAATTAATTTTAGGTTAAAACCTAAGTTCCACAAATCGAAACATTATTGGGGTTTAATTGTTTTAACTCCCCAAAACTCGTTTTATCCACGCAAACCCAACCCAAAACATTTAGGGTTTGTTTATACCAAACTACGATATGATATTTATGCTCAAAAGTAAATAAAGCAATTAAACACTTGCCTCGTGGATAAAATCCGACGACCTCGAGCCGAATCCCGCGGAGTTTGGCCGGAACCTCCCCTTTTCTTATCTTTTCTCTCCTCATCTCTCTCTTCTCTCTCTTTTCTTCCTTTCTTTCTCTTTTTTTCCCTCTCCCCCTCTTTATAAAGAAGAAAAAGGGTTATACCCCTTAAAACCCAAAAACGACTCGTTTACTCAATTACGAGCCCGTTTAACTCTAAAATTCCCCAAAACTCAGTTTCGACAATCAGACACTCTTTTCTGACTATCTCGGCCATTCCAAGACTCACGGCGCAGTCGAAATTCCCATCCAAGGTACTTGACCGGAAATCACTATTCTAACCCATAAAAGTAAATGCGGATTTTCTAATCAAAATCTTACCTCTTTTGTCGTTATACTCCACAGCGACATATAATTAAAATACTTCGACCTATTTAGTCCCAAAAATAAGTACAACACCCATCGAAAAATATTAAATCCTCAAAAATCCCAAAAATCACTATTTCGAGAAATTCTCTAAATTGTCAATTTATATCTATTTATGGAATTTGATGGTCTCCAAAAGGACGGGGTTTTACATCATCCAAATCATTAATCCAAAAGTACTTTCCTACATTAAAACTTAATAACTATCATCCAAAACATTAATCCAGAAGTATCTTTCCTACACTAAAATATGCCAAACTAAGATAGACATTCTAAACATACTTCAACCAACTTTCCATCCAAATAACAAATCCCCCATCTAAAAATCCTGCCAAAGTTTCAAAACCATTTTGAGGAGAATTATACAGAAAAGCATCAGGTTGAAGCACTGTCTCAACCCAAACTACCTTTTCCCTAAGTCTAAGGCATTTGAAGTGACACATGTCACCATTATGTACCCCAACATGCCCTTTTTCCAATTCTGCACCAAACCTACCAAGTATAATCACGGGGGATTTTTTTTTGAAGGAGGTGGAGGGAGAGGGGGTTAGGAGTATGAGTGGGAGAGGGAGTGTTGACAAGATTACTCAAATTCTAAGATAAAGTGATAGGACGATGATTTGAAGTGGAACCAAACACGCTTTGTGGAGTCACTCCTACAAGGGAGCTCTCCTTTCCATTTTCCAATTTTTACATAAACATATGAAACATACTAGTAACCTCTTTCAACTGTTAGTGAACATTCGAGATCTCATTCTTCATCGAGGAAATTTCTTCATTTCTTTTCAAATGTTGTACAAATTTTGCCCTCGCCACTCCCACGTGAATTAATTGTTTCTTAGAGACATAAGACCCCACTCCACCCATTCGGCCTTTAACATCCTTTCCAAATACTTGTGTTAACACATTGTTGTCATAATTCTCAAAAGTATCGCTACTACCCTTTCCAATCATACTTATGGCTTTTCTATTCTCTTCCGCAACCTTCACTTCCTCCTACATTATTATAAATAAATTTGTTAATCATTTGATAAAAGTTCAACTAAATATTAAAAGATTCAACAATAAAAATATTATACTCATATGGAAACTTTTATTTCCCTCCAACATGATTTTATCACTGCATATATGTCTTGACAACCAATTGTCTCCCCTACCAATTTTGTACTTTAGGCTTAGTTTTTTGCTGTACATTGCTAAAATTAACATGTTACCTAAGAACATTTTTAATGTTAAAAGAAAAACAAAATGATACACACTAACAAGTATTTCTTATGGGCATAGGTACGACACCCGAGACAATGGGTATACTTAAACTTTGAGCGGTTCTCAACATTTTTTAGTCTTCGTTGCCTCTTTTTTTCACCATTTTCCATTTCTCTAAATTTCTTCCATATTTCAGGGTCAACACCTTCAGGCTCAGTGACATCATCCTACAAATGAGATCGCAATGTTTTTTTGAAAGTCCTGAATTTTTGGGACCATGGCTTCTGCACTAATGGGCGAGCCACTTCCGGGGGAACGTAAAGATCAAATTCTCTCTGTTATCATTAAGCAAAAAAAAAAAGGAATTAACAGAATAATAAATAGTAAAAGAATAAAAATAGAAAAAGAAGAATAAAAATGAAGAAATGAAGTATGAGATCATATTTACCATCAAAGCATTCCAAACATCATCTTAAAATTTCTTTGGCACGTGTCTCCAGTCCGAGAAGTGAATCAGGCAATTAGCACTCACAAAATCCCCGGTATGAGAACTCCACAACTTTGCATTATCATCGACTATAGACCCGCCATCTTCAACAATGACTTTGATGTTCTCCATTGGGGTTTTGTCCATTAAGGAGGAAGGTTGTGCTGAACCTATACTTGATGACACTTTCCTAAATTTCAAAATAAAATAGTATACTTGTTGAATTAAAAGCATATAACATCTAATGCATAATTTCTCCTTATTAACATATTAATAATAATGATAAAAAGACAACAATTATGGCAAGAACAATTGAATTTAAAGGATCAGTCTAAGACTCATAAAAAACATGTCAACAACTTATGTGAAAAAGCCACTCGATTGAAGTTACAATTCACCAACAAAAACAAATTAACATCAAGTGAAAAAATAATAAATAGACTTTGTCATATTTCTTTAGCAGGTTCTCCAAAAGAGGTTCATCTTCAAGAGTAGATTATAACATAGTTGGTATATGTAGCATGTCTACTTGACTGGTTAATCTTTTTGGGGAATGTATAATAATCCATCAATTAGGAGTGTTAAGATCTTTTGAGTAGAAGACTTGACTGGCATCAGAAGCGAGAATTACAGGCTCATCAAGCTCATTATTGGTACCCTCGAACTTATCAAAATTAACAATCACCAAATTGGAGTCTGGACAATGTTTACAACCACTGATCTTGTCTTCCACCCTCACCCAATCACAATAAAACACTACCTCCTTAAATAGCGTATACTCCAACTCAATTATATGTCTGATAACTCTGTAGTACATTGTCCAAGAATCTTTAAGATTTTTATCACTTTTTCTTACCCTAAATTAGGTCTAAGAATTCATGCAAATACCATTGTCTTGTGTCACAACAGTATCATAGTGATACTTGGGAGAGAATACAAAGCCATTAGTGCTGTATTTTTTTTTATATGTTTTAACCTTGTGTTTTGGCCCTTGTACTACCTGCCACAACATAACTTGTCTCTGTTTCTCCAGAAGTGACCAGCTACGCAATATAAATAAAATAATAACTATAAAGTGAGTCTAGATAATAAAGAATATAAATTAATATACTAATAAAATCAAGAGCATATTATCATATAACCACGGAATGAAAGAAGCTGCATCTCTACTTCTGTTAACTGGCTCCCATTTCCTTTACCACCCCTAATGGATTTTAGTAACATTATAAACTCACTGCAATTTATTCACATAAGTACGTGTAATAGTATTTAAATGTGAATTTCAATAAATACTTATTAAATTGCTCAAACCTGTAGAATTCTTTCCGACATCGATATATTTATTGAAACTATTTAGGTTCCAACATTACAATTGTTAACGCAAAAATTCTCCATCTACGAGGACCAATCAGAAAAGAACACATGTCATCCTACGTGGCAATATTCGACACCCGAGGAGTATTAGTCAGCACCCGAGGAGAGTTGGTCGGCACCCGAGGAGTATTAGTCAGCACCCGAGGAGAGTTGGTCGGCACCCGAGGAGAGTAAGTCGGCACCCAAGGAGAGTTGATCGGCATACCAACTAGGAAGATCAAAGGATAACTATGCATTTAATGTGCATTAATGAAGATGGCAGCGCATTTAATGAGCCCTAATGTACATTTATACTGTATTAATAGATGACAACACATAGCATACCAAGCAATTCAACAATTAGATTCGTTGAATGTAGACATAAATGTCTACATACAATGAATCTCTTTATCTCCCATCACTATAAATACATGTATCCCCTTAGCCAAGAAGAGATCCAGGATATCCAAGAGAACCTAGAAACCCCATACACAAGAGACACATCCTTTCTCTCTCTACACCCTATGGTGATATTGTAAACCCCTGGGAATAAAATAACAGTGGACGTAGGCTTTATTCATAGCCGAACCACTTTAAAAATCTTTGTCTCTTATGTGCTTGATTGGATTGCTTTCATCTATTTATCTGTGATCATAAAAATGGGATTCGGTCCAGTTTTTTGCATCAACAGATTTGCGCCGTCTGTGGGAACGTGTTACAAGCATTGTTCTCCATCAAAAGCTAAGTTTTTATTTTCTCTACAAAGCTCTGCCTTGGAGAATAAAGAACTTTTATTGAAGAACCTCCATGAGCAACTAGAGAGGTTGACCAATCAGTTTCACAAACAGCACAGAGAATTTTGGATGGCTAGATATAATGAAGCCCTTTATCACCTCGATGATCGGATCCATAATTCAAATAACAAGGGTTACAAGCATGGATGGCTGAATGCGCTGGGGGTGTTAAAGTTGGAGCAGGGCCATTATTTGTGGGAGTATTATGATCCTGGGTTGCTTGATTTTCCAGTGCATCCATTTAAGCTTGACATGAGTTGGATTCCTACTCGGGCAATTCCTTAGTGTATGATCTCAAAGTATCTTGGCGACTATAATATTCATTCTAATTTTGAGATATCTCGCCTGGAGCACTTACTTGATCGTCCATCAGTAATGAATGTCAGGATGCTCAGAGATCTGAACTTCATAAACTCTCCTTACGCCTTAGATGATCCTCCTGCTGGAGTAGAGCCTGTTTCAAAGGCAGAAGGGAAAAAGGCAGTATAATAGGATTTTTGGTGTAATATGTAATTTGTCCTCTATGTAATATGTTCTCATTTTAATGAAGGAACTTTTGGTTTTCTCTGTAATCTTGATTGTCATTATTTTATAAAATATCTATTTTATTCTCTGATGAATGTGTATGTACATCTTGTAAGGACTGTGTTATTTTAAATTGCCGACCAACTGGAGTTGGTGAAAATTTATTGTTGACCATTCTGAGTTTGTAATAATTATATGACGATCAACCGGAGTTGGTGACATTTTGTTTCCGTACCAACTTAGAGTTGGTGGTAATTTGAGATGCCATAAGTAAAGAAATTATGTTTTATTTTTTGATTATGGTGACTAATCATTTTTTAATTATAAGCCACGAAACGACTTCCATCCCAAGATATTGCTTAAATAATTATTTTCGACCAATCGAAGTTGGTGGATTTTTATTCCCGACCAACCGTAGTTGGTCGATTTTATTTTACCGACCAGCCTTAGTTGGTGGACCAGCCAACCGTAGTTGGGAGGGTTCTATTTTACCGACCAACCGTAGTTGGTGGACCGACCAACTGTAGTTGGGAGGGTTTATTTTACCGACCAACCGTAGTTAGTGGACCGACCAACCGTAGTTGGGAGGGTTTATTTTACCGACCAACCGTAGTTGGTGGACCTACCAACCGTAGTTGGGAGGGTTTATTTTACCGACTAACCGTAGTTGGTGGACCGACCAACCGTAGTTGGGAGGTTTTATTTTACCGACCAACCATAGTTGGGAGGGTTTTGTTTTACCGACCAACCGTAGTTGGTTGGATTTTTGTTCTGAACTTGATGCGTAGTGTGTAGCACTAATACTCCAAAAAAATTTCATCAAAAGTAGAGAATTTGATAAAAACTTCAACACTTTATTCATATTGAAGAAAACTTCATTTACATAGGAATCCCTACTACTGATAATACTTGCGTAGATGTTCTGCATTCCATGCATTCTTAAATTCTTCCCCCTCCAAGGTTTCAATCCTGTAAGTTCCTGGACGAACAACTTCTGTTACTCTATAGGGTCCATGCCAGTTAGCTTCCAATTTATTGTGCTTTTGAATTACTTTCTTTAGCACGTAGTCTCCTTCCTTCAAATCACACTTTTTTACCCTCTTGTTGTAGAACAGAGCTGTTCGTTGTTGGTATGCAGCATTCCTGATTGCTTCTTCTTCTCTAACTTCCTCGAGCATATCCAAGTCTAATATTCTCATCAAGTCACTGATAGGAGAATTAAAATTTAGCACTCTGTGTGTGGGGAGGCCCAGCTCGGCAGGTATAACAGCTTCACTTTCGAATGCCAGCATGCATGGAGATTCTCCTATCGCTGCTCGTGGCGTAGTACGATAAGCCCACAACACAAAATGTTGCTCGTTAATCCAATTTACCTTCGCATTATCGAGTCATTTTTTCAAACCATTCAATAGCGTTGTGTTCGTCACCTCAGTTTGTCCATTGCTCTGGGGATGGCCTGGTGCAGAGTGGGTTTTCAATATGTTTGACTGATGACAATATGTAGCGAACTCCTCATTATCAAATTGAGTTCCATGGTCTGTGATGAATGCATGAGGAAGACCATATCTACAAATGATGTTCTTCCATATAAATTGATACACCTTGTCATATGTCATATCAATAAGGGGTTCAGCTTCTACCCATTTAGTAAAATAATCCACAGCGACTACGAGGTACTTGAACCTTTCTCTGGTCGTTGGGAGTGGCCCGACCAAGTCTATTACCCATATGGCAAATGGCCAAGGGGAAGTAATGGGTGTTAGCAATGCTTGGGGAGCTCTTCGAATAGAGGAGAAGCGTTGACATTTGTCACATATTTTGGCATAGGCTATACAATCAGCCCTCATCGTCAGCCAATAATATCCCTGGGTCATTATTCTTTGCAAAAGCGTCCGACCTGCTACATGAGCTCCACAAGACCCTTCATGGACCTCTTCAATTAAATCTTTCACTTCGGAGGGATGCACACATCTTTGCAGACCTGCTATAATTCTTCGTCTCTATAAAATGCCATTAGTTATTACATAACGAGCAGCTTTAAACTTTAGTTTCTTGGCCGCGAGCTTATCATTTGGTAAAACCCCTTCTTTAATATATTCCCTGATGGGATCCATCCAAGATGGTCCTAAATCAAGGGTAATAAAGTTCATCATCAGATCTTCGTTGATGCTCATGCTAACTAAAATTTCTATTGGGATTGTTCTTCGTAGCTCGGTGCGTGTGGCTGAGGCTAACTGAGCTAAAGCATCTGCTCTTGCATTCTCCAATCTTGATGTTCTAATTAATTGCACGACGTTAAAGCTCGATACAATCTCCATCGCTTTCGCATAATACTTGATCATTAATTCTCCCTTTGTTGCATACACTCCCAGGATTTGATTTACGATCAACTGTGAGTTACTGAATACGATGACCTTCTCTGCCCCCATGGTTTTTGACCTACAATCATAGCTTCATATTCAGCCTCATTATTAGAGGCTTTGAATTGAAAGCGCAGAGCATACTCCACATCGATTTCATCTGGGCTGTTTAAAACAATCCCTGCCCCACAGCCTGTACAGATTCCATATAGGTACTTCATCCTCAAATTTTTTATCGGATAGAGTTCCTTAGTGGAATATTTATTGCTTCTTTATATCCTCCTCTAACACTTCTTGCTGCTCGTTGACCATCTCCTCTTGATCGTCAACCAACTTAAGTTGGTCGGAGTTTAAATTTAACGATCCTGTAACATCCATAGATTGGTCGGTATTCAGCTTTTATTCCTCGGAGGTGTCAGGATAAGTGAATTCTGTGATGAAATTTGCTACTGCTTGCCCTTTAAGCGACAAGCTAGGCTCGTAAACTATGTCATATTCACCAAGTTCTACTGCCCAGTACATCAATCTCCCTGATTTCTTCGATTTATGAAGATCTTGCCTCAATGGCATATCGGTATACACAACTATGATATGAGCCTGGAAGTATGGCCTCATTCTTCTACTCGCTTCGATCAACGCTAGTGCCAACTTTTCCAGTCTTGGATATCTTATCTCTGCTCCTCGGAAGGCCTTGCTAGTGTAATAAATTGGTTTTTGCACTCCATCCTCCATTCTTATCAATGCCGAGCTAACTGCATTCTCCGAAACTGCCAGATACAAGTACAATCTTTCTCCCATCACTGGCCTGGACAACAGTGGAGGTGCTCCCAGGTATTTCTTCAACTCTTGAAAGGCCTTCTCGCATTCATCATTCCACTCGAAAGTCTTTCGGAGTGTTTTGAAGAATGGTAGACATCTGTCAGTTGCTCGTGATACAAATCTATTAAGTGCTGCAACTCGCCCTGTGAGACTTTGCACTTCCTTCTTCATCGTTGGAGATCGTAGTCCCAATAGAGCCTTGATCTTTTTAGGTTTTGCTTTAATTCCTCATTAGTTGACAATATACCCGAGGAACATGCCTTCTCGTAATCCGAATATGCATTTGGTAGGGTTCAACTTAATTTGATATTTATCTAGTTGATCAAAGGTCTGGCCTAAGCCAATTAAATGATCAACAGCTTTCTTGCTCTTCGTTAGCATATCGTCAACATAAACTTCCATGTTGTAACTGATTTGCTTTGTAAACACCTTGTTCATCAGCCTCTGATATGTTTCACATGCATTTTTCAATCCAAAAGGCATAACATTATAACAATAAGTTCCCATAAGGGTAATAAAATATGTACTCTCCCTGTCCTCAGGCTTCATCTTAATCTGATTGTAACCAGAGTAAGCATCCATAAAACTTAGCAATTCGTGCCCCGAGCTAGCATCCACCAGTTGATCGATTTGGGGCAGAGGAAAATGATCATTTGGGCATGCCTTATTGAGATCGATGAAGTCTACACACATCCTCCATTTGTTATTTTTCTTCTTCACCATCACCACATTAGCTATCCAATCAGGATATTTGACATCTTCAATAAAACAAGCTTTTTGGAGCTTCTCGACTTCTTCTTGTATAGCTTGGTTCTTTTCGGGGCTGAACACTCTTCTTCTTTGTTTTACTGGTTTGATTTCCTTGTTCACATTGATCTCGTGACATAAGAAATTTGGGTCTATCCCTGCATGTCTTCGTGGCTCCATGCAAAAGTTTGTTTTCTGCTTTTTAGAAACGCTATCAGCTCTTGTTTTATTGATACATCTAGTGAGGCACCAATTTGAGTTGTTCGTTCTGGATGCTCGTCGTCCAGAACAATATTTTCAGTAGCCTCCATGACCTGACCCTTAACGAGCTGAAACTCATCTTTTGGGTCTAAAGTCTCAGTCTCTGCGTCTTCTATCTCATCACCCTGATAAGTAATAGTCTTCTTTCTGGATTCTTCATGCTCTTCTTGCTCGGTAGATGAATAGTATCATTCTCGAGCTACTTTTTGGTCACCCTTCATAATTCCTACTCCAAAGTTGGTTGGAAACTTTAGGCATTGATGTACAGTAGATGGGACTGCTTCGAACTTCTTCAAACCTATCCTTCCCATGATGATATTATAAGCTGATTGGACATTTTTATCCATCACAAAAAAGCGCACTCTTTCTGTTCGACAAGCAGGACATGTACCGATGAACATATCCAACTAGATCATCCCAATTGGAAAAACTTTCTCGCCAGTAAAATCGAGGAGGGGCCGATGATATGGCTCCAACTGGGATAGCTTTAGGTTCAAACTATCAAAACATGGGTAGAACATAATATCTGTCGAGCTTCCATTATCCACCAAGACTCGTGAAATCACTACTTCCTTCATCCTCATTTTGATCACCAATGGGTCATCATGAGGATATAGCACACCTGCGAGGTCATTCTTAGAGAAACTGATGACCAGTTTATCTTTATTTACCTTCCTCGGGTGATCATCCTCAGCTAGATTTATCCTTTGAATATATGAACAAGCTTGAGCCTCATTGAGGTAAGCTTTCCTCTCTGTAGTAAGGTCTCCACCTCCTGCATCTCCACCAGTAATAACATTGCAATCAAATGATCCAAAACGGATAGAAAATACCTCACGTTCTGGCTGTTTTTGTCTTTTGGGGAGATCGGGGTCGTCTTGATCTTCATCCAGGTCTTCTTCATGATTTCTCTTCTTATCTTCTTTTGTTCATCGAGGATATCTAGACCTATGCCTTGCTCGGTCATTGCTTTTTCCACCATTTCGGAGATCCACATACTTGTTCAATTTTCCTCGCTTGATGAACTCTTCAATTTCCTTCTGGAGAGCTATACAGTTTTTGCTAATATGACCATAATCCTTATGGAACTCGTAATATTTGGATTTATCCCTTTTGTCAGGATCTGTCTTCATTTTTTCAGGCCAGTTTAACTCCTCACTGTTCTTGATCTCTCTAAAAACGTGGTTTATATCTACTTTCAAAGGAGTATAGTTTCCAAATTTATTCAACTGTTCCAATGCTTGCTTTGCTTTTGACTGCTTGTTACCACCATTATTCTTCTGATCCTTTTTCTCAATCTTCTCGGCCTCAACTTTGGTCTCCTTAGTGTCCATGCTCTTCTTTGCAGCCATAGCTTCCTCGGCATTCATGATTTTGGTTGCTTTTGCCATTAATTCTGACATGGTCCTAGGTGGATCTTTGGGCAAAGTGTAGTACAATTTATTTGGCAATATTCCACTCATCAAAGCAGTAATTGTTGTCTTTTCCTCGTAATCAATAACTTCGAGCTTCTCGTTATTGAAACGAGTTATGTAATCCCTGGTGCTCTCTCCTGCTTTTTGTCTAACACTTAACAAATGTGCTACTCGTTTAACTGGTTTTGCTCTAAAACATAAATTTCCAATAAAGAGCTCGACCACTTAAAAAAAAGTTGAAATCTTCCCCCGAGGAAGATTATTGTACCATATTTGAGCATATCCGGTAAGAGTTCCTGAAAATTCCCTGCATCTCATCTCGTCTGGCACGGCATAGATATCAGCAGCAGCTTGGTATTGTTCTATACGAAGGATAGGGCCAGTTTTTCCATTATATTTAGGAGTCACAACAGGTGCTTTGAACTTTGATGGTGTGGGAAAATCCATAATTGCTTGGATAAAAGGTGTCCCTTGGACAAAAGTCCTTTGTAGAGGATTTTTGGCCTTAGCCATTTCCCCTAGTCTATCCTACAACTTCTGAATAGAGCCTTTACATGCATCATTTCCCTCCTCGGGCCTGTTGGTCCGAGCAACTGATCGTGTTGAATTTGCCTCTTAGGATCTTTTACGACGAGCAGCTGGTCGGGATTGGGCAGAACCTTCCTTTAAATCAGAGGATCGTTGAGAGTTCCTCGACACCATCCTAGGGGGACTTTTATTCCTCCTAGGACTCAAACGATCAAAGGGAGAAACTGTACTCAATCTTTCAAGAGCACTAGTCCTTTCTGGAGATAGAGTGACGTTTTGTTGAGTGTTTGTAGCTCGTACCGAGGAAGTCCTTCCAGGATAATAAGAAGGATCATTGGATCTCTCAGTACGATATGAATCGGTGCGTCTAGAATGAGATTCTTCTGGGAGTGACGTTCGTCTAGTTCATGGAGAAGGAAACCGAGTATTTCTCTGAATGCTTCGTTGCCCTGACTGGGCGAGTGCTCCACCCTGGATAGTTTGCATGAGTTGTCGCATGGTTTTGTGCATGGCGGTCTGGCCCTGAGATAAATTAGCCTTTATTCCATCTAGATCTTAGACACTTGGAGGAGTGGATGGATTTGGGGGGTTTTCAGCGTTTCAATTACTAGATTCAGGATTATCATCCATTGGTGATGAATTATTTTAGTGAAAAATGATAATTACAGTCGTTTCCCACAGACGGTGCCAATCTGTTGATGTAAAAAACTAGATTTAACCTAATTCATTAATCACAGATAAAAATAAACAAGACAAAAGATTTTTAAAGTGGTTCAGCCTTGAAAGAATGGCCTACGTCCACTATTTGTGTTATTGCTGACTGTTTGCAGAATTCTCGATAATGGGTTTACCAAAAAATTCCCAGTCCCCTGCTAATGAGGAGGTTACAATGTATTTATGTCCTTGAGGCAGTACAAATGAAAGAATAATACATAGCTGTCCAATAGGCGTGTGCGTCTGTGTGATAATAATGAGCATTTAATGCGCAGTCATCCTCTTAATTATTCGGATATGAATGCTCTGTACGAGATGCAGCTCGGACCGCCTAAGCTTCTCGGACCGCCTAAGTAGCTCGGTGTACATGAGTTTCTCGGTACAATAGAGTTCCTCGGAGAACATTTGTTTCTTAGAGCGTCTGAGTTGGTCGGGGAGATTGAGTTCCTCGGAGTCAATGTGTTCTTCAAAAAATGTTTGCGAGTTCCATGTAGATGGACACGTGTCTCCACATAATTGGTCCACCTCAGCAGAATAAATTTGGTATCAACAGCGGCCAAACCAAATTTCGATGCCCATGCATTAAATGTGAAAATGGAAAATTGATGAACTTTGAATACGTCCATTTTCATTTGCTTCGTTATGAAGTTACTAAAGTAAGAATGATGGTCAAAACATACAAATCAATTTTAATTTTAATCTTTTCAAATTAAACAATTTAATTAACCCAATAAACTTATCACCAATTGAAATGGATTGCTGTGTTAAAACAGATCAACCAATAAAATAGATCAATCCACACAACATGCCGATGTATGAGGAAAATTCATAATGGGAAAAACCTCAGATGATCCATAAAAAAAAATTCACTATCATAGGGAATTAAAAATGTCAACAAATGATATACATAATGACCCGGTGCCCTCGCAAGACCTGATGAGTCTTCAATCTTTAACCTCTCCTCGATAGCAACACACATGAGTCCACCCATGCAACTGCCACACACGAATCGGTGTCCACCGATAAGGCTCAACAACTGTCTACGGATCTGGAATATGGACGTACTACAATACCATAAATACGGATTCCATCATGTGTAAACATAAAATGGTACATAGTCCACCACACGAAATGAATACAAAAAAGATGAAGAGTATAAACCTTCTTGGTGCCCACAAATAAGATCTCAAAGCATATATGCTAATGAAACTTGGATCTTAAACATTTGGGTGCAAAACTACGATTTAGGAGACTTTGGTTATGTATAGGTAGTCAATTTCGCCAAAAACTCTCATAAAAAATTGATGCCATGACCCCTTTATATAGAAAATACATTTTTTGAGGCAACACAAATTTCAAGGAATTGTTCGAATGAAAATAGGAGTTTGTTTGAAAGAAAGTGCATATTTTGTTTCAACTAAACCTATAATCATTCGAATGAACTACTCATCTCGTTCAAACCAACTTTTAATGAGATTCATATGATATTTGTTTTGCTAACAAAGAAACCTTGTTCGATTTTTTTAAAGGTTCGTTTGAAAGAACAACCAATCTCGTTCGAACGAAGACTACAAATTCGTTTGAAGGACAAAAATAGTTTTCTTTAAAAAATAGCCCTCAAACATTTTTAGAAAAAAACACCCAATATTAAGTTTCAAGGATAAAAATATATACATATTGATACCCGAGAGATCCTCAAAACATGAAGACGAACCATGGCATGAAACAAGACACAATAAATACAATCTCTGAAACTTCACCGCTATGTCTTCAAACAATCGCTTCATAGGCTTGAAAGGTCAACACACTCAAGTCCTAACTTTATGGCTCAGAAGTTTTTTGCAAACACAAAATAAGCCAAAATACATACAAATTAACTCTATCATAAATTTGTCCGTACAAATCTCTCCCTTTGGCTATTCTGGGACAATATATAAAATAAAAACCTATGGGTTGTCAAGATCATCTGAAAGACTTAATTCCCAACCCCAAAAGGAAAAAGTATAGACTTGACAGATATATGCCTTGAGTAGCTTCACATGCTTGTATACTTTGACGCATGTTATAAACCTTCACACTTAAACACACCTTCAAATGCAACTTGAATATATAACAATATAAATTGCATAAGAATAAACCCTCCACCTTTTTCTAACAATCTCTACCTAAGTTAGGATGTCCCCCCTAAGCCAAAAAATCTCCCTCGAATTATAAAGATCGATATGAAATTTCTTCCCCTTTTTGTTTAGTAATTGACAAAGAATAAGGGTTAATAATTAAACCATATATCCCCAATATAACTAAATCTTCCCCAAATTGAAAAAAAAGGTAAGTGTATAGGTAAAATAAGTGAATCATGCAATAATGCAAAGTGTAACACGCAACAACAAATAACTCGTCTACACAACCACAAAGGATCCAAACAATGAGAAAATAATCCAAATTTTGATGCAAAATAAGATAACAACTTGAATACACAAGAAAACGAAGAATACCAAACACGGGAACAAACCATATCAAGGTGATCATATAGCATACCAATGAAACCAATTTGATTCAACGATAAAGCACGTGGCACACAAGGATTAAATTCAAACGTAAAGACTCAAAATAAAATATATCACACACACACACACACACACACACACACACACACACACATATATATATATATATATATATGTATATGTATATGTATATATATATATATATATATATATATATATATATATATATATATATATGTATATGTATATGTATATGTATATGTATATGTATATATATGTATATGTATATATATATATATATATATGTATATGTATATGTATATATATGTATATGTATATGTATATATTGGGAAGAGGATAAGACCCTAGGTTTATTAAATTATTGGAGAAAAATTGCCTTTCTCTGGGGCTTACAATATAGTTATACCAAAATCATCGAAAAAAGAGTGAAAGGATCTAGAAGATAAGTCTTTATAAGGCCAAATTTTAAAGGCTATCACAAGATCACTATGAATCCCTTGAATTATAGAATGATCCTTCATTTGAAAATCTTTAAAATGAGCATGATTTTTAGAGCACCAAATCCGCTAACATATATATGAAGGAAGCATCTTCCTAAGAATAGCACGAATATTTTTACCACGACTATTAAACCTCCAAGATAAAATACGAGCCGAAGAGAACTATAAGAAACTATAAAACCCATTAAATTTTCAAAATGCTTACACACTTCCTGAGTAATGTCGCTATGGAGAAAAAAATGGTCAATATTTTCCTCTTGAGGCAAAGTACGACATATGCTTTTTGACACCATAAGAATATGAATTTTTTTATATTGGCATCAAGAGGAAGAGCATCATGAGGAATTCGCCACATAAAAATGAAACTTTAGGAATAATCCGAACATACAAAATCATGGTGAAGGATAATTGAATGCAGGATTTTTTTCGAACACAATCCCAAACTACATTAAGAGAAAAACCTTGCTTTAATCATTTTTGATCGATTGAGAAAACATTATCATCAATGATATCCCCAACTGATTACATACGCTTCCACGTGGTACTAGAAAAGGAAGGAACACTCCTATAATTAATATAAGCAAACTTTTTATATTTTCAATGCATAAAATTGGCCCAAAGTGAGTTATTTTGCAGGAATCAAATCCATATCTTGCAAGCATAGGCATCACAAATATCAAATAAATCCCGAAGACCCAGATCTCCTTCATTTTTGGGGCGAGAAATTACATCCCATGAAACCCAATGGTGCTTATGAGAGTTATCAATATTTCCCCAGAAAAAAATTGGAACATATTTTCTAAAAATCTTTAAAAAAAGATTTTGTAGGATTTAAGGCTGAAAATATATGTTATCTCACAGAGTGAAGAATGAATTTAATCAAAATGAGTCTACCTGGATGATTCATATTTCCAGTGCTCCAACTTTTAATAGGATCAACAGCTTTAGAAGTAGTTCCATGAAAAAAGTGAGTTTTCGTCCTACCAATAACTAACGGGACTCCGAGATAAGTCATAGGAATAATAGTAGGCCTAAACCTAGTAATGTCGCTGATAATATTACTTTGACGCAGTCTGCATTGAGCTGAAAATAGAATGCCACTCTTGTTCTTATTAACATGCTGTCTAGAATGGGTTTCATAAACAACTAACCATTGGATGAAATGACACATAGATTTAGACGAGCCATTTAGAAATAATATAATATCATCAGCAAATGAGAGTGAAGATATAACTGGGAATCCGCCTGGAATAATGAAATAACTAATGCTGCCATTGGAAAATAGATTATGAACACCTCGATTTAAAACTTCCACTGCTAATACAAACAGTGCTGGCGATAGATTGGGTAGAGTACTAGCACTTTGAAAGATTTCTCCAAATCAGATCAATCCAGATTTCTGAGAACTCATAAGCACGGAGCACTTTGAGAATGAATACCCAAGAAAGACGATCGTATGCCTTCGTCATATCTAGATTGACCACCACGTTTGATCCTCTAGATTTTTTTGTTGAGTTGAGACATTAATTCTTGGGCAAGGAGAATATTGTCCGTGATAGATCTTCCTTTAATATAACCTTCTTGAGAAGTAGATATTATCTTCAGGAGAAAATACGGTTAGCCAAAATGTTTGAAATAATTTTATTCAAAAAATTACAAAGACTAATCGGCCTAAAATCTGAGCAAAGTTTTTGGATGATCCATCTTAGGAATGAGGATAATATTAGTTGAAGTCCAACTTTTTGGAATGCCATTACCAATAAAGAATGATTTAATGGCACAAATAATATCTTTGGCAAAGATATTCCAACTAGTATGGTAGAAAAAACCATTGAACCCATCCGGACCCGTTGCACTATCACTATCCATGGAAAATATGGCATCTTTGATTTCTCTTTCGGTAAGAATCATAGATAGCATTTGATTATCATCGCCATTTATCAACTTTGGAATGTGATCAAAGATATCATTATCTTCATAACATATGGAATCTTTTCCAAGTAATGCTTGAAAATAATCAATAACTTCCTTTTCCACTTTATCCGGATTATTAACCCAAACACTATCATCTTTTTGCATTTGGTGTATAATAATTTTATTTTTCTGTTTTTTAATCACGGAGTGATTTTTTTTTAAAATTTTGATCCCCATCTTTAATCCATTTCAAACGAGCTTTTTGTTGCCAATATATCTCTTCAATTTTAAGCTCGTTATTAAATTTAGCTTTGGCAAAATGCTAAGCTTCCCTATTTTGAGGAGATGGATTAATATCAAACATAGTCTCCTTAAGAATAACAATTTCTTCCTCTTTTTGAACCCTCAAAAAATATTTTTAAAAACATTCTTGTTCCACTCTTTAAGTCTAGCTTTCAGTAACCTTAATTTGGAGGCAAATAAGAACATATGAGAAATCGAAACATCACATTCCAAGCATTTTCAAAACTTTCCAAGAAAGAATGATGAGTAGCCCACATGTTTTGAAATCGAAATGGTTTAGGAACAAAATAACTTTTAATCTTTATTTTCAAGACAAGAGGAGAATGATCAGAATTTGTTCCATCTAAATTCTCCATTGATGAAGAGAATTGTTGATTAAACCACCCATCAATCCCTAATACACGATCCAAACGAGCCCAAATAGTTTCATCCCCGTCTATATTATTTCACCAAGTGAAGTTAGATCCAAAAAAGGAATTTCTTGAAGACCAACATTAATCATAGTAGAATTAAAATCTATAATAGCCTGCCTATCTACCAAGTTTCCCCATATTTTTTCATCATGATTAGCTACAATATTAAAGTCACCTCCTATCAACCAAGACTCAAAGCCCAGATTAGCTATTAAGTATATCTCATCCCATAAAATCTGCCTATCCGCCTTATTACATTTAGTATACACACAAGAGACTAAGTAAGGCTTAGGAATTTGAGGAAATTTAACTGATATTGTAAATACTTGCTCCATATCACGAACAATATAAACATTATAATTCAAATTCCATAAAATCCAAATTTTTCCTCCAGCTTTTGCTAAACCACCAGAAAAGCCAATCTTCCTCAAAATACCATTGATATTCCCTTATTATATTTTAGGCTCTTGAATTGAAACCATAAAGATTTTAAATCTTCTAATAACTCTTTTTAGTGTATGAATTGATGAGGCATTCCCCACACCTCTGATATTCCAAAATAGGACTAATCATCTAAACTGGATTTGGGTTGAGTTTGAGAGAGTTTAGTAGCAGACTTGGTCTTGACAAAAGAAAATTAATGCACCTTAGAGTTCTTCTTTTTTCTTTTAGCAATTGTTGAAACTTTTCTAACCACCTGTGAGTGCGATACTTCATCCTTATCCACCATACTGGATAAACTTGAGTCTTTAGAGCTACCCAACCGCGCATATTTTTGCTATAATTGAAAAAAATTCTTTTGGAGTTCTTCTATAGACGACTGCTGGTAGTTAGTGTTGACTATATCATTCACGGAGTTCCATAAAGGGAGTAAGCAAGAATGGGAAGGGTTCAAGCTGTTGGATATTAGTTGATTATCAGATTTAGAAGGCGAGTGCACGAATTTAGAAGAATGATCACAAACATCCATGTTTGTATCTTCCATAAGAGCATCAAATCTGTTAGAGACTTTAATTTACAAATCATAGTCACTGCTATCATCATCTTCAATATTGTCATCTTCTCCAGTGCCACGTGTAATAGTCTGAAGCTCCTTAATAAAGGAGTAGATGGTAATTCCTATTTTGTAGGTGGACGTTAAGACATTTGGAGTAATTTCTTGCGCCCCATAATCTACATCAACTAATGATTTCAATTTTTTTGGTTCCTCTTGACACGTCATCTTCTGTTTACTTTCATCATTTGAAACCACCCTTGTACTTGCATCTTTTTGTGGCGGATCATCATTAATAATCACTCTAACTTGTTTATTCCATTTTTCTTGCCAAGTGGTTGCCATTTTCCTAGACTTATTCATCTCCATCTCCGGAACAACTGGAATCTTCTCGGTCAAAAATTTTTAAGGAGCAATGGGAATTTGAACATTTTGTTTATGATTGGCCTGTAACCCTAAATCAATCCCAACACAATCTCTTGATGCATTTCTAGTTTTTATGTAGGCACCACAAAAATTTTGGGACATTCTAGTACTGAATTATTTGCCAGAAACCTTTATCTCTATTAAAAATCCAAATTCTGTGTGGCAAAGGTTTTAAAACATTCACTTCAACACATATTCGTGCTTGACTGGGTCTAATGACAAGAGCTGTAAACTCATCCATTTTTAATGGATTTCTAAATCTATTGCATACAGAAAAGAGAGTAGGCTTTACAAATAAATGGATAGGTAAGTGTGGTAGATGAACCCATATAGGGAATAAGGGGCAGTCATAACTGGGGATAAAGTCTGGAGTCCACTTCATAACCTTCAAAGGAGCTTTAAAAATGTATAGTTGATCACGCAACCATAATCGCATAAAATCTTCATCACAATACAATCTAATTAAAACATGCTGACCATAAATTAAACCAACATTGAAAGAATCTTTAAGAGAAAAACCATGGAATGCCTAACGTATAGTTTCCATCGAGGGACGTCCGAATAAGAACCTACCAATGAGTGAGTATTTGAATGGTGCAACAAGGTTCTCAGTTTCTTCACAAGTGAATTCTATCGAAGGTTCCCACTTAAAAGATGTTGGCATCTCAGGTTTAATGGTCGTTGCAGAAGAAGAATCCGATAGTAATGAAGCAAAACGTTTGGCCTTATTTCTATCAAGATCAGGAGGTTTAGATTTTTGTGGTGAATCCTCCATAGAGCGATAGAGAGATAGAGAGAGTAAAATAACCACGAAATAAAAGCAAAGATATATATATATATATATATATATATATATATATATATATATATATATATATATATATATACACCACAAAATGACACAAAACACATAAGCTTTACACATTAGCACAATATTGATGTGCGTAAACATAATGTGGTAAATAGAGTGAAGGGGCATGAACTAGAAACAAAATAATTATGACCCAATCACTCAAAAATGTACATGGAGTTCTATTTGATCATATTAACTTTATCAAAAAACGTTTTAGCCTCATAGTGTCAAATAAAGTGAGCTCATAAATGGACAAACAAGCACAATGTACACACGCCTAGAATATTGATGATTCTACAAATCAATAGCTTCATGACATTTTAATCATAACTAGGATTCATTGTGATTTATCTTTAACTTTAACACCCTTAAAAGCTAAACGTATATCATTTTGCAACTCACATCTTTTGAAGATACCAATTTTGATGATCAATTATAAAAACAGTGCCTTGGAAATTTATGCTTTCCTTTTGCCTCGTAATTTTTTAAGGTTTTTCCAATGGTGGCCTTTCATGCAAGGAAGATTTCTCCTTTCGCAGACCTTTCCCGTGCGCACTCATATTTTCAATAACAATCAAACTCACAGGAAATGGTTCTTATATGCACAAATTCCCTATGGTCAAAAGATATGTGTAACACCCCGTATTTTTGGTACATTAAAAATTTAATTAATTCGGAACTTCTAAATTACTAGTGTGTTGTAATTAAATTAATTAATTATGGTAGAATAATATATAAATATTAATCTGGGATTGAATGGTTAATATTTAGGGAAGAACTTATTTACTAAGTGAATAGTAATAATGTAATTACGTCGTTTCGAGTATTAATGACGAGGTATGTACTTATCACATCCGGAAGTCGGTATAGACTATATTGGGTGGGGGATAAGTATTTTTATAAATTAATTCGGATGAAAATTCTGAGTGTACAGTTGAGTCTGGATGGGCCGAGATAGTCGGAAAAGTGTACCCGGGGGTAGTAAACGGGTCACGGGACGTTTTTAGACATAGTCGGGGCCACTCGGGGGCATTTAGGTCACTTGGGCTTGGCCCATTAGTCAAAAAACGGGATTTGAGAAATTAACATAATAAAAAGAAATAAGGGCATGGATGAGCTTAATTAGAGAAAATAATTAAAGGGTTAGGAAACCCTAGCAGCAGCCAAAGCCATTTGGGGATCTCAAAAGAGCCAACAAGGTCATCTTCAACCTTGGAATCCATCGCAAATTCAGACACTACGAAACCTAAGGCAAGTGAATAACTTGCAATAGCATTAAATCTGTCTTTCAATTCATATTTGCGTGATGTAATGAATTAAAATTCGTTTTGGGGTTTCATGGCATAAACATGGGGTTTTGATAATACAAAAGAAAACATTAATCTGATTTGCCAGAATTTATGAGGATTTCTGTAAAATCTGATATTGGAATATTGATGTGTATCTGTTAGAATGATATCTGGATAAATTAGAACGAGTTTGATGAAGAAATTTGGAGTGTAAACGTGTTTAAGGATAAAGATAGATTTTTCCCCAAAATTATGAATCAGTAGTTTATGGACGAATTGATGATTGTTGTGGACTTTCTGGGGAATCCTAATAAGGTTTCTAATATGTACTGGTGTTAAGAAGGCTTAAAATTCATGTTAAAAGAGATTAGGGTTTAAGAAAATCCGTCCATGGCTGCCCTGTCTTCGCGAAGGAGACAAAGACCTGTTCGATCGATCGATCGACGGTCTGGGGTCGATCGATCGACGGTCGCCAGATTTTGGCAGTTTCGCCAGTTAGTTATATAAGAGGGGAAATTCATATAAAAATCTTATGTAATTAATTATTGAGAAATTAAATACATGAGTTTAAATCTAATTAATGGTAGATAAATTAATTAGGGTTTGAGGCTAATAAATTAGAGTCGGGAATTTTGACTCGGGTAAATTTATTTTAGGCTACGAGAGTAAGTCCAAATTTATGGTGGGGGCGACACCAAAAATAACTTAATTAATTAAGGTGCAATTTAATTAATATTTAGAGTTGGACCACAAACTCTTAATAATTTTAATAGGCTTATGTTACGGATTTAGCGAACGGTATAGCCGGGACTTTTATATTTATATATACGGAGGCGATAGTATATATATATGTGGTGTGCACAATTAATATCAGTGATTAGATATTTTATACTATAATGCTATAGGGGGAGGTTGCGCGTAGTGGATGAATCCCCTAGCTTGAACAGTAGGGTGAGTATATTCCCGAGGTCATAGCGTCCATTATATGGGTGAGGGACATATCACTTTCAGGGAAGGAATATGACCGCCTCCAATTATTGATTTTTATCAAGTTGGTGTGAAAATTCTGACTTGGGATAACTAGGCTATGTGATTTTACCTAGTGGGATAGCACTTTATATAATTTACATTCCGGGAGTATTTTTCTCGGGAGAATGCAAGTTGTTATATATATTACGGTATGATTGTGAATGCTGAAATATGATTATAAGTATATAATTGGATAATTAATTATATACGGGTTATTAATGAAAAATATGAGTTATTTCACATGTATAACAAGTGTAGAAGTTATATGATTTTAAAAAGGGAAATGATTTAGTTGGGTTGATGTTACTAATAACTTAAAAATCATAATCACTACATACTCAGTTAGAGTAGGGTGGGTATAAAGGAAATTTGTTAATTATCTAGTCATGAGATGAATAACTAGGTAATTTAATTAAAGCGTTAATAGTGTACAATAGAGGAAGGGTAAGGAAGTCCCCAAGAGAGTGCGATACTAACTAAAAATATGAAGAGCATGCATATTTATTTATTACTGCAAGTTAATCATTTGTTAAATGTTTTTCAAATGTTTTGGGTACTAACCCTTGCTATAAAAACTTTTAAAAACCCTTTTAGGTGTCCAACCACAGGGACGCCAGCCTTGACTATATTCCAGGGATCCGTTGCTGCAACATATGTGGATGTTGCGGGGTTTTGATAGACGCCTCATTCTTCATTCTTAATGTAGAAGTTCGTGATTAGTATTCGAGCATGTTGCTCACTTTCCATTTATTTGTATTAGACTTGTTGGGAGTTTATTCTTGTCTTTATGGGATTTATTATTTGGACCGTTGGTTTATTCGGTCAATTATCTTTACTTGTGGATGATTATTTCAGTTATCGGTGATTGTCATATAATTTTATTTTCCGCATGGGTTTTTATTTAAATAATGAAAGATAAAAATATGGCACCAGTCTATTTTTCTCACTTAGGTGGTTAGTAATTTAATAAGACGACAGTGATGCTAAGAATGGACCAAATGAGAATTCTATTCTAACTTGATTTAGGACTGATCACCCGGGATTAATTAGGCGGGGTGTCACAATATGTAGATGACAAGATTGATGGAAGAACATCTCACTTAGCTTAAATATAACATGTGAAGTTAAAATACAAAAGAGCTCGTGCGTGTGTGTTAAAAGGAATATACAAAGTGAATCCATTAAACAAATCAAAGTCAAGCTACTCTATGAAAGTATGATTAAGAATAGTCTAAGTAATGCAAATCATAATAAAATGTTCTATCCGTGTGAAAATTGAATGAAATGGATTCAAACACATCGATATTCCATACAAACTTTATTAAAACAAACTACACATAAACCCAAAATCTTTTTGAGTTTTTAAACATTTTAGGACACTAAGTGAAAAAAAAAAACTCAGAAGACAAAAGAAATCTTTTTGTATTTTTTGCAATAAGATCCACTAAAGGAATAAAAATATAAAAGACTCTAACATCATACATATATATGATGAAGTACAAAAGCTAGTGTATGAAAAACATGCGAACATAATCAACTATAATATATAGAATGGGAAATATCATGAGCAAGCATTCTTAAATCAACAAGTATAACATTTAACGCCTCCAAATTGGATTTCCTAACCCATATAGGTATAATGTGAAACTCTTGGGGTTGAGGAACATTGGTGACACTAGACTTTGACTTTTTAGGATCTTTTCGAAGATCAAAATAAAAATGTTTGAGGTGACCTTTCCTACTACAATGTGCATAAGTGTCGACATGACGCGGGGTGTTACCTAAGGGTTGGCTTTAGCAACGAAAGCATTTGGAATATTGAAGTTAATACCACAATTGTCATCTTTGATTCATATGGTACCTAACATTTTATTCAACTTTTTTGACCTAGCCTCCAAATCAAATTTGTCATTACTCGAGTCACATAATCTTTCCTATAACTCCATAATCTTACACTCGAGAAACTGGAGATACTCATAAAAAACTAGGAAATCCTAATTTCCAATCTCCATTAATACCCTAAGGATACCTCTCTCGCATGACACCCCGATCAATTAAATACCGGGTGATCAGTGTTTTATTAAATTAAATCAGAATATCTAACTGGTTCATTCTTATCAACAATGTAAAAAAACTTTTTATTTTATTAATCACCTAATAATTAATTAAGCTAGTGTAAAAAAAAAACTTTTAACCATTTAATTAATGTTTGACAATATAAGAAATAAACAACATTCACCAATTTAATAAATAGAACCACAACATATAGGAATCCACCTGACTAAATAAATAAGACTGGAATAACATCCCAGTGAAATGCCTCAATACAAATATCCAATAATAAAGATAAATCAAATTAACTGAAATAAAATAGTACCTTGTCTCTGAAGCAAATGGTGACTGAGAATGAGCAACATGCCCTAACAAAAATGACTACATCAAAATCTGAATGAATGAAAGTAAGGGCATCTAATAACAAAGGCCTTCAACTCCCACTATAGTTGCAGCACGTCAACACATCTGACAAACTAAGCCTGGCGTCCCTGTGGCTGGATACCTAAAATATTTACACAAGAGACAAAAGATTTGCAAGAAACGAGTGAGATCCAGAGTGTAAAATAGTTTAAAAAAATGTTTTAGCAAGTATTTAAAATGCTTACCAGTTAATATCACATACATGTTAGTTTTGCTGGCCTCTCAGATATTGTGCATGCCTAACATACCTCTAACACCTTCTAGTTAATGCTACCCTCTCTAACTAGTTGCACTTTATTATTTATCTAAACTAATAGCTCACTGTGCCACCCGTATTCCCCACACAATACGTTATTAAATCTTTCCATTTCTATTCATTCAAGTAAGAGTCTTCCTAATTAAAGTTATGTATTCTCGCACTTAGGTTAATTCCGAGTTCACTATCTTACTTATATACAAGTTCACACAGTACATTAAATCATGAGTATTTATATTTTCATCACACTACCATATATAAATACTAATACGACACCCCAAAGCTCAGCTGCCGTGCATGCAAATCACAAGTACATACACACACACACACACACACACACACACACACACACTTATACGGCACCCCAAGACGCAACTGCGGTGCATGCATACTCTGCTATCAAATTCTGGTACATGTCGTATTAAATAAGGACAATCGATTCCATATCTCTCTCGAACCATAAATACAAATCACACATATTGGAGGTGAACATAGTTCTAATCCTTTGGGTTACGAATATACCTACTAACCCAAATGACCATTCAACACCATTGTTCACACCTATGGAAATCCAACCTAAGTCCTATGTTCTGAGGTACAAGTCAAATATCCCCCGAAGGCTCCTCAAGATAAGACAGTCTCCTTCACAACCTACCGTGATAGCAAGAAGCGTAGGTACGTCAATAGACATAATAAATCAAGCAATATGTAATCACACCGCCTATGTATATATTATCGATATAGGTATAAACATGTCCCTTATCACAAGCCTTATACGTAGTACATTTATCTCCCGAATATCCTACGTATTGACGAATTATAACTTTACTTTTCAACAAATGCTCTCGAGTATTTCACTCAAAAGGCATCCTTTATTCTACACATAATACCACTAGGTATCTCAATCTAACCTAATGTTCTAAGTCATCGTAGTTCTTAAATTCCCAAGATCCGAATTATTCTCTAAGTTAGGTAATTCTCACATGTTAACTTAATTACGTTTATCCATAAATGTACCATTATGAGATCAAGCCTAATTCCAATCCTAGGCCTACCGGTCTTCTAAGTTAAGTCCAAGTATTTAAAAACGATTCCAAAGAATAAGTCCTAAATAATTTTCTAAACATAATAAACAAAAGTAGAAAACTGGCCAAAACTGGGCAGCCGAATTGATTCGGCTTCGGCCGAGTCAATTTGCCTCTACAGGTCTGGAAAATTATACATTACTGTTCATACGGATTTATCCAATATTCAATCTCAAATCCTTAGTTTAATCAGCCCAAACACCAATTCAATCATACCAAATGTTATACTAACATAATTACATAAGTTCTAATGATCAAGGATCACAAGTTAATCAAAGGGCATAAGTTAATTAGGGTTAATTCAAGATTAAACCTTAAGAACCCTAGTTTCTCATTTTTCCTTCAAGAACATCATACAATTCAGATTTCTTCACCAAGATAGATATAATTTCATGGTTTTTATGTTACACATAATAGGGTTCATTTATCAAATCATTCCCACTCAAGAACATGAATTTTTATCTCAATTCTTTAAGTCTAAGTTTATCAATTTCATAAAAATCAGTCCTAATCTAACATGGATGATATATCAATTCACAGAGAGAGCAAGATAAACACTTGCCTATGGTATGTAGGTCCGATCCATTGAAGAAGATGACACTAATGGTGTTCCTCACTTTTCGATCAACAATCCGGTAGTCTCGGTGGTGGAATTGGTGGAGAGGTGGTGGTTTGGCCTTGAACCTCCTAGAATTGGCTCTCCCTCTTCCTCTGTGACTTTCCATTAGGTTTTGTGAATAATAATCCAAATACCCAAATTTCTAATCTGATATACCCCTCCAATTTTCGTAGGTACTATTCACCCCAAAATACAAATGACCAAATCGCCCTCCCGGGGTCCCGGTTTGGCCTAAAATTGCCCCGAAACTCAAACTAAACCCCCCCGGTAGACTTTTCTGACTATTTCGACCCTTACGGACACTATGATGCACTCTAAATGACCATACGGATGAGTGAAAAATAAATTAATTTTTATTCCATCAAATTACGTCCCGACACAACTGACACGCGCGTCCCGACTTAATTACCGTAATTGTCGTATTTCTCACTCGCGATAATTTTCATAAATCCACAATCATATATTACTTTATTTGCTCAGTAATATTCAATATAATTATTAAAAATAAATATTAACTCTTATCTCGCTAGTTAATATTTATTTTAATTCAGATTAATTATCAATTTATTTCCCATATTTAATTCAATTAATCCAATAATTAAAAATCATTAAAAATACGAGGTGTTACATTCTCCCCCCTTACAACGGAATTTCATCCCAAAATTCGAAAAATAAAAGTATACCTGGTAAAAAGAACTCTGGGTATTTCTTACGCATCTCATCCTCGTGCTCCCAAGTGGACTCCTTAACATTAAGGTGCTCCCACTGAACATGTACAAGTTGAACTACCTTCGATCTCAATCTCCTCTCGCTATGGTCTAAGATAGTCACCAGTCTCTCCTCATATGGACTATTTGGATATAAATCAACCTCCTTCAGCGCAATGTGAGTACGAGCCAACTCATCCTAAAGGTTTCGTCTAAGCGAAGAAATACGAAACACATCATGAATATGATGAAAGTGCTTCGGTAATTAAAGTCTGTATGTCACCGATCGAATCCTCTCGATTCTATAAAATGACCCCACGTACCTCTGTGCTAACTTTCCCTTCTTCCCAAATTGCATTATCCCCTTCATAGGAGATACTCACAGTAATATATGTTTCCCCCATGATAAACTCTCGAAAAAACCACTTGGTATCTGACCTCGAATTATCTCTATCCTGGTCGTAGTGTCCTGAATCAACTCTAGCCCGAGTAGCTTATTATCCCCACCTCTAGCCAATAAATAGGAGAATGACTAGGCCTATTGTAAAACGCCTTGAATGGTGTCATGCCAATTATAAACTGATCGAAGTTATTATACGCAAACTCCACTAATGAAATATATTGTTCCCAACCTCCGCTCAAGTCCAGTATACACACTCGCAGTGTATCTTCCAACATTTGATTCGTCCTCAAAATTCGGATATGTACTGGCACTAAAACTTCGGATTCTAACACTCAACTCATCAAAACGTATTCAAAGTTAACTCGTAATAATGTTTTGGTACATTCACTATACCTATGTCAGTGTCATCCTTTTTGGCCAAAGGTCCATTCCTTACTACTCCAGGTTAGCTACCAGTCATTTCCATTCTTATATGCTGATATCTTTCTTTAAGTATCTCCTATACAATGGCACACCATATTATCATGAACCCACTAATAATGCTTCAAAAAGATGAGCCTACACTTTACTGGCTCTATCACCTGTGTTGGAAAATGCCATACTGCCTGGGCGTCCATTTATATTTATGCTAAATCTCGTAAATCTCTCCATGGGAGACATTCCTAATCATCCCTGGCCACTTATGTCAGATTCTAAACTTAGTTTATGGTGTTATACTCTCACCACCTTCCTCAGTTTTATAAAAAAGACATCCTAATCATTTCTCGTCTACCCAAGTTAGACTTTTAAACCTTTGATTGGTTATGGTGTAATTCTCGTAATATTACTCCTCTGCACGGAGTAGTTTCTGATTATCCTCGAAAAAATGTACATTCTTTGTACTTTTCAACACTCTAATCACCTCATTTTCCGTCTACTCTCTGGTTTATGGTGACACGCCTTGCTCTCAATGAAAATGTATTATTTTTGTCTTATATTAATTGCATCTTTATATTACCAGTGCATCTACGTTCATTTCATATGTTTCCACATTTTCTCGTCGGCAATGATACTGAAAATTTTAACTAACTAGGGCGCCCATACAGCTTGTGTCCTATGCTCTTCAGCACAAATCAATTGAGCGTAATATACTTGCATTTAACGTAATATACTTGGCATGACTATACTGTAAGGTTATACTCAACCACCCACTTAGTTGTAACTCCGTTATTTTCTAGGTCGCCCCACCAAATCTATTTTTGGTGAAAATGTTCTACACTAGTTTTCACAAAAGGATTATATGTCTATACCGTCCTTAAATCAAAATACAACTAGGAACTCACAGTTATATTCATGCATAGGTATAATAACTGTAACACCCCGTACTTTTGGAGAATATGGAAATTAATTAAATTGGAGATTTAAAAATTATTTAATTTGGAGGAAATTATTTAATTCAGTGATTTAAATCAGATGATTATATAAAGTGACTCGAATGGTAATTTTGAGGGCACGGTTGGTACCGAAAGGGTCGAAATAGTCAGAAAAGTGTACCCGAGTGTACAGTTTGGGTCCCAAGTCAATTGTAGACCAAACCGACACCTCTTGAGGGCATTATGGTCATTTGGAAAAATGAGGTGGGGAGACCCACGAAATTTGCAAGTTATATCAGATGGTTTGGGTCTTAAGTTAGGGATAATAACATAAAAAATAGAGAGGAATCAACGGAGAGAAAAGAGAGAACTTTATGAAGGCTTAATGGGTTCCAAAGGGCTCCTTGCAACCAAGATCAATTTGGAAGGGAGATTGAAGAAGGAATCAATCAAACACCCTCATCATCCACGAAATCAGATCCTACCATAATCAAGGCAAGTGGTTTATTGCAAATTATGAATTTATAATTCCCATGTGTAGGGCTTTTTAAATAAATTGTTTTTATTGGAAGTTCTTAAAGAAAAAGAATGAATGGATTACATGTTGGAGTAGGATTGCATGTATTTGGCATTTACAATTGTAAAGGGTTGATAACAAATGAATCCATATTGATAATTACGAATTTAAATCTGGGTTTATGATGTATAACCATAAAGAACTAAATTATCTAGGGTTTTGAGAAAAATTTAGATTTGGATAGTTCTGGTTGGATTTGATGATATATGTATGATTGAGAATGATCCCTATACATTTATAAGATGATGGATGATGTTGGAAAGGATTTTTGTAAGGTGTAATGAAGTGTTGGATTGGACATGCATGGTGGAACAAGGAAAAAGGTGACCTGCACCTGTTCGATCGATCAATCGACTCAAGAATGTCGATCGATCGATGGCATCGATCGATCGAATCATTTGGTCGATCGATCGAACAAAGCTGATTTTGGGCTATTTTTGTTGATTAAGTTTTCCTTGAATTCCAACGATGGGGGGAAATTTTAGGGATGTCATTATGCCTATGGAGGGACTTGATAAAGACCAGCATGGAGTATAATTAAGGTTCATTATGTTCGTTGAGTGTAAGGCTTGGGATATGGACCGACTAGGATAAATCGATCGAGTGGTGTGTCAAAAATTAGGAATTGAGTTACGGGGAGAGTCCACGGTAATATAAGGTGTATGCCAGTAGGTTAGAGATAGTTTAACTACTGTTATAAATAAAGAGGTAGACAGAGAACTTAGAGTGTGCGAATACTCTAATATGTATGATAGCGAGATAAATCATTGAATATTAAGTACCGTAAGTATACGAGGAAAAAAAATACTACGTACACACGGGAATAATTGGGTTGTGTGAATACCTACTGTTTTATATGAGTACGTGGGTTGTGTATGCCTACTGTGTGTTTCCTTGTCATAGGATTGATAAATTTGATGAGACATGCCGAACTACGCTCGATGAGACATTCCGAGCCAGGTTCGAGGGGACATTCTGAACCATGTTCGAGGAGACATTCCGAACATTACTCGAGGAGACATTATAAGCCAAGTTCGAGGAGACATTCTGAACCATTTCTCCTTAATGTGTGAAATAGGATCGATAACAGGATATGTTGTATTGGGCATATGTGTGTGTGAAAGATATACTGTTTGAATAATCTACTTGAGTGTGATTAGTAGAGAACTTAGGTAGTAAGTATCTAAGAATATATTAAGTGTGAGAACTTAATATTTAAGTAATGATAATAATGTAAGAGTAGTGATAATTACTAGACATTCGGATACATACTATAGGGGCGGTATGGGGAAGTTAAAGTGAACTTAACTAATGACTTAATGTAAATTAAGGGTAGCATGTAATGTACCATATGGACGGTACTAGTGAGATAAATTGTATGAGGTGTTTAGATGTTAGAGACCCAACTGAAGTGGGTAGCGAGACTAGGTAGGAACATTTGGTGCACCTTATAGATGAGAGGTGAGGAAACTCAAGAGAGTGTGCGTGATCCTAACATGTGTAATCAATAACTGATATTTATTGCGATAAATTACTTGCTAAATATTTTCAAAATATTTTGTTTACTAACACTTGATGTAAAACATTTTCAAAACCTTTTAGGTGTCCAGCCACATGGACGCCAAGCGTGACTTCATTCCAGGGATTTCGGAGCTACAACATAGGTGGGTGTTGCAGGTCCTTGATTAGACGTTTCATTTATCCTTCTTGCTCTAGTGTAGGATTTCATCTTTCAGTATGTACATGTCGTCCTTCAGTACTTTCATTTATATTGGAGTTGGTTATAATGTTGGTTTTTGGCCGTTGGTTTATTCGGCATGTCTTTATTTTATCTTAGCTGTTATTCTCAGAATCTTTTGTTGGTATTTGATTTATACTTTGTTCCTCATGTTATTATTTTATTAATCAGAGTTAAATTTTGGCACTGGTCTAATTTCACCTAGGTGGTTAGTAATTAAAAAGTTTTCGACAGTGATGCTAAGAATGAACCAACTGGGAAACATGTTTTTAATTTGATTTAGGACTGATCACTGGGGTTTAATTAGGCGGGGTGACACAGATGGTATCAGAACATCAGGTTCTAGTGTGCTTAGGATCTGTAAGGCTTACTACGATTTATGCGCATCGTTATTTTGATATAGAGCCCTATTGATAGGACAGTTGAATTATCCTTGCGTGTTTACGATATCGTCATTCTATTAGAATTTTGTATAAATTGTGTACTTATACAAACTTTAATTTTATTTCAGAATGCCGCCAAGGAGGAAGAGAGTCGAGAGGGTTGACGCTAGAGATGAGGCTAGGGAGCCCCCTCAGGACCAGCAGGAACCCCCACCCCATCCCCAGAGATGATTTTCACTACTCAGGTGGAACTGATAGTGTCACAAGCCATAAAGACAGCTATGAGGTCCATGGAAGCCCATTTTCCTCAGCCTCGGGCATAGCAACCCGTGGACCCAGTTATTCAGGCCCATTCAGGGCATCCCACTTGCCACAACATCAAGGAAATCTTCCAGAAGGTCACCCGCCCGAATTTCAGGGTGGCACGGATGTAATGACGGCTTGCCAATGGAATATGAACATTCAGCGCCATCTGCGCATGTTGGATTGTAGTAAAGTTCAGAAACAGATGTTAGCTACCTTCAGAATAGCTGGAGCATATCTACAGTGGTGGGAGTCGGTGACCACTACTGAGGAGAGAGATCTGGTGATTATTTCTGAGTTCTGGGTGCGTTTTGACCGCAAGTACTTTTCACCGGTAGTAGAGTCAAAGATGAGGAAGAAATTTAATGAAATAGTTTAAGGTGATCGTTCGGTAGCAGACTACGAGGAGGAATTCACCCGCCTAGCTAATTTTATGCCAGATGAGGTAAGAAATGAAGAAAGGAAGAAAGAAAAATTCATGGGGGGGTTTGTCCTGGAGGATCAGGCAACATTTGATAGGTAACCCTGCACTAGTGGTATACACTGATGTCGTCCATGCAGCCTTATTACACTGTCAGGATCATCGCTTCTATACGAAGGGGAGCAAGAGAGGTGAGCCAAGCTAGTCGGACAAGGCCAATAGGAGTAGTGCCGGTGAAGCACCGCAGCAACAGCCAGGTAGTCAGTAGGGGCATAATTCTTGGCAGGGGAACTTTCCCAAGAGGTCCAGATCTGGAAGTTACCAACCTGGTGGGGGGATAGGTAAGGACATCAAGGAAAAAGGATACCATTTCCAGGACAGTGTTTTATATGTGGCCAGCAGGGTCATAGATAGAGACAATGTCCACGACAGGACGGGGTTCAGTAGCAGGAGGCCCAGTAGGAACATCGAGCTTTGATAGCTCCACCACCAGCACCGGCCCTACAAAAGTAGGGCCAGATGCACTATGGTCGTGTGTATAACTTTTGGGACGTACTGATGCCTCTAGGTCCATAGGCACCGCCCACGATAGAGGGTACGTTTTCTATTTACTAGCTTGAGAGTTGAATTTTGTTTGATACACTGCCTTAAAATTGTTTATTAAGGATAGTTTTGCACGTGTTGTTGGCATATTAGAGATACCCGGTGGTCCCTCTGTGTGTGAGGAGTCACTAGTGGATTGTGGCACATTAATGCATTCAATCTGAAAAGGATTCGATATTATATTTTGGAGACTAAATCTTACGTCATGATGATAGACTAGAATGTGGAGAAATTTCGTTTATATTTATCCATATGAGTATGGAAAATTTCTAAGTGACATGGATGCTTCGTAAATGAGACTGTTAACACTCCAATTCGTGAGAGAGTCAGGATTAGTGAATGTGGTAGCAGTAGTAACGTTACTGGGTACATATATGATTAGTTACCGGGGGGTAGCGGAACTTTTGTGTCACATGATAAAGAATGGATGCGTACACCAAGGGTGGTTGCATGACGTGGTAGTCTACTACCTTCGAGAATTATGAGAATTGAGTAGACTACTTGCTGGGTTTTGATCGGTTAGCAATGGTTTAGGCTATAGTGGTAGATATAGCAAGATTTTGGGTTCTCCGTTCCAGCATAAGATTGTGTTTTGATAGGTAACACCTGAAAGAGGCTTTGACTTAGGTATGTGTGTATATATGTTATTATGTGTGGCATAATAGACTAATATGAATATGTGATTATATGGTTATATTTTATCCCGTGAAGTAGGGATGTCTAAAGAGGTGATTCATGGCAGTTAGGGTTATTTTCGAGCGGGGAGAGATAGCCCGGGGTTTATTTTATGCAAGAACTAATGATAGTAAGGGTGCGGTATTTTATGTTGTCTCTTGTAGCATAAGAGTGGGTGTGTATGCTTTTGTGTTAAGAGACAGGCATTTGGGGGTACGTACTATGAACTGAGGGTCTAACAGATCTCAACGATCGATAATATTAGGTAGTAGTGTATCTGGGGGTTCCTTGTTTTGATTTCGCTTTGCGAGACGCCCCACGCATGAAACTTAGCGCAACATTGGAAGTGGGGAGATGTTTGGTCGTTAGTACATGGGTTGGGTACCCTGGTTATTATTCATATATGTGATATGACTACGGGTTGGAAGTTATATTACGGTTCACGACTAGTATAGTCGGGTGATTTTTGTGCGGTTGGGCACAGGCATGGGGTATATGGGTGCCATAGGTAATTAAATAATTGTAGTATTATCCGCAATTAGGGAAGGACAAAAACAAATTATATAGTATCCTTAAGAGTAAAGGGTTAAGGTAGGGTAGATAGCTTCATCTCAATTTCGAGGAAGAAATTATTTGTAAGGGGAGAAGTATGTAACACCCCGTACTTTTGGAGAATATGGAAATTAATTAAATTGGAGATTTAAAAATTATTTAATTTGGAGGAAATTATTTAATTCGGTGATTTAAATGAGATGATTTTATAAAGTGACTCAAATGGTAATTTTGAGGACACGGTTGGCCCCGAAAGGGTCGAAATAGTCAGAAAAGTGTACCCGAGTGTACAGTTTGGGTCCCTGGTCAATTGTAGACCAAACCGACACCTCTATTATCTCTCTGAAACTGATCGAATCGGTGGTCTATTAAGGTTTTGCTATACAAATGGTATAGAACAAATGCAGTTTGATTGATAGATGGTTGCCTAGGTCGAGATTGGTTGGGATCAGATGTGTCCCATGCTTGAGTAGTCTGTGTGACATACTTAAGATGGGCTTCGTCATCGCATGAGTTTAAATCCCAAAAGGGTCTTTCACACATTATTTGCACAAGTTGTTTGGAAGCTATTGTCAACCCATGAAGGAAGAAAGATATCATTAGGTGTTTGTCAAAATCATGATGCGGGCATGCGCTTACTAACTCTTAGAAAAGTTCCCAACATCTATCAAAAGGCTCATTATCGTGTTATCGGAAAGCTTGGAATTGAGTCTTGGCATAGTTGGTCTTGTGATGTGGATATAATTTTGAGACAAACTTAGACTGCATATCTCTCTAGGAAGTCACGGAGTTCGGGGGTAAAAACCATAGCCAGGTTTTGGCTTTATCCTTTAAGGAAAAAGGAAAAAGCTTTAGGAGAACGACAAATTGCGTGCAAGTTTGATCACCAAATGTGTCACACGCCTCTTCGAACTCACGAATATGCATGTATGGTTTCTCTGAATTTATGCCATGAAACGTAGGGAGAATCTGGATCATTCCATTGCGAAAGTGGAATTGACCAACAATATACGGAAGTAAAATGGAACCAGGGGTGACAGTCCGCTAGGAAAGAGTAAGTCTTTCATAGGATGAAAGGGGAGATCTCCCTCTCCCGTACCGAAACTTGTTGCATCAGACATCGCACTCGCACTCACTTCAAATGACTCTGTGTAATCACTTGGTGTCCTAGATGTGTGACTCGAGGTTTGACTCAGGGTGTAGCTACTGATAGAGTGCTCATGAGTAGGAATTGGAAACCAAAATTGTGGAACGCGAGGTGTGTGGGGGTTTTCAGAGTTGTACTCAACGATTGGATTTTTGTGAATTCTGGTTGGAGTATTGTGAAGAGTCTGAGTTTGTTCAGTATTTTACATCAAAGGCTTTTGAGAGATGAAATTTTATTTTATTTATTTTTATGTTTTTGGATTTTCTTGGTCAAAGATTTATATTGACTTGATCTAACCTAAGTCTACCTAAATTCCCGGCAACGGCACCAAAAACTTGACGCGAACATAATGCGTGCTATTTAGGCTCAAGTGCAAGCCTGTCACTCAAGTAATAATCTGATAAGTCGGGTATCGATCCTCAGGGAAATAGGATGAACGAAGTCGTAACGATGCTGGAAAGACGAAGGTACCCTAACTTTGACTATAAAAAGAACGAAAAGGTGATTTGAATTGTGAAACAACTACAACTAGAAGAAATTTTTGAAAATGATTAATTAATGTAATTACGAAAAAATGAAATGCAATTACTCTAAATTAACGGAAAGATTAATGATGATTTAACTAAAACTTTAACAGTGAGATGAGAAAGATAGGTCGGGTTACAATCCCCTACACCCTAGTAATTCACTTCGTAGGATACTAGATTCAGAATTAAAACTTTAAATGAACCTGGTTTTTAATGCTCCTAAGTATTACATATATGAGGGATCGTAGCCCGCATAGTATGTAAACAAAGGGTGAATTAAAACCCGACCTTTATTTCTCCTAAGTATTATATATATGAGGGATCGTAGCCCGCACAGTACATAAGCAAAGGATAAATTAAAGCGGTATCGTATTACTATGATACAATTCATCTAATATTTTAATTCCAATTTCTATTTCCACTATCATGAATTACATCGGGTGGGGTTCATGCATCCCAACCCTTAAAAACTTAGTTGGACATTTTAAAACTAGAAGAAAACATGTTTTGAATGAAAGAAAACATTTTTACTAACAACTGAAAGTGAGGAAGAATGAAATTACTCACTAATGAAATAACTACCGCGATAATGAAAATAAGAATTGGAATAAAATTACTTGAATTGCAGAACTGGAATCAAAGGTATAAAAACTAGGGTTCTTGTTGTTTTCTCTTCTAAGATAATTACAAAGCTTCTCTACACGGATTAAAAGCCTCTCTTCAATGTCTGGGAGGTGTTTAAACTTTATACTCTACGAATTTCTAAGAGTTTCAACCATAAAAGACTCTTATTTTTCAAGTGGATAAATCCAATTATTCAATACCCGAACCGGTACTGTTAAGGTGATTCGGTTCGGTTCCATCTTTGGCAAAAGTTTTTCCCTGAACAGGTTCAATTCATTTATTTCCTCTTCGGTTCGGTTCCATCTCTTCGTGCTTCACAAAAAGTTTTCCCAGGATAGGATAGGTTCATTTTTCAAGCCCTTCGGTTAGGTTCCATCTCTTCAGGAACTTTTCCTCTTTGTAATTTCTGAAGACTTGTAACTTTTGATTCGGAGCTGGATTAGGATGTCGATTCTTCCTAAACACTTATAGGCGCGAGGTCTTAAACTTTCAGCTTGATTCTCTCCTTCCTTGTGTGCACTGAATAACTACAAAATAGATAGGAGATATATGAAGCTTGGCGTACTAATTAGAAAATGTCAATAGCAGTGATATTAGATAAATCCACTCTATTTACACTTTGCTGAGCGATAAAAGCCTCTAACTCAAGGGGATAAATGGGAAGAATTTATGCTTAATCATTACCCAACGATAGCAATATTTGTAACAATCAAGCTCCAATGAATCCACTAAACCCCACTCACCGTCGAATTTTAGTGTTAATAATTATACCTTATGACGTATACAAGCACCCGAGCTAATCCCGTATTTGCGAGGGTTAACCAAGATATTACCTCTATTCGGCATCTGTCTCTCATGATCGTCGATTCGCTAAACATACTCCCATATTAAAACTGACCCCCGATCTATTAAAATGGTTGTAAATTTAGGATCGAATCCTTTAGTTTCTCCATGCCTCGCTTTGGGTAATTCTGTATTTTATTATTGCCTAAACTTTCTTAAGTGAATCATCGACCTAGGAATCTCTTCTCAACGTAAAAACCGTTAGAGAAATGCCCTTGTCCCTGACTCTGGCCCTGCTGGCCTCCCTCGTCCTTCAATTTAGCCCCAATGGACCTGAGGAATGGATATGCTGCTGTTGCTGTTGAGGACCTTACTGTTCCTACCTGAACCCGCCACTCTTAGGTTGGTAACCCCTAACCTAACTCTCTTAGCTCAATTTCCCTTACCAAAAATCCCGTTCTTCTTGCTGTTGTGCTCCACTATCATTATTTCCAGTCTGACTGGTCTCACTTTCTCGTTGTGAATAATTTCAACATAGATGAACCTACTCTCCACACATAGGACATCTTCATACGTTATCCCCAACTTTTGGCCTAATTGGCCATGTCGGGGTGTCCTCCTCTCGAACTTGGTAGTCTTGGCCCTAATTGTTACTCCCGTTGTCCCTTTGGCTATGCTAGCCCTATGGAACTTATTTTTGGCCTCTATGGCCCTGATTGACTCCATAGTCATTTTGTAGGAATTCAATCTATCAAAATTATCTAAATGGTTTCTATGCTGGGTATGCTCTCATGTCATGATTCACTAACACCGTTAAGTCTAGTCTGGCTCTTCGGTTAGATTCTCTAATCCTCGTCGCTCACTTCTTCTGGAGGTGCTGATATAAACTTATAATCATACAACCTTAACGACATTAACTTTAGTCATCCTAGCTGTATTTTTCATCCATACTTGTGTATTCTACTTATGGGCCTTTTATCAATTATAAACCCTTTTATGTTCTATGTACCCCCTTTTATCGGATACGAAGTTCGTTAAGCAATCAACCTCTTAAGATCAATCACTATCTTACCCACTTGTGTTAAGTTTTGAAATTCCTTTCGCCTCTCTGTTAGAACAACAGATGAAAGACCTCGCGGTTAAACTATACCCAGATTTGCATTGAATTCCACACAATTTTCTTTATATGTCGTGACTGACTCTTATCACTTAATACCCCTCCTATGAGCTAAAAATTTTCCTGAAATTAAGTCATGGGTCTTGTTGCACTTCACCCTACACAGTTTCCTTTGGATTCTTTACTTCCATATGCCCATTACACTTTCTCTCTTCCCCGCATCTTTATAGATAGATCTTTAAAATAGTTCTTTCAACTTCCTCACCCTTTGCTGACGAAGCTGGACGACTCTTAAATAGTAACAACGTTAACTATGATGGTATCTGGGGAAGTTACTGCTTTCGAGTGATTTTCCCATTATCACTTGCTTGAATAACGCTCATGGTGACTTTTTTCGCCATCACCCAGAATACTCTATGCCCTCTGCAGAGCTTCTCTTCATGCAGTCCTTCTTACGGCCTTTGTTGCCTGTCCTATTAATTTTTAGTGTACGACGCCCAACCAAACTCGTATATGAATCACATAAACTATACTTAATTGCAGGAGAACGTAAGTCACAAACGTAGAGGAATACAACAAACCTATGATAAGGCTCTAAATCAAAGAACGCTACGCTAAAACGTGAAAAGTCGCTCAGATCCTAAAAGAGTCTAGAACCTGATGCTCGGATACCACCTGTGACACCATGCTCAATTAAATACCAGGTGATCAGTCCTTTGTTAAATTGAATTAGAATATCCAATGGGTTCATTCTTAGCATCACTGTCGAAAAATTGTTTATTTTATTAATCGCCTAATAACTAATTAATCTAGTGTAAAAAAAAATTCAACCAATTAATTAACCATTTAATTATTGTTTGACAATTTAAACCATAAACAACATTCACCAATTTAATAAATAGAACCACAACAAATAGGAATCCACCTGACTAAACAAATAAGAGTGGAATAGACATCCCAGTGAAATGTCTTAATACAAATATTCAATAATAAAGATAAATCACATTAACTGAAATAAAATAGTACCCTGTCTCTGAAGCAAATGGTGACTGAGAATGGGTAACATGCCCTAACTAAAATCACTATAGAAGAATCTGAATGAATGAAAGTAAAGGCTTCTAATAACAAAGGCCTGAAACTCCCACTACAGGTGAAGCACGTCAACTCATCTAACAATCTAAGCCTGACCTCCTTGTGGCTGGACACCTAAAATAGTTTGCACAAGAGTGAAAGGATTTGCAAGAAACGGGTCAGATCTAGAATGTAAAATAGTTTAAAAAACGTTTTAGCAAGTATTTAAAATGCTTACCAGTTGATATCACATACATGTTAGTTTTACCGACTCTTTCTTGAGATTATCACCTCTTGACTATTGAGCACGCCTAACGTACCTCTAACACCTTATAGTTAATGCTACCCGGTTTAACTAGTTCCAGTTTATTATTTATCCAAACTAATAGCTCATTGTGCCACCCGTACTCCCCACATAATACGTTATTAAATCTTTCCATTTCTATCAATTCAAGTAAGAGTCTTCCCAATTATAGTTAATCATTTTCACACTTAGGTTAATTCCGATTTCACTATCTTACTTATCTACAAGTTCACACAGTATATTAAATCATGATTATTTATATTTTTATCACACTACCATATATAAATACTAATACGGCACCCCTAAGCTCAGCTGCGGTGCATGCAAATCACAAGTATATATATATATATACACACACACACACACATACACACTTATACGACACCCTGAGGCGCAGCTGCGGTTCATGCATACTCTGCTATTAAACCCCGGTACATGTCTTACTAAATAAGGACAATCGGTTTGGTATCTCTCACGAACCATAAATACTAATCACACATATTGGAGGCGAACATAGTTCTAAGCCTTTGGGTTATGAATATACCTACGCACCCAAATAACCATTCAACACCATTGTTCACACAAATGGCAATCCAACCTAAGTCCTATGTTTTGAGGTAAATATTCCCCCGAAGGCTCCTCAAGATAAGACAGTCTCTTTCACAACCTCCCATGATAGCAAGCAGCGTAGGTATGTCAATACACATAATAAATCAAGTAATATGTATTCACACCACCTACGTATATATTATCGATATAGGTATAAACACATCCCTTATCACAAGCCTTATACGTAGTACATTTATCTCCCGAATATCCTACGTATTATCGAATTATAACTTTACTTTTCAACAAATGCTCTCGAGTATTTCTCATCACTCAAAAGGCATCCCTTATTCTACACATAATTTTACTAGGTAGCTCACTCTAACCTACTAGTCTAAGTCATCTTTTCCCTAAATTCCCGAAATTCGAATTATTCTCTCAGTTAGGTAATTCTCTCACGTTAACTTAATTACGCTTATCCCTAAACGTACCATTATGAGATCAAGCCCAATTCCCATCCTAGGCGTACTGGTCTTCTAACTTAAGTCCAAGTATTTAAAAATTATTCCCAAGAATAAGTCCCCAAATAATTTTCTAACCATAATAAACCAAAGGAGAAAATTGGCCAAAACTGGGCAGCCGAATCGATTAGGCTTCGGCCGAGTCAATTTGCCTCTACAGATCTGGCAAATTATGCATTACTCTTCATACGGATTTCTCCAATATTGAACCCCAAATCCTTAGTTTACTCATACCAAACACAAATTCAATCATACCAAATGTTATACTAACATAATTACATAGGTTCTAATGATCAAGGATCACAATTTCATCAAAGGGCATAAGTTAATTAGGGTTAATTCAAGATTAAACCTGAAGATCCATAGTTTCTCATTTTTCCTTCAAGAACATCATACAACTCAGATTTCTTCACCAAGATAGATATAATTTCATGGTTTTTATGTTACACAAAATAGGTTTCATCAATCAAATCATTCCCACTCAAGAACATGAATTTTTATCTCAATTCTTTAAGTCTAAGTTCATCAATTTCATAAAAATCAGTCTTAATCTAACATGAATGATATTTCAATTAACAGAGAGGGAAAGATAAACAATTGCCTATGGTATGTAGGTCTTATCCATTAAACAATATGATACTAATGGTGTTCCTCACTTTTCGATCAATAATCCGGCAGTCTCGGTGGTGGAATTGGTAGAGAGGTGGTGGTTTGGCCTTGAACCTCCAAGAATTGGCTCTCCCTCTTCCTTTGTGACTTTCCTTTAGGTTTTGTGAATAATAATCCAAATACCCGAATTTCTAATTTGATATACCTCTCCAATTTTGGTAGGTACTAGTCACCCAAAAATACAAATGACCAAATCGCCTTCTCGGGGGCCCAGTTTGGCTTAAAATTACCCCCAAACTCAAACTAACCCCTCGGTAGACTTTTCTGACAATCTCGACCCTTCCAAACACTCTGACGCACTCTAAATGACCATATGGATGAGTGAAAAATAAATTAATTTTTATTCCATCAAATTACGTCCCGACTCGACTGACACGCGCGTCCCGACTTAATTACCGTAATTGTCGTATTTCTCACTCGCAATAATTTTTAATAATCCACAATCATATATTAATTTATTTGCTCAGTAATATTCAATATAATTCTCAAAAATAAATTTTAACTCTTTTCTCGCTAGTTAATATTTATTTCAATCCAGATTAATTATCAATTTATTTCCTAATTAAGCTAGTGTAAAAAAAACTTTTAACCAATTAATTAACCGTGTAATTAATGTTTGACAATTTAAACCAAAAACAACATTCACCAATTTAATAAATTGAACCACAACAAATAGGAATCCACCTGACTAAACAAATTAGACTAGAATAAACATCCCAGTGAAATGTCTTAATACAAATATCCAATAATAAAGATAAATCACATTAACTGAAATAAAAGAGTACCCTGTCTCTAAAGCAAATGGTGACTGAGAATGGGCAACATGCCCTAACTGAAATGACTATAGCAGAATATGAATGAATGAAAGTAAAGGTGTCTAATAACAAAGGATTGAAACTTCCACTATAGCTGAAGCATGTCAAGTCATATAACAATCTATGCGTGGCCTCCCTGTGTTCCGACACTTAAAATAGTTTGCACAAGAGTGAAAAAATTTGCAAGAAACGGGTCAGATCCCGAATGTAAAATAGTTTAAAAAAAGTTTAAGCAAGTATTTAAAATGCTTACTAGTTGATATCACATACATGTTAGTTTTACCGGCTCTCTATTGAGATTCTCACCTATTAACTATTGTGCACGCCTAACGTACCTCTAACACCTTCTAGTGAATTCTACCCTGTCTAACTAGTACCACATTATTATTTATCCAAACTAATATCTCATTGTGCCACCCGTATTCCCCACACAATACGTTATTAAATCTTTCCATTTCTATAAATTCAAGTAAGAGTCTTCCTGATTAAAGTTAAGCGTTCTCACACATAAGTTCATACAGTATATTAAATCACAAGTATTTATATTTTCATCACATTACCATATATAAATATTAATACGGCACCCCTAGGCTCAACTGCGGTGCATGCAAATTACAAGTACACATATAATCATCACACTATCAAATATATATATATATATATATATATATATATATATACACATACACATACACACGCACACACACACACACACACACACACACACACACTTATACAGCTCCCCGAGATGCAGCTGCGGTGCATGCCTACTCTGCAATCAAATCCTGGTACATGTCGTACAAAATAAGGACAATCGGTTCGGTATCTCTCACGAACCATCAATACAAATCACATATATTGGAGGCGAACATAGTTCTATGCCTTTGGGTTACGAACATACCTACACACCCAAATGACCATTCAACACCATTGTTCACACACATGGCAATCCAACCTAAGTCCTATGTTCTGAGGTACAAGTCAAATATCCCCCCGAAGGCTCCTCAAGGTAAGACTGTCTCCTTCACAACCTCCCGTGATAGCAAGCAACGTAGGTATGTCAATACACATAATAAATTAAGCAATAGGTATTCACAGCACCTATGTATATATTGTTGATATAGGTATACACACGTCCCATATCACAAGCCATATATGTAGTACATTTATCTGCCGAATATCCTACGTATTATCGATTAACTTTACTTTTCAACATACGCTCTCGATGATTTCTCATCACTCAAAAGGTGTCCTTTATTCAACACAATATATCGATAGGTATCGCAGTCTAACCTACTTGTCTCAGTCATCGTTGTCCTTAAATTCCTGAGATCTGAATTATTCTCTATGTTTGTTAATTCTTACACGTTAACTTAATTACGTTTATCCCTAAACGTACTGTTATGAGATCAAGCCTAATTCCCATCCTAGGCCTACTAGTCTGCTAACATAAGTCCAAATATTTAAAAATTGATTCCCAAGAATAAGTCACAAATGATTTTCTAACCACAATAAACAAAAGGAGAAAACTCGCCAAAACTAGGTAGCCGAATCGATTATGCTTAGACCGAATTGATTCGTCTCTACAAGTCTGGCAAATTCTGCATTACTGTTCATACGGGTTTCTCCAATATTCAACCCCAAATACTTAGTTTAATCATCCCAAACACCAATTAAATCATACCAAATATTATTCTAACATAATTACATAAGTTCTAATGATCAAGGAGCACAATTTCATCAAAGGGCATCAGTTAATTAGGGTTAATTCAAGATTAAACCTTAAGAATCCTAGTTTCTCATTTTTCCTTCAAGAATATCATACAACTCATATTTCTTCACCAAAATAGATATAATTTCAAGTTTTTTATGTTACACAAAATAGGGTTCATCTATCAAATCATTCCCACTCAAGAACATGAATTTTTATCCCAAATCTTTAAGTCGAAGTTCATCAATTTCATAAAAATCAGTCATAATCTAACATGGATGATATATAAATTCACACAGAGAGCAAGATAAAAACTTTCCTATGGTATCTAGGTCTGATCTGTTGAACGATATGATACTTATGGTTTTCCTCACTTTTCGATCAACAATCCGGCGGTCTCGGTGGTGGAATTGGTAGAGAGGTGGTGGTTTGGTCTTGAACCTCCTAGAATTGGCACTCCCTCTTCCTCTATGACTTTACCTTAGGTTTTGTGAATAAAATCCAAACCCCCAAATTTCTAATCTGATATACCTCTCCAATTTTGTAGGTACTATTCACCTAATAATACAAATGACCAAATCGCCCTCCCGGGGTGCCAGTTTGGCCTAAAATTACCTCAGAACTCAAACTAAATTCTCGAGTAGACTTTTCTGAGCATCTCAAAGCTTCCGGACACTTTGGCGCACTCTAAATGACCATATGGATAACTTAAAAATAAAATTAATTTTTATTCCATCAAATTACATCCCAACACGACTGACATGCGCTTCCCGACTTAATTAGCGTCATTGTCATATTTCTCACTCGCGATAATTTTCATAAATTCACAATCATATGTCACTTTATTTGCTCAGTAATATTCAATATAATTCTCACTAATAAATATTAACTCTTATCTCGCTAGTTGATATTTATTTTAATCTGGATTAATTATCAATTCATTTCCCATATTTAATTTAATTAATCCAATATTTAAAAATCATTAAAAATACAGGGTGTTACATCTCCCTCTCAATAAATGTGACATTTTCCCTAAGAGTCTTTTCATGCCCTTAGATATGGCACGTTCTTTCAACTTAGCTTCCAACTTCAAGTTAAACTTTTCAGTTTTACCATTTTCACATACAACTCACATAAGGCAACTTGAAGTTTACTCTCCTCCTCCTCCTCTTCTTCAATATCTTCTTCTTATTCTATCCACCATCACTCACTCAGTATTCATAAATAATGTCCCCAGAATCGTCATGCTCAAAATTATCTTCATTGGAAGATTTTTCCTTAAGACTCTTATGATCAACCATGAACTCCATGTAGTTGCGCTTAATGGAGGAATCAGGTTCCTTTTTTTCTTCACTATCACTAAGAGGGGCATTGTATGCAATCGGTTTCTTTCCCTCCTTCTTTAGCTTAGTGGGACACTGTGCTAACCTATGGCCATAACCTCCACAACCAAAACATCTATTCGACTCATCCCTATTAAGATTATTATTACGATTGTTGGGGAACTGATCATCCTTTTTATACTTATTTTTCTCAATCTTCTTTATATCTTTTAATTATTTTTTAAACCTTAGAAATTTTTTAAACTTCTTTGCAAACATGGACATATCATTGGAATCGATATCAGACCCATCATCGAAAACTCTTATTTCTTCCTTTCGGGCTTTTAAAGCAATGCCCTTATCGTTTTTCATCTTTTTGGAGGAAACCATATCAAGCTCATAGGTTTGACGATCTCCCACAAGCTCTTTAAGTCTCATAGAATCTAAAGTACCCGGGTAGTTCAAATCATTCACTTTTGAATTGAGTCTTTTAGGCAAGGATTTTAAGAATTTTTTACTACTCAGGTTTAAGATATTCACTCCCACGTTAAATGATGAGTTCACAATATCAGACAGTCTAACATAGAACTCATCAAAGGATTCACTCTCCTCCATCCTAATGGTTTTAAACTGAGTGGTGAGATTTTGGATTTAGAGGCCTTGACAGGACTAGTTCCCTCATGGGTGAGTTGGAGTATGTCCCAATCCGCTTTTAACATCTCACATGTCATAATACGGTGGAACGCTTTGGGGGCGATGGCATAAAACAAGGCATTCAAACCACATGAATTATAATTACACAACTTATGCTCATCCTCACTCCGGGATTTTATATGTTAGGGGATTCTATAATCACCTACAAAGGATGTGGGTGGGGACTAACCTTTAACAACTGCTCGCTAAACCCGCTCATTAATTGACATAAGTTCTAATCTCATACGCATCTTACAGTATACGCAATTAGACTCATCAAACATTGGTGGTCTAGATAAAGACTGACCCTCCATATTAAAAATGCCCAGATACAAGACTAAGTAATTAGTAGGCTCCAGCTCCAATACAAATTTAAAGTTCCTAAAGTATGGAGGATAGTCAAAACACACAAACCAATTTAAATTTTAACCTTTTCAAATTAAAAAAATTTAATTAACCCAATAAACTTAGCATTAATTTAAACTGATTTTTGTGTTAAAATAAATTAACTAATTTTATGATTATCCTAAATCATGAATCTAGGTGACAGAAGGATACAATATATCAATCCACACAACAAGCCAATATACGAGGAAAACTCAAAATGAGAAAAACCTCGGATGAACCAGAGACACAAATTCACTATGATAAGGAATTACAAAATTTGATAGATGAATTACATAATAACTAGATGCCCTCGGAAGCCTTGACATGTCTTCTATCGTCAATCTTACCTCTACAGTGTCACACAGAATTCCGCCCGCGCACCTACCGCAACATTAGTATGAGATTTTGCAATTACCTAGTGGCATTAACTGTAACACACCGCCTAATTAAATACCGGGTGGCCAGTCCCATACCAAATTAAAACAGAATATACAGTTGGCTCATTCTCAGCATCACTGTCGAAAATATTTACAAATCACCCAATACCCAATTAAGCCGATGTTAAAAACTTTCCAAATTTTAATTCAATAAAATTCATTTTTAATTTACAAATAACACTACACATATTATTCTACATCACTAATAACAGAACAGATAACACAAAAGAATTTAAATGCAATTGGAATAAAACTTCCCAAATAATAATCCAATACGATAATCCCAACAATATTAAATGTATGAAAATGACACGAGTACAAGACTGTATGACTCAGATAGAAAAGAGATAACTGAATTTCTTCAGGCGAAACTCCCTAACCAAAAGAATACTGTGAATCAAATGAAGATATGCGTCTAATCCCGACGTCATTAAGGTTCATGCGCGGAGCGTCTCGCAAAGAGAAATCCAAACAAGGAACCCCTCCTATACACTACTACTTAACTTTGTCGGTCGTAGAGGTCCGTCAACTTCAAATACACAACCAAGATAACCTCATCCCCTCTTTCAACCAAATGTGGTCTGAACTCCCATCTCTATCCAGGAGCCATAGCACTAAGCGCTTGTACTACACTCAGTCCTTGCGCAATCAATAATGAGCTTAAACTCAGTCCTTGATGTTCAAATTGTAACTCTAAGGCTACCCAGGTGTTATATTAAATCTCTCCTACTGGACCTATCCTTAATCCTCATGCATACAAATTAGAATCCAACACATGAATCTAGCAACCGAAATTTCATTCAATTATTCTAATAAATTAAATCCCAATCAAATCAATTTGATCCTTAACTAGGGATTATTGATCTTACCTAAGTCCCATTATGTCCAATTAATAATCAAAAAAGATATAAAAAAGGTTTGTGATAAGAACCAAAATTAAAACGAAACAACTTTATTAATTCTGGGGAGGTCGATTGATTGAAGGCAGGGGGTCGATCGATCGATCGCCCAGATAACAACCCAGTTTTTCTGCATTTCTTCTACTACGGGTTTCATCACTTTTAACCATTCAAACCTTCATATTAACTACCCAAATTCCTTATAAACCTTACTACATGATATAGCAACATATGTGAATGATTTCTAATGATCTAAACATCCTAGAATCATCATGAGTTTGAATTAAAAGCATATGTTTTACCTTTTTTTCCAGAAAATTATATACATGATATGTTCAAGAACACACCATTGATTCTCAGCATTTCTTCAACAGATTTATGATTATTTTGTGGATTACTATCTACCTACAGCATGAGTTTGATACCTATAAACTTCCATTTTTCAGAAATCCATTAACAACTCTTCATTATCTTCCAAACATGTAAAATCTCATCTTTTTATAATTATTCTAACATGGACAATATACGAACTTAGATTGCAATCATCAAATACTTGCCACTAATGAAGATCTGATCCTTTGGAGTTGAATAACACAAGTGGTTCTCCCTTTCTCCGGAAACTTTTGGTGGTGGTTGGTGGTGGTGACCTTTGGTTCTTCGTTCTTCTCCTTTCCAAGCAAGTCTCTCTCTTCCCAAGCAACCTTTCACTCTCTCTAAGAAGATGACTTCTCGATATTGTGTAGAAGAGATGAATGAAACCACATTCAACTAATCTCCAAATACTTATAATAGGACAAAATCCGAAATCACTATTCATCCCCCTATAAAAATGACCAAAATACCGTTTTGGGTTGTCTTTTCATTTCCAAATGACCAGAGACCCAAAACCAACATCCAAATAGACTTTTCTGACTATTTTAACCCTTCCGGATGCAACGACGTAGTCGAAACGACTATAAGGTTGATGTAAAAATAAGTTCCTTTTTAATTTAACAAATTAGTCCCGAGACGTCCCATACCGCGTCCGACTAAAAATTCAAATTTCTGAATTAACAACTCAAAGCAATATCAATAACATCACATTCATATATTACCTAAATATCTTTAAGTAATATTCGTAATCATTCTTTTTAATATCCACAATTCAGATAAAACCCAAATGAATTAATTTATTATAAAATCTAACTAATCCATTAATTTAAAATATAACCCATTTTTAAAAGTCATTAAAATTATGGGGTATTACATTAACTTACTAAATTCAAATGAAAATCTACACCAAATTTTAATCCTTTAACCCTATAACATGCAACTCTATGATTCAAAACATAAATCAAACCAAGCATTCAGTCAAAATAGAGTTTCCCAAAAATTACCTTAGGACAAAAACTTTTATTCACTTTATAAAATTTACAAATCACAGCTTACAAATTCTATAAAGGAATCTATTAGATTCTCTCAAGAACCACAAAGTCGCAGCCTTCCTTCAACAATGATCCTCGTAAGAATCACAAGAACAACAGTCCTCCATCTTCAATAGTGAATACCCTCGGGTTTCACAAGTCAACCATAGAGTTGTCTTCAAACAAACGCTTCAAATCTGCACTTCTTCTTTGTGTTCATTGAATGTATTCAAAATATAATCTTCCAAAATACTTACACATGTGAAACAAAGAAAATACCATGTGATGCATTGAGTTTGAAATATATCAAATAAAATAAATAAAGATAAAATCTCCCCCATAAATCTAACTCTCCCCCGTAGTTTGTTCTCCCCCTTTTATTTTGTCCAAAAAAGACAATGAGTAAAAGAAAATCATAAAAAATATAGGGAACATCATTAAGCATAACAAGATATCATCATAAAAATATGTGAATGAATAACCATGTAATGACAAGCTCAAAATACATCGCAAACTATTTTTAATTTTTCAAAATTTTTTTAAGTGAAAATAATTTTACAAAAACAACACACCATGGATAAAGATCAAAATAACCTAATCATGGAAATGGAATATAGGGGTGTGAACACATTCTATAGGTTAATAAACGTAGAAAAAATATAACATATGTGCATGAAGAATTGAGACACCACTAACGCAAGATCTCAAAGTCTACCTTAGGTGTAAAAATGGTGAACTCAAGTGAAATCGACTTAAGCTATTCAGCTAATCAAGATCATGAGTGATTTACACCAATAATGCACAAAACTATGTAATGCTTTTATGAGAATTTTTCAGGATGTGTAAAACCATTGAGCTTTGACTTAACTCCCTCAATACTCTCATATTGAATTTTTTTCTCTCAAATTTTTTTAAAGAAATCAATGATCATATGTAGCGAAGCATCAATGTTGTTTGAAATTGGCCATGAACTTATTTTTTCTTTTAATGTCCCTTTGATCTTTTAGAATTTTTTTCTTTTTGTAAACAGTGGCTATTCATGCAAAGACAACTTGTTTTTCGCAGTCTGATTCCATTTTTTTAAATATAATGTAAGGACATTTTTCTCATGTCCGAAATGTTTCATTTATTTATGTCGTACGCCGCTACATTTGGCACGTCACCTCACGATCTCACATGACGACCTCTATCCGAATTCCGGGAATCAAGCATGCATTATCTCCATTAATGTGTCCCTCATCTGCATCAACGACTTCACGTTCCTTGATTCTAGGCTCGTAATGCAAGTGGTACACAAGAGAAGTCAAATCAGTGAAATAAGGCATGATAGGGATGTTCAAGGGAAAATTGGTAATCTTACAGCCACTGTCCGGAGGACCGGTTAACTGGAAAGTTGAAGAGCTTGCCGCAACAAAGATACTGGAAGAAACGGCACCTCAATCCGAGCTATGGTGAACAAGTTATGGCCCGTTGAAAATGGAGATATTTACATAGAAAATACTAGGAATTTTTCTAAATGTTTAATCCCCTGTTCCCAGCACACTTCCCCGAACCCAGTCCGAAACCGGTTCGGAGGGCGAACCGGTTCGCAGGGTACCCGAACCGGTTCGGGGTACCTGTACCCTGGATAGAATTTCAGAGTTTTAAAATCGTGGGTCTCTTCATGTATTTCCCTATAAATACCAACTTCGGGGGAGTTGTTTTGCAAGACTTTAGAAGACGTTTTTGAGAGTCCAAATACATCTAGTCTTCATATTTTTGAGTCCCAAGACTCATTTTTTGATTCACACATCCTTGCCAAATATTTGTGAATCCTTTTGCAACCCAATAACACAACTTTGGTTTGTTCAACCCTTGTGGAGAAGCCGTTTCTCTTCTCCATTGCAGCCCTACTGGAAAGGGATAGTTCCAGCCGCGACTACAGAATCCGATACCCGAGGGTAATTCTTAGTCAACTTGTATTTTCATTTTAATCCGATTGTAAGCCGTTTTCTTACGAATTATAGTGAAAATAAATGGTTTTGCCCCTGTGGGGGATTTTTCCTTAATTGCATGTGTTTGAATGTTCTTGCATAGATTATCAATTTATTCAATCACATACTGCTGCATGTTTAGGGTTTGTTTGTGTTAAAAGGGTTTTATATATAATTTGATCATTTGAACGAGAGCACACACGTCTTCAAATTGGTATCAGAGCAGGTTACGCTAATTTATCACGTATTCCTTTTTCCGCAAAATTTTTCTAAGATATCAATTTTCTGAAAAAATTGATTTTTGAAAAAGTGCGTGTTCAAATGGAGAAGTCATATTATAAAATGCCCGTTTTTGACGGGACAAATTATGCTTATTGGAAAGCCCGTATGAGGTCGGCTTTAAAAGCCATTGATGAACGTGTCTGGATTTTGGTTGAACGAGGGTGGACTCCTCCCACCGTGACTGTTGATAATGTGACCAACTTGAAACCTGACACTTCTTGGACTGATGAAGAATTTAAATGGTCATCTTTTAATTCTGAGGGTCTAAGTGCTATTTCTGGGTCTGTCACACCTGATGAGTTCAAACGCATAATGACGTGTACCACGTCAAAAGAGGCATGGGATGTTTTACAACTCACCCATGAAGGAACTAATGCTGTGAAAGAGTCTAAGTTGCAAAACTTGACAACTCAATTTGAAACAATCACCATGCATGATTCTGAATGCTTTGATGAATTTTATGCTAGACTTTCTGACATTGTGAATACTAGTTTTAATCTTGGTGAACATATTCCGAATGCTAGAGTTGTTAAAAAGATTCTTCGTTCTTTGCCTAAGCGTTTTATCCCTAAAGTCACTGTGCTAAATTCTATGGGTAATTTAAATACGCTAAAATTGGAAGAACTTGTAGGAGATTTGCAAACTTATGAAATTGATATGTTCCCTAAAAATGCTAAATCTAAAGATAAGGGAATTGCACTTAAAGCCCAAGAGAGAAGGAGTGAGGGGTCAGCTAGAAAGAGGGTAGAGTCATCTAGAAAGAGAGAGACTGACACGTCAGATTCTGAGTGCGATTTTGACTTAGATGATTTGGCTCTTTTCGCAAAAAATTTCAAGAGGATTCTCGAATTTAAGAAAAATGGCAATTTTAAAGATAAAAAGAAATTTGAGAAAAATAAGTTTGAAAAGAAAAATGAAAAAGATTCCAAAAATCCTCCTCTGAAAGAAAGTGAGAGATGTTTTGAGTGCGATGGTAGGGGTCATAGAGCTTTTGAGTGTGCCAATCGTCTGAATAGAGAGAAATGGAAAGCTGTCCTTAATGCTACCCTTAATGACGACAGTGAGGTCGAGACGGTGGATTCAGGAGATGAGTCACCGCATGAGTGTAACTTCACCGCATTCATGGACAGCGAAGTGAGCACTCCTAGTTCACCCCACGACATTGAGGATGACGCTTCACAAGGAAACCTCGACAGTGAGATCGATGTGAGTGAGGGGGAGGATGACACAAGTGAGAGCGAGAGTGATATACAACGCGCCTACGCTGAGTTATATTCTGAGTCTTTTAAAACTAAAAAGCGTAACAAAGCGTTAGTTCTTAAGATCACCTGCTTAGAGGAAGATTTAAAGAAAGCGAGAGAAAGAGAGTTCTCCACCTGCACCGCCCTGAGAGAGAGAGATTCTACATGTGTCGAGAATGAGAATTTGTTTAGAGAGAGAGAGAGTGTTTTAGAGAAAGAGAGAGGGGACTTGATTAAGCAAGTGGCTAGTCTTACGAGTCAGCTCCATTCCTCCGTGGAGACTCGGAAGAAACTTGAAGCCCTTGTTGCCCAACTGACTCATGATCTTCAGAAAGCACGGGAAGTCAAGGTACAAATCGAGGACAGATCTGGGAAGATGGGAAAGATGTTCCTCGGCCCCGCTTTAGGTTTTGGTGATCATCAAGGAATTGGTTATGATGGTGCCTCCACGTCCCAAATTGCACCTGGACCAGTTCCTGAGTTTACTACAACTCCTTATGGTCACCGTCAAAAACCTCGAAGGAGAGTTCGACCAAGAAAAGCAAACCAAGGTCCGCCTTTGACTGTGCTCTTTTGTACTTATTGCAAAAGAAAAGGCCACCTTAGGGAATCTTGCTATAGTATGGGTCGAACACGACGTACTACTGCTCCACCACGTCATACTGATGAGTTTTCTAGTCTGAGAGAGCGTGTTGAGTTCTTAGCTGCCACGACTCAGAGTTTAATGGAAGAATTCCGACGGATGACTTTGCCGTTAGTAAATACTTCTCACATTTCAGCTAAAACCAACAACAACAAAGGCAAACAAAAGGTCATCTCTGCTTGGGTACCTAAGAAAGATAAAAAGACCTTTGTTGTTCATGTTGCTCTCAAAGAACATAATACCTCTCAGTGGTATTTTGATAGTGGGTACTCCAGACACATGACAGGTGATGCCTCATTTTTTACGACTCTTGAGGACTATCAGGATGGCAGAGTCACCTTTGGAGATGGGAGCAAGTCTAGCATTATAGGACGTGGTACTGTCGAGTTACCTGGATTTCCTAAGCTAGAAAATGTTTTGTACGTCAAAGGTTTGAAAGCAAACCTTCTCATCATTAGCCAGTTGTGCGACACTGACTTTGCAGTAAAGTTTGACCGGGATGCGTGTAAAGTCTACAATCAAGACGGTAAACTTTTGATGCAAGGGGTGAGGACCGAGGATAATTGCTATGGGACTGAGTCCACATCCTCACTTGTCTGCAACAGCGCCACGATCACTCTTATGGATCTGTGACACCAGCGTCTAGGTCACGTGAACGTTAGAGATCTCAATTGTTTATCTAAAAAGGATCTAGTACGTGGCTTACCATCTCTTGGAAAGTCAACTTCGACCGTTTGTGGACCATGTCAGTTGGGAAAACAAATTCGTAGTCCTCATAGGAAGTTGCATTCCTTTACCACCTCTCGTGTTCTGGAGTTGATTCACATGGATCTTATGGGTCCCACTCGTACTGAGAGTCTAGGTGGTAAGAGGTACATCCTCGTGATGGTAGATGATTTCTCCAGGTACTCCATTGTAGGTTTTCTGAAAGAGAAATCCGATGCTGTAGAATTTTTAACGACTAAGTGTCGTGTCCTGCAAAATCAACACGGTGTCACTATTAACAGAATACGTAGTGACAATGGCATGGAATTCACAGAAGCAAAGGTAGACCTTTACTGCGATAGCCTCCGGATCAAACATAAATTTTCTTCTATGAGAACTCCTCAGCAAAATAGGATTGTTGAGAGAAAGAATAGAACGATCCAAGAGATGGCTAGATCTATGCTTCTAGGTCGTAAAGTGTCTAGGAGATTTTGGGCAGAGGCAGTGTCTATTGCATGCCACACGGTGAATAGGGTGTATCTGCGTCCACACACACTTCACACTCCTTATGAGTCGTGGACTGGCAAGAAGCCCAACCTGGCATATTTCCGTGTTTTTGGGAGTAAATGATACATCCTACGGGATAGAAAGCAATTAGGAAAGTTCGACTCCCGGAGCGACGAGGGAATATTTCTAGGATATTCATCGAATAGCAGAGCATACCGGGTTTTTAACTTGAAGAGCTCTAGGGTTATGGAATCAATAAACGTTACCGTGCAAGATGATGAACCTCCGACGGTTATTGATCCTAACCTTCAGTGTGAGGATGAGGACTGTTCTGACAGTGATTTACCTGTTCCTCTCTCACACTCTGTGGACCCTACTCCTGTATTAGGGGACACACCTGCTTGGGTTCGCAAGAGTCATGACCCATCTGCCATTGTTGGCGATCCCACTCTAGGGGTCAAGACTCGTGCTCAGCTAGAGAACGTTGTTAGCCATCTTTGCTACACGTCCAAAAGTGAGCCCAAGAACCATAAAGAAGCACTCAAGGATGAACACTGGATATCTGCTATGCAGGATGAGTTGCTTCAGTTTAAAAAGAATAATGTCTGGGAATTAGTTCCCCGACCTAGTGAGATTAATGTTATAGGTACCCGGTGGATTTTCAAGAACAAAATGGATGAAAATGGTACCATAATAAAAAATAAGGCTAGGTTGGTCGCTCAAGGCTACACACAGATAGAGGGTGTAGACTTTGGAGAGAAATTTGCTCCTGTTGCGAGGCTTGAGTCCGTCCGTCTTCTGCTCTCCATCGCATGTCATCTATGCTTTAAGGTATATCAGATGGATGTCAAGAGTGCCTTTCTGAATGGCATTCTACAGGAGGAGGTTTATGTGGAACAACCAAAAGGGTTTGAAGACCCTCAGCACCCAGAACACGTCTACTATCTTAGGAAAGCCTTGTATGGTTTGAAGCAAGCACCCCGTGCTTGGTACGAGAGGCTTACTTCCTATCTCTTAGCTCGTGGCTTCAAGAGAGGGGGAGTAGATATGACGTTGTTCGTCAGGAGAGATAACGGTGCTATTTTGGTTGCCCAGGTCTATGTGGACGACATAGTCTTTGGATCCACATGCTCCCATCATGCTCACCACTTTGAGGAGGAGATGAAAAGTGAGTTTGAGATGAGCATGGTTGGTGAGCTTGCATTCTTCCTTGGTCTCCAGGTTCGTCAGCTAGAGGATGGGATGTTCATCTCCCAATCCAAGTATGCTAGAGACCTAGTGAAGAAATTTTGTTTAGACTCCGCTAAGCATGCACGTACACCTATGAGTACCACTACCAAGCTTAGTAAGGACACTTCAGGCAAGGACGTAGAGCAAACCTTATATCGGAGTATGATAGGTAGTCTTCTCTACTTAACTGTCAGTCGTCCCGACATCGCCTTTAATGTTGGAGTCTGTGCGCGATATCAGGCATCCCCAAAAGAGTCACATTTACTTTCTCTAAAACGTATTATTAAATACGTGAGTGGGACTCTCTCATAAGGGGATTTGGTATACCTTTGATACCGATGACTGTCTGTCCGCCTATTCGGATGCCGATTGGGCTGGGGATGTAGATGGCTGTAGGAGCACTTCTGGTGGGTGTTTCTATTTTGGTTCTGCTCTTGTCTCCTGGCTGAGCAAGAAGCAAAATTCCATCTCCTTGTCCACTGCGAAAGCTGAGTACATCGCTGCCGGGAGTTGTTGCACACAACTCTTGTAAATGAAGAAAATGCTGGAGGATTATGGGATTTCACAGGACACCATGACCATTTCCTGTGACAACACGAGCGCGATACACATATCCCGCAATCCAGTTCAGCATTTGCGCACCAAGAACATCAGGATACGTGAGCACTTTATTCGTCAGTTAGTTGAGGAGAACACTGTATCCCTGAGTTTTGTTCCCACTGACCGTCAGTTAGCCGATATTTTCACGAAACCATTAGATGCCCTTAGATTTGAGAGTCTTAGGAAGTCTTTGGGGATTTGCACAGTTGACTGAGGGGTTGGTCTATGTCTAGAATAGGATGCTTCTTCATGTTCATATCATATGCTTCCTATTGCTAGTCTGTTTTATATGTACCATTGCTTAGTTGTACAGCTTTATTTTATTCTTTTTGCTTTTTATATTTCTTTTGAAAAATACAAAAAGATTTTCTTTATTTTGTTTAAGAAAAGCACAAAAAGATTTTATTTTGATAAAATTTTTGAAAAAGACCAAAAAGATTTTTGTACTTTTAAGCACCTTTTATGGATGAGCATTTAAGATAGCCAAGTCACCACTTCATTCCATATATCCATGTGACTGTTTGATAGAGATTTGAGAGGCTACATAATTTCATCCATGTGCTTTACATTGGTTGGAGTCTTTGAGATGTAATTAGTGATATCTTCCTACATGTTTGACTCCTATATCCTTTATTGCACACATGCACGACTATATTTGATTATTGCACTTGTCTATCTCATATTGGCTTGAGTGTTTCCATCTTAATTCTGTCTATACAATGTACAATATGCGATAAAACTTGTCAAGATTGGAATGCATGTAAAAACCGTTTTGGTGAGTCTGTGTGTTTTTGTATAACGGGGAGGGGCTGCGAAAGGTAATCATCTATCCTTTGCGCAAAAGCCACCGTTAAAAAAGACCTAAAAAATGGAGGAATTTTAATATCCGAGGTCCAAAGATGTTAAAAGAGCCTGAAAATTTTTTACAGGCAATAAAAAGCAATTCATGCCAAATATGGGCCACTTAGGTTTCACCATCAATTCTCCAAAGTTTGAGAATTTAGAATGCCTCTATTCAAAATAATATCCGAGGGAGGTTGGTTGGAGAATATAAATGGGTTTGCACTTCCTTGAAAGTCCTGAAAAAGCATAAAATCATTTTGGACGTTATTGGTGTGAAAATCATTTTGAGCTTTGATTTGTTGATTTGATTGAGTCAATATCTTATATTGTCATTATTTTACACCAAAGGAAGCATTTGAGTTTATTCGCTAGGAATATCCAATATTCATCGTGCACATATGTCATGTTTGTATGCATTGATTTTCCTATCGAATTTGATCACACCACTTCATTTACGCTATCATAGACTTGGTTGCTTTGTGTTCATTCATGGTGTGGTTTTATCCTAGTGTCACCCCGCTCGTGCTTATTTGATTTGTTTCTCTCATTTGTCTATTTGGGGACATCATAAAAAGGGGGAGAATGAATTATCTTATTATGGGGGAGATTTGAAATTTGAGTTTGCTCATAAATTGATATATATATGTTTATCTCATCATTTCAAACTCGATATGTCACTTGGTACTTTATCTCATGTGTGTAGGTACTACATTGATGATCACTAAATTGCACACCCTGATGAGAAAAGATTTGAGATTCCTGACGATTTGAAGAACAAACGATGAAGATTATTCACCTGTACCTTTTCCAGTTTTGGGTTCATAGGAGGGTAGATTTGTATAGGCAATTTAGTATTTAATAATTCGGATTTTTTTATGTATGTACCGGCATAGACATAGGGGGAGATTTGTAAGGACATTTTTCTCATGTCCGAAATGTTTCATTTATTTATGTCGTATGCCGCTACATTTGGCACATCACCTCACGATCTCACATGACGGCCTCTATCCGAATTCCGGGAATCAAGCATGCATTATCTCCATTAATGTGTCCCTCATCTTCATCAACGACTTCACGTTCCTTGATTCTAGGCTCGTAATGCAAGTGGTACGCAAGAGAAGTCAAATCAGTGAAACAAGGCATGATAGGGATGTTCAAGGGAAAATTGGTAATTTTACAGCCATTGTCCGGAGGACCGATCAACTGGAAAGTTGAAGAGCTTGCCACAACAAAGATACTGGAAGAAACGGAACCTCAATCCGAGCTACGGTGAACAAGTTATGGCCCGTTGAAAATGGAGATATTTACATAGAAAATACTGGGAATTTTTCTAAGTGTTTAATCCCATGTTCCCAGCACACTTCCCCGAACCCAGTCCGAAACCGGTTCGGGGGGCGAACCTGTTCGCAGGGTACCCGAACCGGTTCAGGGTACCTGTACGCTGGATAGAATTTCAGAGTTTTAAAATCGTGGGTCTCTTCATGTATTTCCCTATAAATACCAACTTCGGGGGAGTTGTTTTGCAAGACTTTAGAAGACGTTTTTGAGAGTCCAAATACATCTAGTCTTCATATTTTTGAGTCCCAAGACTCATATTTTGATTCACACATCCTTGCCAAATATTTGTGAATCCTTTTGCAACCCAAGAACACAACTTTGGTTTGTTCAACCCTTGTGGAGAAGCCGTTTCTCTTCTCCATTGCAGCCCTACTGGAAAGGGATAGTTCCAGCCGCGACTACAGAATTCGATACCCGAGGGTAATTCTTAGTCAACTTGTATTTTCATTGTAATCCGATTGTAAGCCGTTTTCTTACAAATTATAGTGAAAATAAATGGTTTTGCCCCTGTGGGGGATTTTTCCTTAATTGCATTTGTTTGAATTTTCTTGCATAGATTATCAATTTATTCAATCACATACTGCTGCATGTTTAGGGTTTGTTTGTGTTAAAAGGGTTTTATATATAATTTGATCATTAGAACGAGAACACACACGTCTTCATATAACACATTTATCGAAGATATGATTAAAAAAAATTCCATTCCAACCAATGGTTCTTACAAGCACTACATTCATTATCTAATTTTTTTCACATTTGGTTCGTTTTAAAAGAAGGCTTAAGATGAAAACACTACAACTGACACGTGAAAGGTAAGTGCAATACTCAAATAAGTTCATGTACGTGTGCATTAAAGGTGATAAGAAGTCAAACATGTAGCAAGTAGTCATCATATCACATCTTAATGACTCCACACATTATAAAGTACAAAAAGGAAATGTTGCCACATCTCAAAACACTATAAAATAGCCACGTGGATATGGAATGAATGGGTGAGTCAGACATCTTCAATGTTCATCCACATATGGTGTAAAAAATAGAAAAATATTTTTTGATTTTTAAAATTTTTATCCAAAATATTTTTTTTTGCTTCTTCATTTTTTCTTAGAAAGAAACCTATAATCTTTTTGTATTTTTCCAAAAAAATTCAAGAAAAAAAAAACTCTTTTTAGATTTTTCAAAAAATATATCAAAATGGAAAAATATAGATACAATGGTAGTACATACTATCAATAGGCATGTAAAATATGAACATAAAAGGCATCCTATGCTAGAAAACTAATCTAAACTCAATCATTATGCCCGGAGGAATTTTCCAAAGGAGATGACATCCTATGACAAACCTCCATCAAATCTTGTGAATTCTTGACTACATACTCTCCTTTTTCTAGAAAATGCTCAAAATCTCTCAAGTGATGTGCGGGAGCTAGTGGAGTAACATCTTTTAGAGTGCGTACGGGAACACGTGCAGGAGCATATCGTGGTGGATACCTCTAAGGCACTTTACCCAACTTAAAAAAAATTCCCTAAGGTGTCCACATTAGTTACAATGGGAACCAACTTACACGGGCTTAGGTACACCTATATCAAAATTTCTAGGATGAGATCTCCTACATGGATTCTGACACCTAGGTAGGTTAGGTTGAGGTCCATGTGGATCTAACACAAACTCGAGAAATGTCTCGAGTGCAACATGGGAAGTGGATGCATCATCATAACCTATTCCTAGCCTTTCAATGTTACCCAAAGAGGGATCGATGAGTATCTTTCCAACCTTTTTAGATGTGTCCTTTAAAGTGACTTTGACCTCCAGGGAACATTCGAGATCTTTCTCGAATTTGGATACACGGGCTTCAAGTTTCCCATGAGTCTATAATGAAGATTCAAGATCTCTCGTAATACTAGCCACGGTGTTGGCCAATTCACTCTTTTCCCTTCCTAAGACGATCAACTTCTTAGACAAAGAAACCTTCATTTTCTCGAGCTGACTTGCCGACACCTCACATACCCTCAAAACTTTCACCCCTCTCTCCAAATTTAACACCCAAAGAGAAAACTCCTTACTAATCTTTTTCATTTTCAACTCCTCAGTTTATAAATCATTAAAGGCATTTTATATATCCCCTTCTCCCTTACACAAAGCACCATCCTCACTCTCACTATCTCCTGAATGACTTGAAAATTCATTGAGGTGCTCACATTTACATGTGCCTCATCGTCGTGGGACAAACTAGAAGTAATCATGTGACTATCCATGAACGCAACACATGGTTCATGTGGCGATTCTCCCCTGAATCAACTGACTCGATGTCACTATTGCTAAGAGTATCTTTATTAAAAATCTCCTTGCCCTTTCTCTTTTGCATAGTGGGACACTCAAAAGACTTGTGCCCTTTACCTTCGCACTCAAAACATCTCATATCTTCCTTTTTATCACCACAATCCTTGACCTCATCTTTCTTTTTATTTTTCTCAAAAATCTTTTTAATGGAAGAATTATTTTTAGAAAATTTGAGAACCTTTTAAAAAAAATCGCTAATAAGGCCAAGTCATCAAGATCAAAATCTCCCTCAGATTCATACTCACAAACTCTCTCCTTTTTCTTCTTCTTAGCTTGAGTCTATAAAGCTACCCTTATATCCTTAGGTTTAATGGTTTTAGGGAACATATCTATCTCATAAGTCTGAAGGTATATTACGAGTTCTTCTAACCTAAGAGTGTCTAAAATCCCTTAAGAGTTAAGCATAATAACCTTATGAATAAATCGAGAAGGGAGTGAACTCAAAATCTTTTTAATGACCCTAGTCTCAGGAATTACTCACCCAAATTAAAATTAGTGTTTACGATGTCTGACAATCTAGCCTAAAATTCATCAAAACTCTCGGACTCTAACATAGTGATGGTCTCAAATAGGGTGGGAAAATTTTGAAGCGTAGTTGCCATAATGGAGTAGGTAACCTTATGTGTCAACTAGAGGATAACCCATGCTTCCTTAGACGTAGTGCACATCATGATGCGTCAAAACTCGTCACGGGTGATGGCTCCAGAAATAGCACTAAGTTCACAAGAGTTATAAGTGCTCCATTTAAACCCATCATCAATCCAGGACGAGATGGATTTAGGATTTATGACGTTATCACTAGTGATCGTGGGAGGAGTCCTCCCTCTTTCACATGCTAACCAGACTTTCTCATCTATGGCTTTTAAAGTGGAGGCTTTCCAATAGGCATAGTTTGTTCTATCGAAAATTGGCATCCTATTTTATAAGCTCTCCATAAGAGAATTTGTAATTTTTCAAAATCAATTCTCTCAAAAGAATTGATATCATAAATATTTTTTGCAAAAAATGAGGATCTCATGATAATTTGGTGAAACTTGCTCTGATACCAATTTGAGAGTGCACAATTTTTTAATGGAGTTAACTTAGTATATTCAGGTGATAATCCACACCAAATTTTAATCCTTTAACCCTGCAACATGCAACTATGTTACTCAAAACATAAATCAAACAAAGCATTCAATCAAAACAGAGTTTCAAAAAAAAATCCTCTCAAGGCAAAACCTTTTATTCACTTTATAAAATTTACAAATCACAACTTACAAATTCTATAAAGGAATCTACTATGATTCTCTCAAGATCCATAAAGCTCCAGCCTTCCTTCAACAATGATTCTCGTAAGAATCACAAGAATTGCAGTCCTCCGTTTTCAGTAGTAAATATGCTCGGGTTTCACAAGTCAACCATATAAATGCCTTCTCCACATAGGTTGTATGCAAGATACACACTACAGGGTTTGAATTTGATTCACTCAAATATATTTTGAGAATGATTTGTGAGTCAAAGAGATTTTTCAAACTCAAATAATTGAAAACTTTTGCTAAAGATATGCATAATTAGTTCTGGCAAAAGTCTCAACAAAAATAAACACGTAACATATATTTATAAGACGAACATAAATTTTGAGGGGGCAACACTTCTTCGAATGAAAAAATCAGTCTAGTTTGAATGAGAAAAGAACCTTGTTTTAATGACAACAAGGTCGTGAGAATGACAATCCTAATATAGTTTGAACGAGTTTCAAACGAGATACAAACGATGTAAAACAGTACACCCTCGTGAGATGTTCGATCAAAGGAAACTTTCAAGCAACCTCTTTTAACGAGAAGCCAATCTCATTTGATGAGATTCTTATCTCGTTTGAACAAGATTAACGTACTTTAAATATTTTTAAATAAAGAAAAATTGCCTCAATTTTTAAATTAAAAATCATGTTTCCAATTTTAATAAAGATGAACATCCTAAAATCAATTCAAGGAAAAAATTTAAACACTAAAGCATTATACCTTCAAAGTATGGAGATGTTTGAATGTTGGAGATGTTGGATCTTCGGACTTCATTTTGGCTCGAATCAAACGGTAGCAAGATATGTCAAAAACTAATGTAAGACTAAGCTATTTGAGCAATGAGATAAAATATGCTCTTACAGAGTACACACATGCCTCGTTGTCGACCAAGAAGACCCCGTTACCGTATACAGATCTAGAACATGGATGCCCCTCTTCTTCACCGCAACACCTCAAACACGGAGTCCATAATGTGTAAACGTAAAATGGTACGGAGTTCATCGTACGAAATGAATACTCAACAGAGATAAAGAATATAAACCGTCTTGGTTCCCACAAAAATATCTCAAAGCATATAGGATAATGAAACTTGAATCTTAAACACATGGGTGTAAAACTATGGTTTGGGAGACTTTGGATATGTATAGGAAGTCAATTTTGCCAAAAAGTCTTATTAAAACCTGATGCCAAGATCCCTTTATATAAAAAACACATTTTTTTAAGTGACATAAATTTTGAGGACACTAAACAAAAATATGAGTTCATTTGAATGAAACTGCATATTGATTAGTTATGAATATTGCATATCCGCGCCCATTAATCTTATGCATTCTAGCACTTTTTGTGTTCCTTATGCCTATGTTTATGCTCGTTAACTAGATATCCTCGGTTTTGGATATATATATATATATATATATATATATATATATATATATATATATATATATATATATATATATATATATATATATATATATATGCTTTACATGGTATAATTGAGCTTTTGTAGGTATTGGAACGTTTAAAGTGAGGATTGGTTGCATTTCGAAAATGTTCCGTCATCAGACTCAACTTCAAGAGCATTTTAGACATTACATACTTTATCTCCGGCTCAATAGAAATTCATGGAAGCATATTTCATTGAGTTATCTTTGTGTGACATAAACGGCGCATCATTTGGAGTTCGGATGATAGAGTTATGGTTGTTTCCGTACGCACCTTTTCTCCCCTTTTATGAACAAATAACTGCTCAAAATAGGGGACCGATCACCGTTGATTGTAAATTTGCTCACGATGGAAGATAGAAAATCAGACCTGTTATTCAGAATCGATTCAGTCCAATTGCAAATCGATTCGGTTTTGTTCAGCTTAGGATCCTCCTTTCCAAATTGGTTCAGGGGCTATCTAAATCAATTCGTTTTGGTTCAACCAACGAGATTTTGCTATTTTATTTCTTTTTCTTTATTTCCTTTTCAAGTTACTATATAAAGAAGTTTTGGTTTGTTATGTAAAGTAATCAGATATCTATTATATTCTTTTATTTAGTTTTAGGTTATGGTTCTCTTAGGGAGTCTTGGGTTTGGAGTGGTTTTGGGTGTGCCATTTTCTCCCTCCTAGGGTTTACCCATATAGGTTGTGTAAGAACACTATACATCATCTTCTCCATCAATCCAAGCTTCCATTTATTTATTTCTTACTTTTTGTGTTTCTTGCTTTATTTATTGCTTTCCTTACCTTCTTGCAATTAAATACATGTCTTCCATTATGTTATGTATCTAATTAAACCTAGGTTATGATTGATTGAACTCACCTTGGTTTCAATGGGTTGCTTTGCTTTTGTGATGAGTTTCATGTATTTAATTCGATTGGGTTATTCTTGTTATACCACCTAGGAGATTTAACGGGGTATATCATGTATACTCCGTATTTACGACGTTGCATGTGTAATTTCATGGGTATTTTTTGACGCCAAAATCATATTAAGCGTTTACGCGAGTTTACGGGGTGACAAATCTATATTTAATTGATTGTTGAAATGAGATTCAATCTTACTAAATACATAGTCCTATGTAACCATTTATACGCATTAAGCTGAAGTGAGGGATATTAATCGCAATCTACAGTTTTCATTCCATTTTGTAATTTTATTTTAAACACATGCCTCTATTATCTTTTCTTTTTTTAACAATTATCTTTTACACTTTTATTCCTGGAGTATTAAATCAATAAAAGTCTAACAACTAGTCTATGTCGATTCGATACCCGGATTGGCCGCTATACTCTCTTAAAAGAGTGTAGTCAATAGTCTAGGTTTTTTAATAGTGGTGGGAGCCGAGCATAATGACCGGTGTATATATTTATACACTTTTGCCGCGATCATCCTGTCTGCTTGCCACATATCTCATTGAACCAAACCCAAACTCATTTGAATGGACTTCTCATCTCAGAACTAACTTCTAACGTGATTCAAATGATACAATTGTTTTTTCTAATAGAGAAACCTCATACGATGTTCATTTGAAGGTTCTTTGAATGAATAACCAATCTCGGTCAAATGAAGACTACAAATTCATTCGAACGAAAAAAATATTTTTCTTCAAAAAACATTCAAAACCTTCCCTCAAATATTTTAATAAAAACAACAAAAATTTTAATTTCTTGAGGATCAAAATATGTACACATTCATAACTAAGAGATCCTTGAAATATAAAGACGAACCATGGCACGAAACACGACACGATGATTACAATCTCTAAAACTTCAGTGTTACATCTTCAAACAAACATGCCATAAGCTTAAAAGGTCAACACACTCAAATCTTAACCAATGACTAAAAGGTTTTGTTCAAACACGCAATAAGCCAAAATACATACAAATTACTCCATTGAAATTTTTTCCTTATACGTTATGGTATATCCAAGCCTTACACATTTCGGCAATTTTATGGGGAAAAGGAACTCGTTAAAAGAAGAGAAAAAGAACTCACGTAAAATAAAAAGAACTCACAGAACGCGTTGAATGCAATGAATTTGTCCCTAACGATCCCAGTATGGAAGAGCTTATGCATTTTAAATGTTTAATTATGAAGTTTATCATTTATCAAGTGAAATGTTAGAATGCGTGTAAATGACAATTGTAACAACACTAATGAGGAGGTAAAATACAAAAACTCACATTGACTATGAAGCTTTATTTTGATGAATCTAACCGTACATGGCAGAAACATCATTAATGAAACTATAAGAATGAATCCACTGAATCCATTGAAGATTTACTGTACTAGACTCATGGTTAATATTATTTCTCTATCACACTAAACTCACCGATGATGCAAAAATAATGTATCATTTTCATTTTCCACATATTGATCTTGTGTGTTCTCTATTGTTATGAATCTCAACTTCTTCATTTGTTTTCCTTCACTTGAATGAACTAACTTCATTCTTTTTTGTATGATGCATCATATTGTATTATTTATGCTGAAACAACAGGGAGGTAGATTCCAATGGAATTTCTTCATTATGTGCTTTATGTTTATTTGCCTACTTTATGTTTCTTCATTCATCATCATATTGTGTTTTTGTTGCTGAATAGGCTATATGATGCAACATATTGTTTGCCTATTATATCCCCCATTGCATGTTGTAAGACATACAAGTATTTTTTTGGTATGTTTCTCATTATTCAAATTTCTTCATTATATTTGGATTTTGCGATGGTTTGTTTTGAAGGTGCATATTACACCAAATGTTTTGGTTCACAACTCCTCCAGAAGTTGTCCCTAATGTTCCATATACATTTGGTCTCATAGGTAAATTATTTTTCACCAAATTAACTTAATAGATATTTCATAAAGGCATGCTAACATATCAATTTTTCTTTCATTAATAGTTTTATGAATTTCAGACAAATTATAACACTTCAAGAATTTGTCAGTTGCCAAGATTACATCTATGTTCTAGCTTTCATTTAAAATTCTAGAATTACACACACCACACACACACACACACACATATATATATATATATGAATAAATGTTGAGGGAGAAAAAAAGGCAAACATGTTAGTCTTTTACATTATTTTTTTAATTATTGAAAATATCTAGTTTTCACTCTATTAAGCATTTGTTTTGCCAGGGATCTTGGCTAGAGTTATGATTCAAACAAGATACCCATTATGAATTAAATCCAACAAAAGGAAACACAATGCTGTTTGTAGGATACCTCTTATATAAGTGTAACTATCCTAATCACGACAATGAAAGACGGGATTCGCAGACAAGGTTCATCGAGAGAAGTGTTTCCTATCAAGCGTGGATATGTACTACCAAAAATCATGAGATCAATTTTGCAACTAAAATTGTAAGCCTCCTTTAAAAAATCTACTAATATATTTTCTTATGAATATCTATATCTTGGTTACTGGACATGAGAAATTATGTTCTCTGAATAATTTTTTTAAAACATACCTTGTGGTTGCTAAGGAAAGTATAACATCTTTTGTAATCCTTGAAAGGGTAAGTGGTCAATGCTTTCAAAATTAACCACATCCTCATGTATTGAATGTGAAATATGATTTTGTTCGAATATATGGAGATGGTACTTTGCGTTAATATAATGAACTTTGATATTTTAATTTTGATAAATCCTTAGGATGTTTAATGGGGAGAATGCAAATTTTGAAATAAGCTTGGTCATTTTGTTGTAGGGTGAAACAAAACCTTTTAAGCCTTATACTCATTGGTATCGTGTCCCTTATAAGGCCTCCAAAAGCACTTCTCCCTTTTGGTATACACCATTGTTTTGTCTTCATATTCTACTCATGGTAATAACATACATGAATTATTAAATTAACGGAAATCTTACAATTAACATGTGCATATTTGCACCAGATCAAGTATATAACCTAGAAGTCTAATCCCTCTTATCTTGGTGGTTTAATATATCAAATGCATACATGCAACAACTGTTAAATCATAATTATTCTTTAAAAAAGTTCATAGTGGTTTGAGCAGAGACATAGTCTGATGCTAATTGGGTATTATTTGATTTTGTAAAATGCGGCATAGTTTTCTTTTAAAAAGACACATGATCCCTAATTATGGAATAAAAAATTTCCCCCCAAATTCACTGATTTCATTGCGATCTTTTTTTAGTAATGATACATTACTAGCCTATCAGAAAAAAAAGACAATGAACTAACATAAAAGTGTCATACAACATCAATTCACATACTAAGGTCTCACATGGAAATTACCTCATATTGTGTCGACAAATGTAGGGAAGGAAATCATAGACGAGGAATATAACTTAGCGGGAGGGTAATTTTACATTCAATTGGATATGCAATTCTTTTCATAAAGGTGAGAGAGTTTTAACTAAGCTAGATAACCATACCATCGGAGTTTCATAAATTAGGACTGACCCTTTTAAATGACATTAAATTCGATGCAATACATTTTGCACCTTTTTATTTGAGCTACAATCCTTGCTTAATGTGTGCAATAAGTCCTTATAAGTTTCACTTTATTCTAGAGGCATGCTTTACTAAACATATGGATTTTTTATGACCCGCAAATGTATGGACTCAAAACTTGTTTAGGATGTATTAGATACGTTAAAATGTAGTTTGTACTGCATAGGTAATTGATTTGATTACGGCAATGGGGTTAGTCTCATGCTTTACCAAATTTATGTGATTTAGGGTGCTGGACTAAGGACATACAATGTCTCAGTTAAAGTCTCTTATAAACCAATATTTGAGTTCCAAATGGATATTATGAATTCATTTGGACAATTAATTGGATATTATCTGCTATCTCGCATCCTACAATAAATTTAGAAACAATTGTGCACTTAAAATATGTCTCCAAACCATGACTTATCTTGTACTTGATACGATCTGATCTTTTAAAAGAAGAGAATGAAAAATTTGTTTCCTCTCCTTTGATATAAGATATCCTATGCAAAATGTTATTAAGCTGAAGCTTTTTACTTCATGTGAACCTTCTTGTTAATGCTAGTACATTTTAGCATATAATACTTCTTACATATGTAATTTGTAGTTTGGTGTCTATCGTGTTATTAGATCTTATGGGTATTTAAATTTAATCGTTTAATTTATTGAGTGGAAATAGATGGCTTTTAAGGGATGTAGTTTCTCCATAGGTTTTGTTTAGCCCATCTTGTATGTTGAGCCAGTGACGAAATTTTTAAGAGAAAGTTTTTTATTTCTCATTATATTTTAGTTTAAAATTTTCCATTGCACCCCACTTCACCATCATTTATATTTCTCAAGTCTTTAAGAAACGACACATTAGTGACCAAATGCAACTATCAAAGATCGATTGTCACTACAATTATTGGAGAGGTATATGAGGTTGATTTTGTGTAAAGATTTTATTTAATGGTATCTTAAAAGTATTTGTTTTAATAAAAATGTTTTAGGCATGTTTTTAAAAGTTTTTCCAAGAAAAATATTTTTTGTTTTTAAGTCGTTCCAACGACTTTATGGTCTTTGTTCGAACGAGTTATAACTGTTTATTCAAATGGCCTTTAAATGAACATAGAACGAGATTTCTCTATAAGCAGAACAAATATCATTTGAAGCTTGTTAGAAGCTGGTACAAATGAGATGAGTTGTTAGTTTGAATGAGCCCTCAAAATTTATGCCACCTCAAAAACCGTGCTTTGTATATAAAGGGGTCATGGCATTAGCTTTAGGAAGTTATTTTGGCAAAAATCATTTTTCCATATTTATCCAAAAGGTCTCCAAACCCTAGTTTTTTAAAAACACTTTATTTTCCAAATCCAAACCTCTTGGATGTTTAGTGAAACACTTTATCAAACCTAGAATAACACATACCATGTTCATATCCTTGTGGATTTGATTTTCCATTACTGAAGATATGGAAAGAATTTTACGAGGCTGATCGGTGGACACCGAGGCAAGTGGAACTTACCATGGAATATTATTGAATATGCATCACTTTCTATCAACAATAAGGAAGGAAGACATAATTACAATACTTATTGGAGTTTAATTCTTTAAGTTTGTCCATGTCATTCTGTAATACCTAGCTATAACAATATTGGAAAATGACTTATGTGTGACCTAATCTATGAACTCTATATTTGACCATATAATCGAACCACTCTATAAATCATTTTCAAATTGGCATAAGATATTTTCTACATGTTATTTGGACGAATTCTAATGGTTATTTGGAGAATTCGTACAATAGGCCATCTTTGTTTGATGACTCAAATTATGCCGATTGGAAAGCTCGGATGAGATCATCTCTAAAATGGATCGACGAGGGCATTTTGCTTGTTATTGAAAGGGGTGGACTCCTCCTATTTTGACTAATAAAAAATGTCGTTTGTCTCAAGACAGTCACAATCTTGACAAAAGAAGATTTTAGATTGAGAACTTTTAACTCTCGTTGCTTGAATGTTATTTTTAATGTTGTCACACCTTACAAATTTCGTCGTATCATGACATGTACCATGTTTAAAGAAGCCTGGGATATCCTCAATCTTACATACAAGTATATCAACACTTTCAAAGCTTTTAAGATTCACCACACAATTTGAGACTATAAGTATGCTTAAAAGTAAAAAATTTGATGAATTTTTCGCACGTTTGCCTGATATTGTGAATTCTAATTTTAGTTTATGTGAGAAAATTCTGGAAATAAGAGTCGTTAAGAAAGTTATAAGGTCTCTCCCATCTCATTTCAGTGCATAAGTTACCATCCTTAACTCTTTCAGAATTCAAGACACGCTTAGGCTAGAAAAGCTCATAGGTGATCTTTACACTTACAAATTAGACATGTTCCCCAAAACCCAAAAGAAAAATGGGAAATGGATAGATTAAAGCTAAATCTAAAGAAAAAGAGATTTTTGACTTCCATTCTAAAATTGATCAAGATGATCTTGCCATGTTGTCTAAAAAATCAAAAAGTTTCTGAAATTCAAAAAATCAAAATTCATCCAAAGTGGAAAATAAAAGTTTTGAGAAGAAAAAATCAAAGCGGTAAGAATGTTTTTTAGAATGATAATAACAAATCTAGAGGTGAGTATCCTAAGAAAGATGAATTGAAGAGATATTAAGTGTGAGGGAAAGGGTCACAAAGCCCATGAGTGTCCAACTAGGCTTAAGAGACAAACCAAAGGCAAAGACGTTTATATTACCCCCTCTAAGCGATAGTGATGTTGAGTCAATGGATTTCGGGGATGAATCACCTTATGGACATAACTTCATCGCATTCATGGCTAGTTATGTTAGCACATAAAGTATGCCTCACATCGATGCAAACATATCTAAACGTGATAACCTCGATAATAAGTCGAATTATTTTGGAGAGTTTGAGGATGATGATGAGAATTTGAGTGAGGGAGAACGTGGCCTCTAATACACTCACTACGAACTTTACATTAATTTGTTAAAACACAAAAAGTAAAATAAAAATTTAGCTCTTAGGGCGTTGTCTTTAGACAAGGAATACAATTTTTTGAGAGTGAATGAGACCTCAGTTAGAATCTTTTTGATTGAGCAACTTATTTCGTTGGGCAGGGAAAATAACGATTTGACCAATAAAGTGTATAGTTTTATGAGAGATCTTCAAGCATAATTGAATACTCGTGAGAAACTTGAAGCCCATATTTTCCATCTTGATAATGATCTCGAATGTTCCCGGGAGGTCAAAGTCATATCATGACACATCTAAGAAGGCTGGAAAGATGTTCATTGGTCCTGCTTTAGATTTTAAAGAGAGTACATGGATACGCTACGAAGGTGCATCCACTTTCACTATCGCAGCCGAACCAGTTCCCAAGTTTGTGATGGATCCTTATTGGCATCAACCTAAACCACCAAGGAAAACACGTCCTAGTAATTTTAACCAAGGTAGACCCAAATAAATCTATTTTTGTACCTATTACAAATGAAGAGGTAACCTTAGGGAGATTTTTTATAAGCTCGGAAGATCCTCTCACACCCATCCTCCCACATACCACTAGAATGCCTTTGCAAGTCTTAGAAAAAAAGTTGAGTTTCTAGTCACTAATTCTAAACATTTAGTGGAATAATTTCAAAGGATGTCTACACCTTTTGAGAATACTTCCAACACAATGATGAGTTCAGATTATGATAAGGGAAAACAAAAGGTTACCACCACTTGGGTACCTAAAAATGATAATAAAAAAGCCCTTATTGTTCACGTTACTCTCAAGGTTAAAGAGACTTCTCAATGGTGTTTTGATTATGGGTGCTCCAGGCACATAACTGGTGATAAGTAAAATTTTACCAACTTTATCGATTGTGAGGAAGGAAAAATCACCTTTGGGGATGGGATTATGTCTAGCATACTAGGACGAGGTTATGTGGACATTTTTGTCTTTCCTAAGATAGACAATTTGTTTTATGTTTAAGGGTTAAAGCCTAACTTAATAATCATAAGCCAACTTTGAGATGAAGTTTTACTGGCTAAAATTTAACGTTTTTATTAATTTGGTGAACTTTTGCTACAAGATGTAAGGACTACTGAAAATTGTTACGATTTCATTCCCAAGTCCTCTTTAGTGTGCAATAATGCTAAGGTCTCCACCATGGACCTTTGGCATCAATGACTAGGTCTTGACGATTTTAGAGATCTTACGAGGTTAGTTAAAAAAGACATAGTTCATGGCTTACCATCACTTCAAGAACCACCTACCTCGGTTTGTGATCCTTATCAACAAGGAAAACAAATTAAGAGTCCTTATAGGAAATTAATACCATGATCACCTCCCGTGTTTTAGAGTTACCACACATGGATCCTAGGGTACCATGTGTACGGAGAGTATCGGTGGTAAAAAGTATATCCTAGTGATTATTGATAACTTTTAGAGATATTCCATCGGTGGATTTCTTAGAGAGAAGTCTGATGTTGTTGATTTTTTAACAAGTGTCGTATTCTTAAAAATTAGCATGGTGTCACTACCAATCGTATTCATAGAGATAATGACACTAAATTTAAGAAAGACGATGTTGAAGTTTTTTGTGATGAAGTTGGCATCAAATATGAATTTTCGATCGCTCATACTCCTCACCAAAATGGGATTAATGAGAGGAGTAATCGAACAATTCAAGAGATGGCTAGGTTAGTTCTCCTTGATAGGAACGTGCCTATATGATTTTAGGCGGAGGTGGTTAATATTGCATGCCACATGGTGAATAGGGTTCATCTTCGTCCACATTTCACATTCTATATGAGTTGTTGATATGTAAGAAACCTAACCTATTGTATTTCGGAGTCTTGGTTAGTCCTTCATATATCCTTAGAAACATAGATAATTTAGGGAAATTCGACTCTAGAAGTGATGAGGGAATATTTTTAGGATATTCATCGACTACTAGAGCCTATAGGGTGTATAACCTTAAAAGCTATAAGGGCATGGAATGGATAAACATCATGATTAGATATGATGCTCTCATTACATTTATTGATTATGGCCTCGCATATGAGAACAATGAACCCCCATGTGATGATATCATTATTCCCCACACCACTACGATGGAACCCAATCTTGACATAAAGTATCCACTCTCTGGGGTTCAAAAGAGTTAGGACCATATCATCATACTTGGTGATCCCACACTAGGTGTCTAGACTCGCTCTCAACATGAGAATGTGGTTAACTAATTTTGCTACATTTCCACAATAGAGACTAAGAATTTGAAGGAAGCACTAAAGGATAAGCATTGGATATCCGTTATACAAGATGATTTGTTTTCGTTTCTCAAGAACAATGTTTGGGAATTACCCCCCGACCTAGCGGGACTAATGTGATGGGTACTAAGTGGGTATACAAAAAAAGATGGATGAGAATGGTATCATTATTCACAGTAAGGCTAGGTTGGTCATTCAAGGTTACACACAAATTGAGGGTATAGACTTTGATAATGATACATTTGCTTCAGTTCCTAGGCTTGAAACTGTACACTTACTACTCTCCATAGCATGTCATTTATGGTTTAAATTTTACCAAATGGATGTCAAGAATTCCTTTGTTAGTGTCATTCTTCAATAGGAGGTTTATATGGAATAATCAAAGGGGTTTGAAGACCCAAAGCACCGAGGATACATCTTTTATCTAAAAAGGCTTTGTATGGTTTGAAGTAAGCACCATGTGCTTAGTACGAAAGACTAACTTCTTATCTCTTAACTCTTAGCTTCAAGTGAGGGGGAATTGATATGACATTGTTTTTTAGGAGAGATGGTGGTGCTATGTTGGTTACCGAAGTCTATGTGGATGACATTGTATTTAGATCCATGTGTTCCCAACATGATCACACCTTTGAGGAGGAGATGAAGAGTGAATTTAAGATAAACATGGTTCATAAACTTACTTTCTTCCTAGGTCTCCAAGTGCATTAACTCGAGAATGGGATATTTATATCTCAATATAAATATATTAGGTATCTAGTAAAGAAGTATTGTTTAGACTCTGTTAGTCATTCTCACATACCCATTAATTCCTCGACAAAGCTTAATAAAAACACTTTAGCTAAGGATCTATATCAAACACTCTATAAGAAAATGGTATCTAGTCTCCTGTACTTGACCTCTACACATCCCAATATCGCTTTTAGTGTTGGAATTTGTGCACATTACCATGTGTCCCCAAAAGTGTCATACTTGCTTGCACTTAAACGTATCATCAAATACATGAGTGGCACTTTTACTTATGGAATTTGGTATTCCTTTGACACCATTGACTATTTGTTGGATTATTTGGATGCCAATGTTAGCGCTCTTGTCTCATGATTGAGAAGAAGAAAAAACTCCATATCTTTGTCCATAGCAGAGGCTGAGTAGATTAGCGCCGAGAGCCGGTTCACATAACTCTTATGATGAACAAATATTGGAGGATTATGGAATTATTCAATGCACAATGACTATTATTTGCTATTGATGAAAGGGTTCAATATAAAATTTTGAATATTAGATGTATGATTATGTGTTTGACAATAACATTTCGATATATTATGTGATTGTGCATAATTTATAATTGGTCGCCCAAAGGTCCTAATGTAATTATGAATTGATGTTTTGACAATAATATTTTTATGATATTGGATGGGGAAGACATGAAAGTGTCTTAATCTATAATTGTAAATATCATATTACTGTATATGCATCTATATTTGGACCATTAATTATACATTAAGTTTTGAGTATAATATTTTTGGGGGCATTGATTTACATAAATAAGGTTTACGACTTCCAAATTTTTTTTTGAATTCCGTCGAATGTTTGGTGATTCTGGAATAATTTTCTACATTTGCATGATGCTGGCTCATTTTTTTTGGGGGAAAATTTGAGTTTCCCCATATTTCATGTAAATATTCGAGTTAAATATTCGAGTCAAACACATGCCAACATATTTCATATGGTAGGATATTAGACTTGCTTTATTGTTAATATTCATATTTTGATGAATCTCGTGCCAAACACAGGCCAATGATTCATATTGTTGAATATTATGATATTCGTATTTTAATGAGTCTCGTGCCAAACACAGGCCAACAATTCATGTGGTTGAAAATAAGAATTATTGTTTAGGCTAATGCTAGTCCTCCTATTAAGTTGAATTAAATGTCAAACATAGGCTACAATCCATATGTGCGGAAACTAGATTTAAGATTTCGTTGCATGAATGCATATTTGAATGCATGAGTTGCAGAGTGTGACAACCCGCTCACCAAAATAAAGGGGTGGTCATCCCAATACTCCAATATAACGGAATCATACATGTAATCATTCTCAACATCACAAAAAAATATAGAGTATCCAGGATAACCACCCAAAATTTCAGAAAATTGGTTGCCAAAAATTTTATTTTAATGATAAAGAAAGAATTTAAACAACCCAAAACCTGAAAAGATAGGGGAAACCTCAGGGATGCATATATATTACTATAATAACAAGTGACAAATAAGAGGACCAAATATGTTATCGGTCCGATGGTACATACAACATTGTTAAACAATTTCAATAAATTTATATAATACATTACATTAAACAATTACAAAAGCGTGGGCCTTTCGCCCGAGTAAAAGACCCGATCTTAACTAGAATGCAAAAATGAAAACGTCTATACCAAATGTATCCCGTAATACCCGCAATGCATCACGGCTCGCCGAGGACATCGAAATAGGAATTCAAATCAGGCATCCTTGCGGCGGAGTACCTGAGCGGAGACAAGGTGCATATGCAACAAGAAATGTAAACGGGTCAGGGCCCGGTTCTATATGATTACTAGATGAATAAAGAGTATGACAGTTATGAATGAGGAATCATGATGAGAGATATAACTATCTAACTACACAATTTAAAACATAACTAAGCAGGAAGATAAAACAATAACATTAATCTGAAAACTTATCTTGGGTACCAATTATCTAATATATCTTTTTCCTTAACAGGAAATATATGTAAAATCACAATGTTATGCTCTTTATGGCATTTTTATCTCACTTTTACATTTTGTAAAAATCCTTTCCCTATCAGGAAAATAATCATTTTCAAATGCTCTTTGTGGCATTTATATGTTCTATTTGTGGCACTTCATCATGCCCTTTATGGCATATCAAATACATCAAGTCCCACTTAATTATGAACTGTTATATTTATATACATATAACGAATTCTAAGACCGCCCGTCCGGGTTTCCCCACTGTGCCCGCCCCTAAATGACCATCATCTTCCAGGGCCTATCATAAGACAACCTGGGCACCTATATCGCAAGACGTCGGGAAGCGGCCATGTGCCTGCGGGGTAGTCAAGACCACACCCGAAATCTACTACCCATCGCAGAAAAATATACAACAATAAGTGCTCACATGGCCTGTGGACTATATCCACCCTGCGTTAATTTGCCAGGGGGCATCACCTCGCGCGCGGACTTCCCCTATGATGTCATTTAGAGAGGTGTGTTTAAACCATTTTATTTATCATTTTCAAAATCAAGTAAATTATCATTTACTAGTTTCATGATTAAGTAAATTATCATTTACAAAAAAAATTAATACCATTTCCATTTCATTTAATTTCCATGTATATGTCTCATTTTATCAGAAACCATTACTATTTACTTCTTATGAATAATATAACTTATTATCCGGAGCCATACGATAAATTATATCGTTTCTACAACCTCAAAGGAGTAAGTAAACTCCTAATTTCCTCCAAACATTGTAGGGTATTATTTTAAAACCCCAATATTATCATACCTCGAAGGGATAAATGAACTTCTAATTTATTCTCACAATATACTTTTATGGTGTTATTATAACCCATCAAGATTAATTTCGCTCCATTGAGCTCCAAAAGTCTCCCAAACATAACTCTAGGAAATCCTAGTTTCATAATAATTAACTAGAAGAGAATGCGCTAACATCAATTGGCATATCCCCTGAAAAGTCCCCACATGACCCATTCCTAGTGTAGGGAAAGTACTAACTGAATTACAACTCTAGGAAACTTAGTTTACTTCATTAAAGAAGGTTCCTAGGCCCTAGACTTAAAGAAAATGAATTGGAACTAAACTAAGAAAATCTCTTAAAATGCAAGGCTTCCGAATCGATTCGGCCTAGCCGAATCGATTTGGATTCAGGAAAGAGAATCGATTCGGACCATCCGAATCGATTTGGTCAGGAAAACCTGACTTTTTTCATAATTTCCGAATCGATTCGGACCATCCGAATCGGTTTGGTCGACCCAGAGCTGGAAACTGTCTCAAGGCGAATTGATTCGGCCAGGCCGAATCGATTCGGTTCTGCAGAATTTCCTAGTTTTGTTCTAAGTGTTTTGAGCCCTAATTTTTCCAAACCTCAAATCTCTTCCATTTTTACACACAACCAATAATATTTATCTACCCAAAATCATCCCAACATGATTACTAACTACTAGAATCCACAATTTCATCATCAAAACTAAGATTAAGGTTTAATTCCCACAAATTCCATTTTTGATCTCCAAATGAATATCCATAAATATCATAGAAATTATTCAACTTAAATCACATATTACCAAGTAGAAAACTTGCCTTAGGGTTGATATCTCAGATTAATTTAGAGAAGAAGCAATGCTAAATCCTCCATCTTCAATCTCTCTCTCATTTCTCCATTTTTCTGTTCCTCTTTATTTCTCTCCTTTTCTCTCTATGTTTTAAGACATAAAATGAGGAAATGAAATAAGGGGCAAGACCAAAATCGTGGCTTAACATAATTCTCCCAACTTAAGTGGTTAATACCACATTAAAATGACTCGCAAATACGCATATAAACTAAAACCAGGTAAAAGTGTCCGAAATACAAAAATACAATATGGCACTTATTTTGACTATCTCGCAACTTCCGAGACTAACTACACCCTCTAAACTGGCATCCGAAAATTTTATAAATCATTTCGAGTTCCAATCTTATTTAAACCTAAATGTCATTTTAAATACATGACACTATAAACATGCAACTTGATGATATTTAGTTTCACATACAGTAAATATACATCAATCTAGTAAATATTAACTTTCAATTTATTAAATTAATATTTACTCCAGTCCCCACATTTTATATAATTACCTTATGCGGTAAAATTAATATAAAATGAGCCTCCCAGAATCGAGGGTTGTTACATACTCCCCACCTTATGAGGGAATTTTTCCCCCAAAATTCGGGCATACCTAAATCTGATAAAGGGTATACTACTCTAAACTAGGATTCTACCATCCTAAACAACCCCTCGTTATTGCAACATCCCAAATGGACCCGGACTAAGGTCGACCTTATCGATCTCAGTCAACCTCCTATGTGCTCTGGCATAGCACAAAGCGTTCCCTCTGTAACTAATGATCCTACCTCCCTATGACGGAAGAAAACACCTCCATAACTTGGCGCAAAATAGCCTAACCTACCAAATCATGTTACATCTCACTCCCGGCGTATGGCTCAAAAGCCAAATCTTTAAAGAAATGTCCTGAGACCACTCCAGGTCCAAGGAACATATTACCCGTTGGTTCCATCCAACGAGTATGAGAATTAGTCAACCGAACACGCTAGGCCACTCACGATGCCAATGTCTTAGGAAATGATCCATAAGGCCATTCAAAAGCCTAACGGTTGTACACGGATTTCCATCCATACACTCTAATACTCCGTCAGTCATGTATCTTGAGGCGTACATTCATGATATGCCTTTCGGCATTAAATCAACTTCCTCCATTCATCCATTCACTTTAGGGTGGTAAAATATACTCCCTTTCCGTACGGTTCCCATTACTTCATGAAAGCTTTTATCAAACTTTCGACACGAACATCTAGTCTCGGTCCACCCTATTTTAATAGGCACCTCCCACGGTTCTACCATTCCTCCATCGAGAATGGGGCGTACTCTTGTAGTACATCTATAATGGCCGAAAATACAACAGTCTGGTTAAACGATCAACCATTTTCTCAAATAGGATCATGACCAAAATGGTCCCGGCACTTAAATGCAAACGTCTATGAATATACCCTTCTTCACTTCACTGCTACTCTTCTTCACGCGAGTAGGTGAAATGGTCAATCATAGATCGGAATATTCTTACTGCAAAGTCTCTCTAGTCATGTTCGTTTCATATGGCTTCCTATGCCCTCACCAATTTCTCCGACGGGTTTTCTACTCGACGCACCTACTACCCCAATCGCATTCCCTTAGCGAATGAGAAAATATCCAATCACTAGTCCTTCTAAACTAATGCAACAACTTGTGGCTCGCGAGAAAAACTAAATTTCCTGTCCAGGAAGTAGTGCCTCCCTTCTTTAAGATGAGCTCCACCATAATGAATTTCAATTAAAGCGTGGAGTAATATCTCCCATAAAGTCGAAGCTTGTGAGACGCATAGACAAAGGAGTCCATGATCCAGTCTTATTACTCCCCATTCCTGGCAAAGACTGATTCATTGAATCTATCCACGAGTTAGGCTACCAACGAACGCTCTAATTAAGAAAGGCCTCATCTCCTTCGGCCCAAACTACCAAACCTCTCGAGACCCCATAATTTCATTCCTAGGGATCTAATCCCTCATAGAGTTAACCCACAACTTATTCGTGGTCAACTCCCTATCGCCTTCAAAAATTAATATCACATACCCTAAAGACCTAACGTCCTAATAACCCTAAAGTCTATTTACATATATACTATCTAAATCATAGGCACCTAATACTAAATATATCCCTAGTACCCAAGACCTTGCTCAACTTTCGACATTCGCTCGAGTTCATGCGTGGAACGTCTCGCCGAAGCAAAATTCAGACAAGGAACCCTCCCGTTACACTACTACCTCGCATCGTCGGTCATTAAGATGTGACAGTCTAAGACACATAATCGGGACCGGTAAAATTCTAACTTACAATTTTATTAACAAAATCCTACTTCTACGTCTTACCATAGTATCATTAAAGATTTTTAACTGACCAGACATTCACTTTCTGTGAAGTCTTACAAATTCTATCCCATGACATATATACATCTTTTCAAATAGCCTTCTTATCAAGGCATAACCCAAAGTCTCAATTCGACTTAGTATCTCAGTCTCCCTCACATCGATCAGAGGAGATAACTACATACAGTGCTTCTATCTCGCACTTTAATAGCCCTTAATCACTCTTCTACATGATTCTCGGCTAAACCTTCCAATCCAACTCTCCATAACAAAATAAAAAAACAAAAAAAAATGAGTAGCGACTCTCCACTCACAACATCGTTAAGTGTTCATGCGGCGGAGTGTCTCGCAAAGCGAAATCCAAACAAGGAACCCCTCCGACACATGCCTACTTAACTAGCTGAATTGAGATAAAGTGTAACAAGCATAAATAAAGCAAACAAACAATCATACACTCATACAAGATAACTAAACAAATAACAAAAATCTCCTACCCACCTCGATCCACCTTTATAAAGTCTCAACCCGTATCCAGGAGAGAAATTATAAAATAACTAGTTCCATTTTGAACTAGAAGTGTAGTAGCCTCACAATTTTAGTTGCATGCTATCACTCCAAACTAACCAAAATATCTTTACTCGCATTCTATACATAAAATAAGAGAAAGGAAAAAAATGGCATCTCTCCACTCCCAACGTCGTTAAGGTTCACGCGTGGAGCGTCTCGCAAAAGCAGAATCCAAATAAGGAACCCCTCCTATGCATTACTACTTAACCTTGTTGGTCGTGGAGATAAGTCATAACATCCACATACAATGCAAACAAGCAATAAAACACTCAAATCAAGTAACACATATGACACATATACATTTAAAATATCATCACTCGCTTCATAACGAGTGAAGAAAAGATAGAACTTCCATACCACGGAAGTCATATAATTACTCTTCTATAATCGCGTCAATACTACTACAAGGTCAATTTACACACCCGAATCTACAATATATACAATACTACTAAATCTTATCCTAAGGAATACACCACCCACTAATAAGGTGGAAATCCCACCAACAATTTAAGCCAAGCACTCCGGCTCAATACTAATGGCTCTCAGACTCCATATTCGAGCCTTCCACGAACCAACATTATTTTCATTAACTCCCCCAACTAGGCACTTTACTCTTGCCCTCGTTCTCCACTCAACGAAGTTTAAAATGAGCGGTTCTATGCTCCACATCATCGCCATTATTCCGACTCTAGCCGACGATAATTGCCCACATAGTCCCTCTTACTTTCTCAGTAAAAGAGGACATGCTCTCGGCCTCCTATTCCTTATTTCAATGAGTCCTCCCCAGGGCTAATAGTGGATATCCACCATAGGGTTTTCATGAACACAGTTCCTTCAGAAGTGTTAGCGACACTTGTTCTGGAACCTATCATTTTATAGTGCACGGTCTCTCTAACCGTACAACACTTTATTCACAATCGACCTTTGACCAAACCTTGTGTGAACATTTGAGAATCCACTTTCTCATCCGTCCATCTTTCCTAGAGAAACTCGCTGTTGCAAGTATCCACCGGGCTTCCCTATGGGCCAACTTCCGTCACTCGCGAATATGGTGACCACATTTTCACCATCTCAACACTACTCCTACGGGTGAAGGATTTTCCTCCATCCTACTTCAGGGTGTTTCTCCTCTTCAATTTAACATCGCTTGAAATCTCAAGCTTAGCACCACTTTCTACTTCTCGCGGTACTTGGGAAAACTACATCAACTGTAATTAGTAGTCGTAGTAGCAAAACAAGGAAGTGCTACAAAAAGGGAGCGACCTCCAGAGCAGTTCTCATCCCCGACCACAATTTACAGTTCTCAAAAATCCTTCTCATGACGCCCTTCTTCAATCGACCTACTGTTCTCACACGAATGCGCAGAAGATTCTATAAGTTCTACCTCATGGAAAAAGAACAAGACCTCACTAAAGAAATCAAGAACCTTAATCCTAAGGCTCTATGTCATATCAAAAGCAACGCTGAAAACTTAAGGCATCCACACAGATTCCTAAGGACTCTAGAACCTGATCCTCTGATACCATTTGTGACAACCCGCTCACCAAAATAAGGGGTGGCCAGCCCAATACTCCAATATAACGGAATCATAGATGGAATCATTCTCAACATCACAACAAAATATAGAGTATCCAGGATAACCACCCAAAATTTCAGAAAACGGGTTGCCAAAAATTTTATTTTAAAGATAAAGAAAGAATTTAAACAACCCAAAACCTGAAAAGATAGGGGAAACCTCAGGGATGCATATATACTACTATAATAACAAGTGACAAATAAGAGGACCAAATATGTTATCGGTCCGCTGATACATACAACATTGTTAAACAATTTCAATAAATTTATATAATACATTACATTAAAAAATTACAAAAGCGTGGGCCTTTCGCCCGAGTAAAAGACCCGATCTTAACTAGAATGCAAAAATGAAAATGTTTATACCAAATGTATCCCGTAATACCCGCAATGCATCACGGCTCGCCGAGGACATCGAAATAGGAATTCAAATCAGGCATCCTTGTGGCGGAGTACCTGAGCGGAGATAAGGTGCATATGCAACAAGAAATGTAAACGGGCCAGGGCCCGGTTCTATATGATTACTAGATGAATAAAGAGTATGACAGTTATGAATGAGGAATCATGATGAGAGATATAACTATCTAACTACACAATTTAAAACATAACTAAGCAGGAAGATAAAACAATAACATTAATCTGAAAACTTATCATGGGTACCAATTATCTCATATATCTTTTTCCTTAACAGGAAATATATGTAAAATCACAATGTTATGCTCTTTATGGCATTTTTATCTCACTTTTACATTTTGTAAAAATCCTTTCCTTATCAGGAAAATAATCATTTTCAAATGCTCTTTGTGGCATTTATATGTGCTCTTTGTGGCACTTCATCATGCCCTTTATGGAATATCAAATACATCAAGTTCCACTTGATTATGAACTGTTATATTTATATACATATAACGAATTCTAAGACCGCCCGTCCGGGTTTCCCCACTGTGCGCGCCCATAAATGACCATCATCTTCCAGGGCCTATCATAAGACAACCTGGGCACCTATATCGCAAGACGTCGGGAAGCGTCCATGTGCCTGCGGGGTAGTCAAGACCACACTCGAAATCTCCTACCCATCGCAGAAAAATATACAACAATAAGCGCTCACATAGCCTGTGGAATATATCCACCCTGCGTTAATTTTCCAGGGGGCATCACCTCGCGCACGGACTTCCCTTATGATGCCATTTAGAGAGGTGTGTTTAAGCCATTTTATTTATCATTTTCAAAATCAAGTAAATTATCATTTACTAGTTTCATGATTAAGTAAATTATTATTTACAAAAAAAAAAAATCAATACCATTTCCATTTCATTTCATTTCCATGTATATGTCTCATTTTATCGGAAACCATTACTACTTACTTCTTATGAATAATATAACTTATTATCCGGAGCCATACGATAAATTATATCGTTACTACAACCTCAAAGGAGTAAGTAAACTCCTAATTTCCTCCAAACATTGTAGGGTATTATTTTAAAACCCCATATTATCATACCTCAAAGGGATAAATGAATTTCTAATTTATTCTCCCAACATACTTTTATGGTGTTATTATAACCCATCAAGATTAATGTCGCTCCATTGAGCTCCAAAAGTCTCCCAAACATAACTCTAGGAAATCCTAGTTTCATAATAATTAACTAGAAGAGAATGCGCTAACATCAATTGGCATATCCCCGGAAAAGTCCCCACATGACCCATTCCTAGTGTAGGGAAAGTACTAACTCAATTACAACTCTAGGACACTTAGTTTACTTCATTAAAGAAGGTTCCTAGGCCCTAGACTTAAAGAAAATGAATTGGAACTAAACTAAGAAAATCTCTTAAAATGCAGGGCTTCCGAATCGATTTGGATTCAGGAAAGAGAATCGATTCAGACCATCCGAATCGATTCGGACCATCCGAATCGATTCGGTCAGGAAAACCTGACTTTCTGCATAATTGCCGAATCGATTCGGACCATCTGAATTGGTTCGGTCGACCCAGAGCTGGAAAGTGTCTCAAGGCGAATCGATTCTGCCAGGCCGAATCGATTCGTTTCTGCAGAATTTCCTAGTTTTGTTCTAAGTGTTTTGAGCCCTAATTTTTCTAAACCTCAAATCTCTTCCATTTTTACACACAACCAACAATATTTATCTACCCAAAATCATCCCAACATGATTACTCACTACTAAAATCCACAATTTCATCATCAAAACTAAGATTAAGGTTTAATTCCCACAAATTCCATTTTTGATCTCCAAATGAATATACATAAGTATCATACAAATTATTCAACTTAAATCACATATTACCAAGTAGAAAACTTGCCTTAGGGTTGATATCTCAGATTAATTTGGAGAAGAAGCAATCCCAAATCCTCCATCTTCAATCTCTCTCTCAATTCTACATTTTTCTCTTCCTCTTTCTTTCTCTCCTTTTCTCTCTATGTTTTAAGACATAAAATGAGGAAATGAAATAAGGGGCAAGACCAAAATCGTGTCTTAACATAATTCTCTCAACTTAAGTGGTTAATACCACATTAAAATGACTCGTAAATACGCATATAAGCTAAAACCAGGTAAAAGTGCTCGAAATACAAAAATACAATATGACACTTATTTTGACTGTCTCGCAACTTCCGAGACTAACTACACCCTCTAAACTGGCATTCGGAAATTTTATAAATCATTTCGAGTTCCAATCTTATTTAAACCTAAATGTCATTTTAAATACATGACACTATAAACATGCAACTTGATGATATTTACTTTCACATGCAGTAAATATACATCAATCTAGTAGATATTAACTTTCAATTTATTAAATTAATATTTACTCCAGTCCCCACATTTTATATAATTACCTTATGCGGTAAAATTATTATAAAATGAGCCTCCCGGAATCGAGGGTTGTTACACAGAGTTTGAGACTCATAAGTAGGTATTCGTTCAGTTTAATCAAGTGTCAAATACAGGACAAGATTACATGCGAAGATATTATATTTGTAGTCATTTCCGATTATCCTAATGTTTGTTGTAAGGTTAAATTGAAGCACAACACGTGCTGAAATTTGAATCAAATAAACATTGGAATTTTTGTAAATATTAAATAATAGACATCAATGTTATATAGTCATATTTACATATCCCACTAGTATAATAATTGTGATTATAACCGTATTGTGCATTAATATGACCATGAATGATTTGGATCAATATTTTTGATTTGTTACCCATACATAAGTGATAAAGCGAAAGTAAATGATTTATGTTTTCCATTCACTAGTATTTTTGTAATATCTCATGTAAACTCTTTGTCTATTTGATTTTCACATTATGTCTATTTTTTTGTGAATTTCAAATCAAGGAATAAACAATAATATAATTTATTCATGTATTACAGGCATTTTGAACATGCATGCGTATCTCTAATAATTATATAATATAAGGTTTGGTGTTCATTAAAGTGCTCAATTCCAGAAGATATAAATGTTGGACTAATGCATTAATATCATTCATATTTTGGTTGCCTACGAGTCCATGTATGATATTGAATGCTAGGATGATGATACTTTATGATGTTGCATACATATTATTGTTTATTCATTTCATGTGATTCGGAAACCTACATGTCCAATTACAATAATTGAACAAATTCAAGTGGTGATATATATTTTAGGAATGTAATAATGGTCGCCAAACGCAGATGCCATAGTTTCTTTCACTATCATATCACCAATTAAGTTTATGAAAACCATAAACATGAATAATTTAGTTTGTTGCTCATGTGATATTTAATGACCATAAGTGAAAAACTTATTAACTTGTGTGTGTAAGTTTTTACGTAATGTAATATTGATATTATGAAATGTTTGGTAGTCACCACAGTGACCCGTCTAGAATGGCAATGAATATTCAATGTAAATATAATGGTAGTAGTAACTCATAATGGTTATAATTGGAATGATATTAATAGGGTTTATTGAGTTTATTTCTTAAAGCAAGGTTATACCTTACAGGGAATCGATTTTGAGTGATTGAATGAACATCATAGATCACATACATTATTATAGTATGTGAAAATAAGTTGTGCACAAATATCGAGTACAATATAATGAAATAATATTATACCTAATAAAGTAATCTACAAGCATCATATAATCGATATTTCATGGTTACTACTGAAGAAAACTCACGGTTATGCACTCAATTTATTATCATGTAATCCATGTTTGTGTTTTTAAATCAAATCATTAATGAAGTGAGAAATTTATCTCATTATCTTATCATATTATTGTATCCCATTTTGTTTCTCTAAAATTTCATATTTAATTTGTTTAAACAAATTAAGTTGTTTACATGTTGCACGCTCGGACTAATAATGATAGAGATAATATATATCTTTTATGATTTGAAACGAGTTTTTCATCTTAGTAGAGTTTGCAAGTTATACTTACTGTGTTATAGAAAGTATTTACTTTTTATGCAAGGATTGTTTCTAAAACAAACTAGAAATGCTAATAAGATTCTTTTTTTTTGTTATTGGGGAATCAAATCGCCATTTGTTTTTCACAAACCCTCAATTTTTAATTTTCTTGGAAACTATTTGTCTAGACTTGATCGTGAGGGATATGTTCTAAAGAATCTTTTGATGTATATTTTTTTCAAAGGTTGTGGTATTCCGTTTGATGCTTTGTATGAAATAAATTTTTGGACATATTTCTTTTAAAGATTATTTTGATCTTGCATCATAATCGTGACCTTATTGATTAAACTCTTTAATCTTGTACCAAATTAAATATAAACTCCCTTTAATAATTTTCGTGGACAAGGTTTTTGTAATATCTCTTGTAAATGTTGATAGTCGAGTTGCGCTCTTAATCTATTACGATGTCTAATATCAGGATGACCTATGTAGCCCAAGTGGGAGATTATGAGAAACTTCCCTTAAAGTGGACCTACATAGATCATATAATTGTCATTGACACGTACTTGCTGCATTAAAGAAAATAAAAAATGTCAAATTCATTATGAATGGTGAAATTAGTGGGAGTAACAAATCATGAAATATGGTTATAAAGAAAGGTATGGTACTTATCCCATTACCGATAACCCTCTTGAATACTTATTCTTTTAGTTGTTAGATTATCTAAACAACAAAGAATAAATAAATGATCAACCACTAAATGATAGTATTGTCACCGTGAGAGAAATGTAGGTAAAATCATAAGGAATAGTATTAAAAAGATCCTAAAAGGTCTACTATCCTGAATGATTATGTGATGTATCTGAATGAACATGAATTTGGCGTAAGGATAAATAATGACCTGATTTTATTTTCACAAGTCATAAGAAGTGAAATTAATGGACTACAACTAAGTTTAGAATCTCGTTGAATTACATAATTGATGCACTAAAGTCAGGTATGAGGGGGTCATCAAGACCAAACGCGACACTAACGGTATATGACACCCCGCTTAAAATAATAAGGGGTGGCCATCTCTATACTAAATTAATCAGGAAATTCAAGTGGATGATTCTCAGCATCTACAGACGATATTAAAATAAACACGTCTAACTACCCATTACTAAAAAAAGAGGGTGCCAAAAAATTTAAAACATTAATAAAACAAACTTTGTAACAACTAACCAACCACATACCAACTACTAAATATGATAAAGAACACACACATGCTAATATAAAAGAGACTAATACAAGAGTACACTATAATGTACAAAATAAAATACCCGAATATGCTGTCGGGTTACAGACAATACAATAAACTGTGAACGAGGAAATAAAAGTGCTACATCTACAACACTTGTGTATAAACCCGATATACAAACTAAATTATAATCTAGATATACAAAAGATAGGAATCGACTATAACAAAATTCTGCAACAACCTGCAACTGCTGCAGCGCCACAGATACACTGGATGGATATCATCAAAGGCGTCCTTGCGGAGGAACACCAAAAATAATACAATATATATAGGGAAAGAGAAAGTATAAACGGGTCAGAGCCTGAGGTGTGAAAATATTTTTATAGAAAGTGCATTAAAATGCCTAATAATTATAAATGCATTATGACATGATTAAAGTGGAGTCGCACTCTCCATAAAATTCAACTCACCTCTCAACTAAAGCGCGTAACTAAGCATATGCACATGATCTCTAAATAAATGCCCAAATCTATCTAGGGGCAAAGTAATCTAACTTACTCCCAATTTTTATATTCAATTAAAATCCATCTAAATTATCTCTCAACTCCAAATATTACCACTCTCTTCTATTCGCCCACTTTCTAAACATATAAAGTATACATAAACTTCTCTTTTACTAGAAATTCTCATATAATAGTTATTGACATATATATATATATATATATGAGTTATTAGCATCTAAGTGATAAGGACTAAACTTTTCCCAATTCTCAATACTACACTGCGTTTCGTGTGTGGGATGTCTCGCAAGCGAAATTCAAATAAGGACCCCCCCCCCCCCCCCCGATACACTACTCCTTGGTAGTATTGATTATCAAGATTCATTATGCCCTCAATGCATGATGAATGTAACCCAAATTATTATCACTAATATTTATTATTCTCAATTCTCAACAGTGCACGGCGTTTCGTGCGTGGGACGTCTCGCAAGCGAAATCAAAACAAGGAACCCCCCGATACACTACTCCTTGGCACTGTCAATTGTCGAGATATACTAATATATAAATATGATCACTAAGGACTAACTTCTCCTCACTCCCAACATAACACTGCGTTTCGTGTGTGGTCCATCTCGCAAGTGAAATCAAAACAAGGAACCCCCCCAATACACTACTCCTTGGCAATGTTGGTCACTGAGTTCCATTATGCCCTCGATACCCAAAGTACTATATAATTCCACTTTAATATATATTCATCACAATTTGTCAAGATAAAATCTCCCAGAATGAGATTTAAGCAATCTTCTTATGTCTCTTTACTCTAGAGACAAATATGATATCACATAATCATATACAATTAATATATTATCCACACAAGTATAATAATAACCATCCCAGCGAGCTATAACTCGAGGATGCAGGTTCTCAATGCTATCATCTACCAGGGAATCACTCACATATCATCCTGGGTACCAATGGTCGGAATCTCTCACCGCCTTGGCGAAAACCATATCAAAGCGTACGTGAAGCGGTCATAGTTCCTCCCCAAAAATGAGACGAAACATACCCACCACATCTCACCCCTAATAAAAACAATCACACAATAATAATGGACGCTATGACCTGGGGGCTATACGTGCCCTGCTCCCCATGCCAAGGGCCTCACCCACATCACGCAACTTCCCATGATATCATATAGGGGGTATGCTTCACTTATATATATATATATCATACACACAAGATATACATACATCATCACATCATATAAATATATACCATCACAAAAGGCATATATATCACCCTATTTACATACTCTTATTACACGCTTGGGCGTAAATGAAATAATATCATTATTTAGTATATTTTACTCTCGATATATAATTCATCAATAACTCACATAACTTCCCCACTTTGTATACACTATACGATTTCTCACTTGAAGGTCACCCCATCACATCTATTTTGATTAATCTCTCAATTCAATTTACGTTGAGGATATTCTCTATATCCGTATGCACATCAATCAAAATTTATTACTCTTAAATTATTAACCTCAACACTAAGAGGATTTTCCACTAAATCAATACGATAACTTAAATTCGCACTCTCTCTAAATCAATCACTAAAACCCCAACATTTACATCCAATCATCTATAATTTTTGCTCTCATGTGCTTGATGAGAGAGGAAATACGCGCTCAATTTCATTATGATATAATCCTCAAACATCTTCTCGCTTTCTAAGATCCTTAATCCCCTGAAATAATCACTTATAGGAAGGTCCATAAATATAAACCCAAAGGAAGCGGGATAAACTTAAATTCCCAAAATTGAGCCAAAAACAGAGGCCCGGTCGACCCGTCCCCTAACTGCGGTCGACCGCGCTTTTTAATTTTGCCTATAAACGAAGACAGTGTGCCTCTTATTGGAGGCGCGGTCGACTGTCCCCTGGACGCGTTCGACCGACCCTACCAGGTACCTCGGCCAAACTCCATTTTTAAGGAACTCCAACTTCTTAAAAACCTCAAAATAATTACATCCAACCACAAATCTTCAACTCAACCATATTCATAACATTAATACACAACAAATAAATCAACCCAACTAATTTACAACCTCAAATTCATCCTAAACACATCAAATGTAATATTTATCCCAAATTTTTGTTTTAACATATTTATCCTAAATTTCATAAATTTATCCACAAATCATGAAATAAATGATGCACAACAATTATTTAGTTAGTTTAATCACTTGCCTCGAATTTGTAGACGTTGAATTGCCCTCGAAATCACGTAATGGCCAGAAATTCGAAGCTTTTCTCCTTTCTCTTCCTCTTTTCTTCTTCTCTTTATTCTTCTTTCTTCTTTCTCTCTCTCTTTCTAGGGCTTTCTCTTTTCTCTAAATGAGAAAGGCTTATCCTGTAGGCTTTTAAACCTTGAATCCAAAATACACCACTTTAAATGATAATACACACTTTAAATGGCTTGGTAACTTTAATTCGATCCAAACAAACTAAAAATATTTCAGAACCCAAATAAGCCCCAGGTACAGCCATTTCGACTATCTCGACCCTTCCGGGAACAACTGTACCCTCAGTATCGTCATTCGAATCACTTTCTAACATCTTCAAATTTTGACCTCAAATGCCAATTTAATTAATCTCCAATTAAAATAATATTTATTTCTCCCAAAATAAATAAATTATTGTCCCAAAAATCTCGGGGTATTACAGACTTCCCCATTTCCAAGAATTTCACCCTCGAAATTACGCTAAGCCTAATACTCCAAAGCTCAACTAGTTTCTACTACACTTAACCTCTCTAACACTATACCCAATCCTCCCATTTCCAACGATGAATTATTTTAATTTTATAAAAACAATTATAACAACTAGGGCGCCCATACACCCTTAATTAGAGTTCTACTCATATAAACAAAATTAGGATTTTATTGCCTCAAATAGTATCATGACTCTAATTATATGTAAATTATACTAACATACTAATAATGTAACAATTTTAAGAGGTCCAAAGATTTAACTCCTCTCAATTCCTAACATTCGCTACTTTCATGTGGGGGAGGTCTCGTAAGCGAAATCCAAACAAGGCACCCTCCCAATACACTACTATGTAGCGACGTCGGGGATTGAGAGTTAGTTAGATCGGGACTAGAGTTTAAAAAAAATATGTTTGTGTAAATCATTTTTGATAATACGCAAAGGCCTATAAAAAGTTGTATTTTGAAAACAGTTTATTATAAAACAGTTTATGTCTTTCGACATTTGAATAAAATACCTTATGCTCAAGGAACAAGGTTTTAATAATTATCATACTCATAATAATATATAGTTCTCAAAATTAACATAACTATGATCTAAATCTCTCACTCAACAATAATCTACTAAAGCCCAAATAATTTCAGTCATAATCTCTTACATCATATTAATATATTTCCATTCACTAGGCTCTTCCATAACTGGAATACAATAATTATATAAGTCTAACACGATTATAAAAAGAAGTAGCTTTATCATTACTACTTGAGAGAGCAGCTACAGCGAAAATATTACGACTTCTCAAATAAAAACCAATTTTAATTAATCCCAAATTTTAGTTAAACCCTAAGACATGCATCTAGATGATTTATCAAATAAAATATAGCATGCAGGATAAAAACAAATAATTTCAGGAAAAATCCCCCAAAGGGGCAAAACCTTTTATTTTCATTATAATATTGTAACATACAATTTCGGATTACAATGAAAATACAGTGACTAAGAATTACCCTCAGGTATCGGATTCTGTAGTCGACGGCTGAAAATATCCCTTTCCAGGAGGGCTGCAATGAAGAAGAGAAACGGCTTCTCCACAAGTTTGTCGGCTGGAATTTTCCCTTTCCAGGAGGGCTACAATGAAGAAGAGAACGGCTTCTCCACAAGGGTTGAACAAACTCAAAGTTGTGTTCTTGGGTTACACAAAAAGATTCACAAAGGATTGGCAATTTGTGTGAATAAAAAACCTAGAGTCTAAGGCTCAATAGGTGAAGACTTAGAGTTTTTGTACTCTGAAAATCGTCGTGGAAAGTCTTTGTAAAACAACTCCCCGAAGTTGGATTTAAATAAGAAAACTTTGAGCCTAAAAAGTCTCTGCAGATCTGGCGAAGTTTATCCCAGGCGGACCGGTCCGGCTTGGGGGCGGATCGGTCCGGTTGACCGGATCGGTTCTTTTATTGCATGCTTCATCGGTTCTCTTGCGGTCCGGGGTATACTGGATCTGCATCAAGCGGATCGGTCCGGTTGAGGGGTGGACCGGTCCGTTGGCGGATCGGTCCGGTAGGGAGGTGGACCGGTCCGGCTGTCAGACTTTGATTCCTCTTCTTCTTTTGATATTCGGATCCGTTGATGAATGTATGAATCTTGAATTTCTTCAACAGTGCAACGGCGTGCGACATAATAAATTGTTAATGGACAAAAATGTCCTTACAAATCTCCCCCTATGTCTATGGCGGTACATACATAAAAACAAAACATTCGAATTATCAAAACAACTAAAAATGCCTATACAAATCTACCCTTCCATGAACCCAAAACTGGAAAGATACAATTGAATAAGACTACAGTGTTTTCTCTTCAATTCTTCAAAAATCTCAACACTTTTCTCATCAGGGTGTGCGATCCAATGATAATCCATGTAGAACCTACACACATGAGACAAAGCAAAATACCAAGTGACATATCGAGTTTGAAATGAGATAAACATATATACCAATTTATGAGCAAACTCAAACTTTCAAGTCTCCCCCATAATAAGATAATTCTTTCTCCCCCTTTTTATGATGTCCCCAAATAGACAAATAAGAAGAATGAATCAATCAAGCAAAATCGGGGCGTCCCGGTATAAAAAAAACACAAACTATTTTTTATTTTTCAAATTTTTCATACAAAGATAGGATACCAATTTGAACAAATATGATACAAAAATCACACCATGGATTTAGACTCAAACAACCAAGTCATGGAAATGGTATGAATGAACAAATATGAATGAATGGGTGTGAACACATTCGATAGGAAAATCAACTCAATCAATCATATGTGCACGATGCATACGTGTACTCCTAACGAATGAACATCAAAAGTATCCTTAGGTGAAAAAGTTTGTTGAATTTAGATGACATCGTCTTATGCAAATCAACAAATCAAAGTCAAATGATTTCCACACCAATAACGTCCAAAACTATATAGCGCATTTTCAAGAATTTCAAGGACGTGCAAACCCGTTTTAAATCTCCAACCAAACTCCCTCATATATATTTTCTTTTAGAGGTGATCTAAATACTCAAACTTTGGAGAATTGGTGCAAAAACCTAAATGGCCCCTTTTTGGCATGAATATCTTTTTATTGCCTTTCAATTTTTTCGGGCTCTTTTAACCTCTTTGGACCTTGGATATTAAAATTCCTCCATTTTTTAGGTCCCTTTTAACGGTGGCTTTTGCGCAAAGGATAGATAATTACCTTTCGCAGCCCCTCCCCGTTATCAAACAAAGCACACAAACTCATAAAACGGTTTTTAAATGCACAATATCCTTATAAAAAATTTATCGCGCTTGGTTCATTTTAAAGACAGAATTGAAGTGAAAACACCCAACCAACATGTGATAAGACAAGCACAATAATCAGACAAATCCGTGCATGTGTGCAATAAAGGAAACATGAGTCAAACATGTAGGAAGTAGCACTTAATTACATCTTAATGACTCCAAACATTATAAAGCACAAGGATGAATTTACCTATTGTCTCAAAACCTATCAAATAGTCACATGAAAATAATGGAATGATGTTGTGACTTGGTCCTCCAAAGTGTTCATCCATAAACGGTGCAAAAAAAACAAAATTATTTTTGGATTTTTTTTTTCAAAAAATTTGACAAAATAAAATATTTTTGTATTATTCAAAATTTTTCAAAAACAAAAATTTATACAAAAAGTACAATTCATCACACTAGAAAAAATATATCATGAAACCACAACTAGTGTATGACAAACATGCAATCACAATCAACCAAAAGATTTTACATGGGGTGAATTACGTGCAAGCAAACCGGAATCGTGGACAAATAAACCATAAGCCTCTAAATCCGATTTTCTAACCCAAATTGATGTGTAACGAAGAGTGGGGGTTTTGGGAATCGAATTTATTCTTTCATTAACCTTCCTAGGTCCATTTAAAAGCTTATAACAAAAGTGCCTAAGATGACCTTGCCTACCATAATGTGTGCAAGAGTAAATCGGGCGGTTTGTGTTCCCTAAATGTGGCCCTCTCCTCAAATTTATCGGTTGCTCTCTCTGAATTTGCCTAGGTGGGTCTCTCCTAATGATCCTAGGAGGTTCTCTTACGATGTTCCTGTGAGGCGCCTTTTTAACAAACTTAGGTGCCTCTTTCTTAACAATCCTAGGAGGCTCTCTCACACGTGTGGGAACGGGTGCAACATATTTTTCAAGACCAATCCCACCCCTATCCGTTTTGATCTCGAATGTGCCTAAAATCTTATCAAGTTTTTCAGATCTAGACTCCAAATAAAATTTCACTTTACTTGAATCTTTCAATTTCACTTCAAGTTCACCTATCCTAGATTCAAGTACTCGTTTAGAATCCTCAAACTCTAAAAGCTCTTTTTTCATAGTGTCCATCAACCCTCTAAGACTATCTCTCTCACCCTCGACGTACTCAAGCTTCTCTTTCAAAATTTTCACATGAGCCGTAAGTTATTCAACTAAAAAATCATTATTTTTTATGTCACACTCTTTCAACTGAGCTTTCAATTTCAAATTTTCTTTCTTTGTTTTCAAAGTTTCAGCATAAAGTTCATTGAAAGCAGTTTGCAAGTCATGCTCATCTACACTTTCCTCCTTACTTTCATCCACACTCCCATCACCTTCACTATCATCACTAATCACATGGATGGGAAACTCTCGCCTAGAAGCATAAAAAACTTCTTCTTCCGAATCACAATCACTAAGGGTAGAAACATGAGAAATCGGTTTATTCAATTTCTTCTTTAAATTTATGGTACACTCATGTAACGTGTGACCAACACCCTCACAACAAGGACACCTCTCATATTCGTTTTCAACAGAAGATTTAAAACAAGAGTTCGTGTGAATTTTCCAATTAATTTTTTCAAAAATTTGACATCGAAGATCATCAAAACCATCAAAAGCCATTTTTGTGCAAAATCAGGATCAAACCACAATAACTTAGTGCAACAGGCTCTGCTACCAATTTGAAAACGTGAGTAGACAAATTGTATCAGAAAGTAAATCCTCAAAAAATTAGGATCACGCGATAAATTAGCGTAACCCGCTCTGATACCAATTTGACGACGTGAGAGGTCAAATTGTATCAAAAAATAAATCCTTTAAAAAACAGGATCACGCGATAAATTAGCGTAACCCGCTCTGATACCAATTTGAGAGAGCAGCTACAGCGAAAATATTGCGACTTCTCAAATAAAAACCAATTTTAATTAATCCCAAATTTTAGTTAAACCCTAAGACATGCATCTAGATGATTTATCAAATAAAATATAGCATGCAGGATAAAAACAAACAATTTCAGAAAAAATCCCCCAAAGGGGCAAAACCTTTTATTTTCATTATAATATTGTAACATACAATTTCGGATTACAATGAAAATACAGTGACTAAGAATTACCCTCAGGTATCGGATTCTGTAGTCGGCGGCTGGAAATATCCCTTTCCAGGAGGGTTGCAATGAAGAAGAGAAACGGCTTCTCCACAAGTTTGTCGTCTGAAATGTTCTCTTTTTAGGAGGGCTCCAATGAAGAAGAGAACAGCTTCTCCACAAGGGTTGAACAAACTCAAAGTTGTGTTCTTGGGTTACACAAAAAGATTCACAAAGGATTGGCAATTTGTGTGAATCAAAAACCTAGAGTCTTGGGCTCAATAGGTGAAGACTTAGAGTTTTTGTACTCTGAAAATCGTCTTGGAAAGTCTTTGTAAAACAACTCCCCAAAGTTGGCTTTAAATAAGAAAACTTTGAGCCTAAAAAATCTCTGAAGATCTGGCGAAGTTTATCCCAGGCGGACTGGTCCGGCTTGGGGGCGGATCGGTCCGGTTGATCGGATCAGTTCTTTTATTGCATGCTTCATCGGTTCGCTTGCAGTTCGGGGTATACTGGATCTGCATCAAGTGGATCGGTCCGATTGAGGGGCGGACCGGTCCGTTGGCAGATCGGTCCGGTAGGGAGGCGGACCGGTTCGGCTGTCAGACTTTGATTCCTCTTCTTCTTTTGATATTCGTATCCATTGATGAATGTATGAATCTTGAATTTCTTCAACGGTGTAACGGCGTGCGACATAATAAATTATTAATGGACAAAAATGTCCTTACACTACTCAACACATTTTAACAATTCTTACATTCACAACAAAGTTATAGCTCTCTATAAGCACATTACAAAATAATCTATTCTCTCAAAAGATAATAATATAATTGCCTCACTTGCTCAACATTCCCTTTCGGTTCATTCCATACATAATAAGGCTATAGTGCTACCCTGACATAACTATCTTACATACGATATTCCCAAAGCTTCATATAGCATAATCCTAATCACAAAGGAAAGATAGTTTATGTCATACCTCTATAGTTCGATTTCATCTCTTCATCAATGGGTTCCCACACAAAGTCCCCTGGAGTAAAATGACCTCGAATCTGCTGTAGGGGATGCACATCCAAAACTTCCTCAAAACATGGTCCTTTACCTCTTTTAGGACAATCTCTCTTTCTATGACCTATTTCTTTAAAAAAGAAATATCGACCCGCAAATCGTCTCTGCCCACCTTGAGGAACATAACGTTTTTGCGAACCTCGAAAATACTTCCCATACCCTTTGGCATTACTGGTATTCTCTTCACCAGACCTACTTGATGAACCTGAGTCTCTAAAGTCCTTACCCCCTTGCGAACGTAGACAATATTCATGACACTGCAATAGTGCCGCATTCACTACCTCGACGAAAGTCACTAATGCTGGGTTCCCTAACAAATGCTGCCGAATTTGCTAATTTAAACCTCGCATAACTTCTTTATACACTTCTCTTCTGTATTTACCTCATCAAGTACTAGATTCGCCAATTGAGTAAATTCTTCTTCATAATCGGCCACCATTCCATTACCTTGAAACACATCCATCAATTTCTTTCTCATTTCCTTCTGAATCGCAGAAGGAAAATGCGTTCGGTCAAAGAGTTCCCAAAAATCTGTTATGGGCAATGTATCTCTGTGACACCCCACCTATTAAAATACTGGGTGGCTAGCCCGTGATGAAAATAACACGTTGGTCTCATATGGCTCATTCTTAGCATCGCTGTTGAAAACTTTTTAAGGTTACTAACCACCTAGTATTTAATTAGAACAGTGCCAAATTTTATCTTACATTAATTAACAACTTGCAGAAATCAATGACCATTTAAACCATCCACACAACTAATAATGGAATCCAACACAAATGAATAATCATAAATAAAGATAGCGGAATTAACTATCGGTTCAACAATAAAATACAATAGTCCCTGAAGAATTAACCTGGATACATAAAGTCCAATAAATAAATTAAATAAAAAATCTGAGGGCGACATGCCCAAATGAGTACTGAAGAAAAGTTCCTACACTAGGAGTAAATGAACGAAGCGTCTATAACAAGGTCCTGTAACTTCCACATGAGTTACAGCTGCACATCCCTGGATAGAATCCTCAAACTGGGATTCCCTGTGGCTGGACACCTAAAATGTTTTGGAAAATATTTTTAACACGGGTTAGAGACCAAGTAAAATGTTTTGAAAATATTTAGCAAGAATTTAAATTGAAATAATTAAATATGCATGCACACTTTTCACATTTAAGCTAGTGTCGCACTCTCTTAAGACATAGCTCACCCCTCATCTAATGTGCACACTTAACGCTCGCCTTCTACCTTTCCTAGTTAAGCTACCCCACCTAAATAGTCATATTGAATCTCCTTCTACAAAATAATTCGTTATGCCTACCCGTATTGCCGATACAATACATTATCGAATTTCCATGTCTTTTAGCCCATTATAAATTTCTCACTATATGTTTATTTCTCCCCATAATATAGTTATTTTTAATGTCACTATCTTTCTCTTCTACTAAACTCACCTAGTAGAATAAAATCACAAGTATACATATATCACACTATTATATATATACTAATACGGCACCCCTAAGATGAGTTGTTGTACATGTATACTATGCTATCATGTTCTGGTACATCATCTACCAAACACACGTGGTAGAATAAATCACAGGTATATATATTTATCACACTAATTATATATATACAATACAGCAGCCCTAGGCTGGGACCTGCGGTGCATGCATACTCTGCTATCAAGTCCTGGTACATCATGCACTGTATAAAGGACTACGGATTCCCAATCACTCTGGAACCGTATCAATACAAATCACACATATTGGAGACAAACATAGTTCACATACCCATGGATCACGCACATACCTACGCTCACATGGTCAGCTGACTTATCAACTCACAACTAATCATTCACAGTCCTATGTCCTTAAGGTACCAATCTAAATCCCCCCAAAGGCACATAAAGATAAGATGACCCTTTTTCAAAAATCAACCTCCCGTGATAGCAAGTATGGTAGGTATGTCATACACATAATAAATCATCCAAATCAGTATAGGTATACACACAACGTATATCATATATTCCATACATAGCATATATATATCCCAAAGATCTTACGTATTATTTAATTTCAATTATACGTCTCATCGTATATTCCCCAGTATTCCTCACTACTCGAAGTGTGCCAATTTTCCTTTAAAATATTTCAGTAGGTAATTTACTCATATCCTATTGATCTAAGTCATAGGTTCGCTCATCCCCGAATTCATTACATTTCAAATTACACCGATTAATCTAATCAATTTCACATTAATTAATTTATTAAATTAGTGTCACCCAACTACAATACTTTGTCTCGTGCATATGGTCTGTATCTTCACCCTTTAGAATTTGTTTAACAAAAATCCACTATCAAGGTTAACACCTCTCGTTAAATTCACTATTCGAATATTTATTATATATCTCTATAATAAATTAAATCGACTAATTTGTGCCTAACTCCCGTAGCACTAGCCTGAGAAATATCAGAGTCAAAACTCCGACCCTTAATTTAATTACTATCACCTCAATTAATTTCTTTTCAAGTAGTATCACTCAACCAAAATGCTCGAACTCCCTTTATTGACTCGTATTTTAACCTTTTAGAAATCATTTCACCAAATTTGGTTAATAAGTTTAACACCCTTATTAAATTTAATAGTCCTTAATACTCATCCCATAAGACTCTAAGTATTAGGCTCCATTTAATTTCTATCAATTAAATTCTACCTTAAGATACCAGCCCGTATGCTAAATTCATCTAAAATTCTCATTCGAATACATTTGTATATTTTTGACATATATTATCGAGTGTCGTTCATTCTAAATACTCATAAATCCATACTCCCGATTCATCCCTATCTAATCCAAGGATAAAATAATGTTCCTTTATATTTTTTCAAAGTCCTTCACTCATCTACGGACATCCCTAAAAATCCAGATTTTATTTCTCACAAAGGATTTCGGTTTGAGACACTCTTTCGTAGAAAAATCATTAATAATTCAAAAAAAATCAGAAAAATACAAGGTCAGCGCCCACGCGACCACGACAAACAGATCTAAAAGTTTCATGTTTTGACAAACAGGTAAATCAAATCGGTTCTGCCGTAAAATTGGACCGTTCTGACGGACTACAAATCATATTCTTCTCTAACTCATTTTTCTCCCGTTTATAACCCTCAAACCTCCATAGATATAACCCAAACATCAACACAATTTATACCCCATGTTTATTACATCTATAAACAGGTTTTAACACTAATATATATCATCAATCATCATTTATTCTCATTAAAACTTCTAGGGTTCCTGAATTGGGTTTTTCTCAAAATTTCTTAAATCACAAATTCAATTCGATTCAATAATTCAAATTCAACAACAATTCCTATTGGGGTTTCGATTATAAATCATATTCTAACATCATATGATTATATTCTCCCATTAATTTAACATCCATCTCACCTTAAATTCTTAAATTCCCCAAACCCAGATTTAACGTGTGATACCCTCCAAAAATGAATTCTACTATAATCACTCATCCCAAAATGAATATGGTTTACACCCACCATGATATGAATCGCAATACGGAAATTTAAATGAAAGAAAGTTTAAATACTTTCCTTGAAATTTTGTAGAGTCTGGTCCTTTGATGTAGACGGAGATTTTGACTAAGAACACATCAATCTCCTCTTGGCTTGACTCCCAAAATCTCTCCCACTTGATCCCTCTTTTCTCCTCTGCAACTAGGGTTTTTCTAAAATGAATTATGGCTGCCATACCCTCTCACATTTTGATTTTATTATGCCAATCCCATTTTTAGGCTTGTGGGCTTTATTAAAATGGCCCAATCACTCCCGTGTGGGTCTGATTATGCTTAAAATGCCCCGAGACCCAATTACTATCTCGAGTACTCTATTTTGACTATCTCGACCCTTCCGAACTCAACCGTACACTTAGAATCATCATCCGAGTTATGTAACTAAAATCTCAAATTATGACACATGTAGTCTTAAAAGAAATAACCCGAATTAATTTAAATCTCAATTCTCGAAATAAATTGAATCTTCCAATTTAAATAAATTCTCCAATTTAAATAGTTTCTCCAAAGTATCAATTTAGTTTAAATTCTAATTCTCCAAATTAGCTAAATTATTTATCCTAAAAAAATAATGGGTGTTACAATCTCTCTGTTCAGATGTGGTGACAGACTCCCACCATTGGAGAGCTGCTCCCGTTAACTTGAAGGTGGCTAGAAATTACTTCTGCACCTCACTACACTCAACCATACGGAGGTGCCTTTGCATACTATTCTTCCATCGACTTGCAGCCATTGCATCAACTCCCCCTGAAAACTCTGAAGGATGCCCCTTACTAAAATCTTCCTGCACTCTTTCCCATAAAGACGGTCCTGAATGAGTTTGGGTTGCTTGAACTGTAGGTCGCTGCACCATCGCAGAAATGGAAGTAGTTACGGCTTGTGCCACAATAATGGCAACTTCATCTGTAGTCATAGTCATTTGAGGCAATTGGGGTTCCACACTCTCGGCCCTTTTATTTTCACTGCTTGGACGACCTCTCTTCGGTGGCATCTGAGATAAGATCAATTGTATCAGAACGCCTTTTAAATGTTTCTCATCACAGAAGAAAAATATGGACGTATGAACACAACAGTCCTAATAATAGGGCTCTACATCAAGAACGCTTACGGAAGATCGCAAAAAACCCACATAGATCCTAAAGACACTAGAACCTGATGCTCTGATACCACCTGTGACACCTCGCTTAAAATAATAAGGGGTGGCCATCTCTATACTAAATTAATCAGGAAATTCAAGTGGATGATTCTCAGCATCTACAGACGATATTAAAATAAACACGTCTAACTACCCATTACTAAAAAAAGAGGGTGCCAAAAAATTTAAAACATTAATAAAACAAACTTTGTAACAACTAACCAACCACATACCAACTACTAAATATGATAAAGAACACACACATGCTAATATAAAAGAGACTAATACAAGAGTACACTATAATGTACAAAATAAAATACCCGAATATGCTGTCGGGTTACAGACAATACAATAAACTGTGAACGAGGAAATAAAAGTGCTACATCTACAACACTTGGGTATAAACCCGATATACAAACTAAATTATAATCTAGATATACAAAAGATAGGAATCGACTATAACAAAATTCTGCAACAACCTGCAACTGCTGCAGCGCCACAGATACACTGGATGGATATCATCAAAGGCGTCCTTGCGGAGGAACACCAAAAATAATACAATATATATAGGGAAAGAGAAAGTATAAACGGGCCAGAGCCTTAGGTGTGAAAATATTTTTATATCAAGTGCATTAAAATGCCTAATAATTATAAATGCATTATGACATGATTAAAGTGGAGTCGCACTCTCCATAAAATTCAACTCACCTCTCAACTAAAGCGCACAACTAAGCGTATGCACATGATCTCCAAATAAATGTAAAAATCTATCTAGGGTCAAAGTAATCTAACTTACTCCCAATTTTTATATTCAATTAAAATCCATATAAATTATCTCCCAACTCCAAATATTACCACTCTCTTCTATTCGCCCACTTTCTAAACATATAAAGTATACATAAACTTCTCTTTTACTAGAAATTCTCATACTCTAGTTATTGACATAAATATATATATAAATATATATATGAGTTATTAGCATCTAAGTCCTAAGGACTAAACTTCTCCCAATTCTCAATACTACACTGCGTTTCATGCGTGGGATGTCTCGCAAGCGAAATCCAAACAAGGACCCCCCCGATACGCTACTCCTTGGTAATATTGATTATCAAGATTCATTATGCCCTCAATGCATGACGCATTTAATCCAAATTATTATCACTAATATTTACAATTCTCAATTCTCAACAGTGCACGACGTTTCGTGCGTGGGACGTCTTGCAAGCGAAATCCAAACAAGGAACCCCCCCGATACACTACTCCTTGGCACTGTCGATTGTCGAGATATACTAATATATAAATATGAGAACTAAGGGCTAACTTCTCCTCACTCCCAACATTGTACTGTGTTTCGTGCGTGGTCCGTCTCGCAAGAAAATCCAAACAAGGACCCCCCCCCCCCAATACACTACTCCTTGTCAATGTAGGTCGTTGAGGTCCATTATGCCCTCGATACCCAAAGTACTATATATACTCATAATAATTATCTACTCTACAATTCCACTTTAATATATATTCGTTACAATTTTTTCGAATAAAATCTCCCAGAATGAGATTCAAGCAATCTTCTTATGTCTCTTTACTCCAGAGACAAATATGATATCACATAATCATATACAATTAATATACTATTTACACAGGTATAACAATAGCCATCCCAGCGAGCTATAACTCGAGGATGCAGGTTCTCAATGCTATCATCTACCAGGGAATCACTCACATATCATCCTGGGTACCAACGGTCGGAATCTCACACCGCCTTGGCAAAAACCATATCACAGCGTACGGAAAGCGGTCATATTTCCTTCCCGAAAATGAGACGAAACATACCCATCACGTCTCATCCCTAATAAAAACAATCACACAATAATAATGGACGCTATGACCTGGGGACTATACGCGCCCTGCTCCTCAAGCCAGGGGCCTCACCCACATCGTGCAACTTTTCATGATAGCTTATAGGGGGTATGCTTCACTTATATATATATATATATATATATATATATATATATATATATATATATATATATATATATATATATATATATATATATATATATATCATACACACAAGATATACATACATCATCACATCATATAGATGTATACCATCACAAAAGGCATATATATCACCCTATTTACATACTCTTATTACGCTCTTAGGCGTAAATGAAATAATATCATTATTTAGTATATTTTACTCTCGATATACTATTCGTCAATAACTCACATAACTTCCCCACTTTGTATACACTATACGATTTCTCACTTGAAGGTCACCCCATCACATCTATTTTGATTAATCTCTCAATTCAATTTACGTTGAGGATATTCTCTATATCCGTATGCACATCAATCAACATTTATTACTCTTCAATTATTAACCTCGACACTAAGAGGATTTTCCACTAAATCAATACGATAACTTAAATTCGCACTCTCTCTAAATCAATCACTAAAACCCCAACATTTACATCCAATCATCTATAATTTTTGCTCCCATGTCCTTGATATAATCCCCAAACATCTTTTCACTTTCTAAGATCCTTTATCCCCTGAAATAATCACTTATAGGAAGTTCCATAAATATAAACCCAAAGGAAAGGGGATAAACTTAAATTCCAAAACTTGAGCCAAAAATAGAGGCCCGGTCGACCGGTCCCCTAACCGTGGTCAACCGCACGTTTCAATTTTGCCTATAAACGAAGACAGTGTGCCTCTTATTAGAGGCGCGATCGCCCGGCCTCCTGGATGCAGTCGACCGACCCTAATATGTACCTTGGCCAAACTCCATTTTTAAGGAACTCCAACTTCTTAAAAACCTCAAAATAATTACATCCAACCACAAATCTTCAACCCAACCATATTCATAACATTAATACCCAACAAATAACTCAACCCAACTAATTTACAACCTCAAATTCATTCTAAACACATCAAATGTAAGATTTATCCCAAAATCTAAGTTTTAACATATTTATCCCAAATTTCTTAAATTTATCCACAAATCATGAAATAAATGATACACAACAATTATTTAACAAGTTTAATCACTTGCCTCGAATTTGTAGAGGTTGGATCGCCCTCGAAATCACGTAATGGCCCAAAATCCCAGGATTTTCTCCTTTCTCTTCCTCTTTTCTTCTTCTCTTTCTTCTTCTTTCTTCTTTCTCTCTCTCTTTCTAGGGCTTTCTCTTTTCTCTAAATGAGAAAGTCTTCTCCTGTAGGCTTTTAAGCCTTGAATCTAAAATACACCACTTTAAATGATAATACACACTTTAAATGACTCGGTAACTTTAATTTGATCCAAACAAACTTAAAATATTTCGGAACCCAAATAAGCCCCAAGTACAGTCATTTCGACTATCTCGACCCTTCTGGGAACAATCGCACCCTCAGAATCGTCATTCGAATCACTTTCAAACATCTTCAAATTTTCACCTAAAATGCCAATTTAATTAATCTCCAATTAAAATAATATTTATTTCTACCAAAATAAATAAATTATTGTCCCAAAAATTTGGGGTATTACACGGTAATTAAAGGAGATAAAATTAAATTGTAATAAAATATTTCATCATTATTGAAGAAAAGGTTATAATTAAACCTTCTCAATTATATATAAGGACGTGGAATTCTTATGACATTAGTAACTCATTATGATTGAGAGTTACATGAAGTGGATGTTAAAATTACTTTTAGAGTCTTATAAACCATGTGTATATGTTTAGGAGATCATTTTATAAACATAAGTTTCCCACATGACGTCTTTTAAGAAATAATATCATTATTTTTTTTTATTGTTGTATATTTGTATACACCTTACGATCAGTGGGAGCAACTTTATATATTTTCTCTGTATACAAGCACAGATTTAGAAAGTAAAGAATAAAAATAATTTTATGGGTTTAAAAGTTGTATATGAAGTAATGAGATACTTAAAGGACTATATGCTCACATTTATGATGTATGTGTTCATTTAAACATGAACAATTATTGTGACTCAGATTTACTAGTTGTACGGATGGTATGAAGTTCACGCTTGCGTAAGTATGTTTGTTTTGGTTTGTCATCCAATATATTGAAGGAGTGCAACACAAACCATCAATTAACTATTATGAAAGATAAGTTTGTAGCATGCTTGATGCTATAACTTATGTATTTTGGCAGCGTAACTACATTTCGGGACTTGGAGTTGTCGACACTATTATCAAGCCGCTAAAATTTTCTTTATGAAGAAATGTTAAGTATTGCTAAAGTAACTAAGCACATTGAATGAAATACCTATCAGTGAAAGAAGAAATTCAGAAATAAAGATTGTCAATTGATCACATTAGTACGAGTGATAACATAGCAGATCCTCTTACGAAAGGACTATCTCCAAAGACCTTATGGAACATGTCAAAGATATGTGTCTCGATTAGTAAGATTATGATTGCTATTTGGCTTAGTTGTTTGACTTTATTACTTGAATTCAATAAAAGTGTTTCTGATTTCAAATATTTATGTCTTTTTTGAATGCATGCATATGATTATGAATTATTGTTGACAGAAATAGTCCTTATTCAAAAGGACATTATGAGGCCATTATGATACCCAATATTAAAGGTTGAGTTGAAAGAAACATTGGTGTTGTGGTACATGGAAGGAACCATACTCTTGAATAGCATGGAACCTCCATGACTTGCACCCGTGAATTGTTTGATTTAAAAAAACTATATTTATCAGTTATTGTGCACCATATGATACCTAATCTAATTATGAGGATTATTAAGACCAAGTGGAAGACTGTTGAAAATTAATAATTAAATTCAAAATTATTTTTTAATTTTAATTTTATTAAATTCCGAAATTATGAATTTCCCAATTATGTGGTCTTGATAAATATCAGATAATTAATTAGGCATGTGATAAATACAAATAATAAAGGATTTGGTCAATATTATCCATTAGTCACATGATGATTAGTGGCATTAGTGGGAGACTTGAAATAGAGTCCCACATTGACTTGAAATGGGGTTATCTCATAACACATTATTTTCGAGGTGGGAGAGAAATTCCGAGATTTCATTTGAGTGCAATTTTTCCAAGAAGGGAGATTGATCGAGCAATTAATCAAGATGATTAAAAGATATTTCCACAACAAGATTGATCAAAAGGTAAGTTTTATTTTATATCGCTTAGACATATTTTGTGAAAATATGAAGATCTAAGATCCTTTTATTAAGAACAATTGTATGCTAAAGTTTTATCATATTAATGTGTTTATGATTAATATTAGGGTATTCTTAAGAATTATTTTACAAAGTATTTATTTAAAACAATATAATTGAGCACTTTGGATAACAAAATCAAAACATAGTTATACACACACTTGGAATTTTCCTAGAACAGGAACTTGGATAAAATTAAATTCAAATCACATGTTTAATATCCTTTTTAAGGCACTGAATTAATAATTTGAAATGATTGTCTCCCATGAATTGATAAATACACGATCAAGACATGAAATGTTTAAACAAGCCTACACTTGATACATATCTAAACGCCCTCAACGAGTCACTAAAATCAATACAGACTTTTACAGTCAAAGTATAACGCAAACATAACACTCATGCTCATATGATGAATTCTTGGATGTACTCACACATGCTCCTACTACGAACATCTTGAATATATGATATGGGCCATTCTTGCACAAGTACTTCAAACTTAAATATATTTTGAAATATGCTACACATATAAATAATGTTGGCTAACTGTGCTATGAAACCAAAGTATTCATTATTGACTTGCGACTTTTAAATTGAAATGCTTACATTTATGGCACTGGTGGCTAACAAATTTTTAGAAGTCATTGTCAATGTTATATTGATATGATCCATGGTATTCACATGTTCCATATTAGATGAACTTAATGTTAAAACTTTATTGAATTTCCCACTCATATATTATCCCATGATTAAGCATTTGAAATCATGATTTAAAAATTATCATTGAGATTATGACCGGACAAGAGAAAGGGATAATAAAAACTATGCTCTAATATGATTACATACTTATCTTGGTAAATTAAACTTTCTTAGGATAACCTTGCCAAATACTCAAAGTTAAATGCTTGAAAATGGGTGGCAATATCAACATAGCGAAATGATTTAAATCCCATCTTATATGAGAATTTGTGCTTATGTTGAATATTGACACATACAAAGTTTTAAACGTTCCTACACAATGGCATAATGAATTTTAATGGAAAGGTTTATTGATGAAAATCCCATCACACTTTAAAAAATGCTTGGCTTTGTTACGTGATTGTGAGAAACTTAAAATTGGACTTATGATATGAATTGTGAATTTAAAAAGAGCTTGTATGACAACATGAACTTAAGCATGTTATACTAACATGAAATTTGAGTACATATGTTAGCTTGAGTATACTGGAGGATTAAAGATGCAAATCAAAAATTAAAAGATAAGAAATAAAGCACTTCAAGCAGTAAGAACTCCTCATGAAAATCGATGAAGGATTAAAGGGTATCAACACATACATTTATCAATAAACGAAAGCAAATTACATCAATAATATGAGAAAGGTAAGCATGATAAGTATATGTAACAAACATAATATCCACACACATTATTGAAATTGATAACATTTTATATATGATTATAGTTAAAACTTTTCATACATCTAAAATTGAGAAAAATATGTACACTTACTTTATGGTGTTTGACGCACATGAACTTTCCAAAATTTAAACTTAATGGTACATGACATCCACATCCGCATTTGATGATGGACACCGCTGATATATGAATACACGATTAAACACTTAATATATAAACACATTCCACACTATTGCTACACTCACACTTAAATACACATTTAAGTAATATTATGTTACTCACACTTGGACATGAACACGTCATACAATTGCTTCACATATCACTCATTTGAATGATACAATTTTGAAATTGCATGGTTTGATCCATATGTTACATAATGAATCATGTTGTATGTACATATGTAAATAGGGTGGAGAAAAGTATTGTGCAAAAATATGCTGCTAGAAAGGGTAGGGAAAATACAATTGATGATGATTTCTAACTTATGATAAAAATTTGAGACATAAAATAAATGATTCAAAACATTAAAATTAACATGATTCACCATGTCTTACACTTGATAATATATTAAATCTTATAACATCCTCCTCGATTATTTTAAATAATGATAAATGGGGAGATAAAGGATTTATATGAATGACATATAATGAATATATTATATCTCTGAATACATAAATGGAATTGTCATCATAAAAAAAAACTAGGAGATTGGGAATCCAAATGATTATGAAAGAATTATTAATTAGTTTTGATGATAGTAATTCAGTTGATGGCATGCATCCTATAACTATCTTGCTTTATGCATATATGAGCTTTTAGGATCTCAATTATTGTTATATGTCCAAAACTACACAAATCAAGTCAAGGATCAAGCAAATTCATCATTATACCCTAATCTCCATTCAATATATCATAATTTAACCTCACAAGTAAGTTTATTCAAACAATTTTAATCTAAATGAGATAAAAAAAAAAAAACCACAAGCAACAAGAAAACAAAAATTCTTAAGGAAATACATTTCATCCAAGAAAAGTTCAATAGATTTTCAAAAAAAGTAATCATGGTAAGGAATCTAAATCAAAAACTTACAAAGATACACAAGCATATAAAAAGATTAAAAAATAGTAAAGAAAACTACACACACAAAAATTGAAGTATCTCACCAAGGTTTAATATAAAAGAATCAAGATTTTAGGGATACAAGCATTCAAAAGGTTACAAACATGATAAAGATATATAAAAAATGATAAAATATTCATCAACATATCAATAAGATCTTATAATTATTCATCAAACATTTAAGGATATCAACACATAAAGCGAGTTGGGTTTCTTAAGTGTTAGGACTCGATGTAAGATATAAACTCCTTCAATTGATAAAACATGTATCCAAAATTAATTCACACACATAACCCGAGGGACTATTAACAAATTTTAAACACTTTAAATTTTCATTAATAAGCGTAAAACATTAAGATCTGAAGGATTGAGTCAGCTACATGCTTATATAGTCAACTTGTTAATTAAAGACTAACTAAATGGAAATAGTTTTTGAAAAAATAGAGATATTGTTGAATATTAATTTCTACGGTCGACTACATTCCATTTATAGTAGACCAAAATGAGTCAAATTCGACTATATCATTGGGTAATTGCAAATAATGACAAGTTTTCAAAGAACACTTTTGAAATTTAGCACAGAACCCCTAAATAACTAGTCTTCTTGAAGACACTATTATTGGATTTAAAAATATGCTAGGGGAGAGGATGAATTAAGATTTTCTAAAATTAATGGAAAATATTTTCTCTTTGTTTGCTTGAATAAATAATGTAAATATATTATAGAAATTAATTGAGCAATGATATGAATAGTAATAGAGAGTCAACAGACTTTCCAAACCAAGTTTTTATATGGTTCAAACTTGCCTACATCCATGCCGAGAAGGTAGTCGATAACTTCACAATCTTCAGCTCACTAAGGTGGAAGAAACACCTTATAACAATAAAACTCACCTTGAATTCACAACCAATAAGATAAATACCTTCATTGTCTAAGAAAACACAACCAAGCTCAATAATTACTTCCTTGATTTCTCGTATAAAAACACTAATGGATGGAAAGATATAATGAAATCATTATGCATAAAGGAAAAATAAAATAATTTTGGTTGCTCTAAGACAATCTTATAATTAAATGATATTCTTTCTTCTATAATTGTATAATTTATTTGATGTCAAGTTAATGGATGTGCTATGGGATTTTTTTTCTTTCTTTTATTTTTCTATATCAATGAATAACTTACGCTAGTGTTATAATGGAGCTTTGATGTGTTGGTATTATTTTTGAATTCTTGTGTAAGTAAAAATGATGTTTATAGTGAATTATTTATAGCATGGTAAAGAAAATTTGTTGTTATGACTTGTTAGGAAAAGCTCCTTTTAAGTTTTTAAATTTAAAAAATAGCCTTTATGATCCCATTTACTCATGTTTATTCCTCTAAAGAAATTTTTCAGTATATTAAACCATTCTAAGTTGACTAAACCCATTAGTGGTTTAATAAATCGGTATAAAACTCCATTTACACAGTTTTAGTTGATTGTGCCAACTTTAATAGACTAAAATAGTTCAACTCAAAGTAATTTGATTCTGAAACCTTCTATTTAATGTGTAAAAGATATATTTTGAGTATTTGTGTGTGTTTAAACTACATAATATAAACTTTTACAGCATTTCATTAATCGCTCAAAGTCTTCTTGAATCTTTGTTGATGCTTTTGTAATCATACTTAGCATTTTCTTCAACCTTGATCATGAATCTTCTTGAAGCTGTGATTTATAACTCGAAGAACTTTGGATGCAATGATGATGATTTATTCCTTGTAATGTAACTCTTCATGTTATAAGTTTGATGAAATAAACTCAAGAACATTAGAAAGAAGACAATGAACTTTGTATTTTATCAGTTAATTTGTTATCATAAAAATATATTTGTTTATTATTTTAAAATATTTTGGATTAACAACTATATATAAAAATTCAAAATTAAAAGTAAATAAATTTAACTATTGGATCACACACCTCAAACCCAAATCAAACTCACATCAAAGTTCATCGACCAAAGAGACAAATTTATTTATACAAAAGAGAAATTTTAATGAGATTTGAGAGAAAATTCATGTCGTCTACATGAAGAGTTGGGATCATAAAATAAAAATTTTAAGTTATTCAATAACAAAAGGGATCTAACAATATGTAAAGAAAGTTACATCATCATCATAGATAATAAGAATAACATTGGCAATGGAAATGAATCAAAGAAGACTTCATCAATAATAACCACAACATTAGCCATAAGAGGTTCACAAAAACCACCACTCAATTGATACATGGTTCATATTAACAAGAATTTCAACCAAGTTTACAAGTCCCAAAGAATCATCAACAAAAAAATATCAAAGTTCCAAGAAAGGCTCCAACAATTGCATTAACAACCATTTTTATTTATTATCAACTCATCAATGAGGAGTTAAAGAAGCTTCACTTAATTATTTCTCATAAAGGAAAACAAATTGTAAAAGTGTTCAACTTGTAAAAACATATATTTGATTTGAACATTGTATAGGTTTATGGCAATCTTTAAAGCTTGGGTGTATTACAAAAGGTAAAACCAGATTCAATAAGAAGCCCTAAAATCCATATGATGCACGTTTAAAGTGAAGGAATATTGTAAGATGAGACAAAGCTTATGTCCAAGGCTCTTGGAATGATCCATCAATAATTATTTAGAATTTTTCCTAAATTTGATAAATGGTGCTATTAGATTCTACACTTTTATGGGGAAAATTATTTGATATTACTGTGAATGTTTAATTTTACGGTTAGAGTAAAATAGTTATTGAGATTGTATTGGAAATTTATTAATGTGTAAGGAACTTAAGTAAGTGGAAAATTAATTGATTAATTAATATGTATAGTTAGGTAAGGAAACATAGTTTGGAGTGTTTAAGGAATAATTATAAGGTACAACAATTATAATTTTTATAGGTTAACATATTAAATTAAGTTGGTATCAACTTTTATATAAGGATAATGGGTATGGGAAATTAAAGGAAGGTTTTATACAAAAATAGTAACAAGTTAGTAGAAGGAAGTAACAAAAGTTGGTTAAATGAGGTAGAGAATTAAAAAAAGGGTTTTAAACACATGGGAGATGCCATAATGATTCCTCAGCCACTATAACAGCCTAAGGACCCGCTATAATGGGAGGAAGCACAGCCATGGCTGGTGGGAGAGAGGAGTGAGATTGGATCGCTAAAATTTCGAAACACTGTCATTGCTTTAATAAATGAAACCACTTATATTTTAACACGTGTTAAGTGAGTGACAGACCCATGCGCTATCCATATTTCTAAATAAAACAAATAAATTCATCAAACCATCTAGCCAAAATGTGAGAGAACATAACCCATTTGTCCCCAAGTTTCCACATTCCGCTCATACAAAAACAAACCTACGCTAGTGATTTTGAAAGTGTTAAACGGTTATTTTTTATGGTGTTTGGTAGTAGAAATGCAATGAAAATTTATTATGGAGTGTATTTTAAGATAGGAAGCTTCGTGTCCTTTTGAGTCCACCTTTAGATATGGAAGGCACCTTCCTTCATCAAACTTTACACACTTTTGGACTACAAACGGGGATGGGTGTTGTATTAGTTGAGTTATTTTCCTGGTATAAATGCATTTCATGAAATAATATTTATGTTTGAGTTATGTGTATATATTTTGGTTTTGACTAAATTCACCAAACAATACAGATGGTAAAATAATGTATGTGTGGATTATATACATATTTTCAAGGTGATTGTTAATATGTGTATTTGGACAAAAATAGATATTAAATTATGTAAATAAACAAGAATGTAAACATTAAGGGTCATGTTTTATAAGATTTTAAAACTATTATTTAAACCTTAGACTTTTGAGTAATTATCATTTAGGGCCAAAAAGTGTTATGAATTGTGTGTTTACCCCATAAACTTTATAAAAATGGTTTTGACTCCAAACTTTCATGAAATTATAATTTGAGCCCTATACTTGGTATAAAGTATGATATTAACCCTAAAAATTCATTTTTAAGAAATATTTCCAAAATATCCCAGGAAGTTGAACATTTACATTACATCCCCCAAATTATGAAACTATCCATAAATTAATGGGTAATTGCTAAATAGTCATCGAACCCTTGGATATTTGTAAAATAGACCTTGAAGTTTGTATAATTGCTAACCAATCCAGTGACTTCTAAATATTGTAAAATAACCTCAGATTTTGGTAAAGTTTCATAGTGCCCTAAACTTGTGCTATTGGGAAATATTGCCTAATATCCAACATATTCTGGACTTTAACTTTGTAAAAAAAATTATAAAGTAACCTTGATATCTAAGAAAAATACAAAACAAACCTAAAATATCTTGTTAATTGAATTTAACTCTAAAACAGTTTACAAAGAAAAATATGTACATTTAAAGTGTGTAAAGAAAATAAAAGTATAAATTATGTGTAAAAAGTTTTTGCGTGGTTTGGCCGTTGTCCATGTATAAAATGTTAAAATGTGAAAAGGGAACATATAAAGGGTATTATATAACTATTAAATACGATGTAAGCTAAATATTTTGTTAAATACAATCACTACACCAAAACAAACAGATTATCACAGTCAATGGGTCATGGTATAAAATCGTGATCCACTACCAAAATTGTAACTAAGCCAAAGTATGACCCCAACAAGAGATTGATCACGGATTTGGATCGTGACCAAATTGGTCATGGCTCCAAACCATCATTAATACGTGACCCTTTAGGTGCCAAAGTTCCCTCCAAAATTGGCATACTGATGGTCACAAATTTAACAAGTGACCCTAATCTCTAGTTTAAAATGCCCATGTTAATATGGGCACGGTCCACAGTCATGACCATTTCTCAAAATTTAATTGGTCATAATAGACCGTGACCAAGTTTTTGTGTTCCATTGGTGATAATATGGGTCACGATTTTGAACCGTGACCATTTTAAAGCTATAAATTACAGAACTTAGGTCTCAGATTGCACCCACTGATTACATTTTTCTATAGCTCTATATCTTGATAAATTCTCCCTCTCTACACCAATGATCTCCCAATCTATCCCACCTCCACTGACGACCACCACCAGTCCCTCTTTCTATCTCCATAGGTGACCAGCACAAGGGTCTCTTTCTCTCTCTCTCTCTCTCTCTCTCTCTCTCTCTCTCTCTCTCTATATATATATATATATATATATATATATATATATATATATATATATATGTGTGTGTGTGTGTGTGTGTGTTTCAGTGTGTGTGTTTTAGTATGAGTTTGAATATGTGTGTTTGAACGTGTATCGATTTCAATGTGTGCGTATTTGAATGTGTGTGTTTTAGTATATGTGTGGGGATTTGTTTCAGAACACACAATCGTGGAGCCAAAAAAATGTCTTTGGCTGGGGCATTCAAAAAGACTTGCGGGTGCGTATTCATGCCCCATAGGTGAATTTTTTTAGGTATTTTTTAGAATTTTTAAAAATATTTCATCAAATATAATAAACTCAAATTGAGTCGAAGTTTGAAATGCACAAAAAATGACTTTTTAAAAACCCTCAAGTTAGTTAAAAATAATTCCATGGTATACAGTGTTTTTTACATTTCTTAGTTGATCAATATGTTTCATTTGCAAATTATTTGGAGCTCACAATAGTTGAATATAAAAATGGATTTGTTGGTTGACTTACACGGTTAAACATCCCTCCTTATCAATGTATATAACAATTTTTTTCCAAATCCTAGGTGGGGAACTTGCCTACATCATCTACACCGTGGCTTTGCCTATATATATATATATATATATATGTGTGTGTGTGTGTGTGTGTGTGTGTGTGTGATTATTCTCACATATTTTATGTTGAAATATGGTCATATTTATTGTTATAAATTGTATATGAAACCTTTGATATAGAATTAATTTATTAAGGTTTTAGACTTGTTCTTGAATTTATGATAATTGTAACATATATTGAGCAATTGAGATATATTTTAAAGTTTAATTAAATTATGAGAAAGTTCATGTTAGGTATAGTTATTCCTATAACTCCATGAGTAGTACCCGTGATACCAAATATTTGATTCATGAAACTCTAAGTATGAAAATGTAAAATTATTGCCACGAGAAGATTTTATGTTTGAATAACCCATAATATATTCTTTAAAAGTTATTTGAAACTTCTTGTTAAATTGTGCTCTTGGAATTGAGAAATGGACTAATTATGCAAGGCACTTTATTCCTTAAGGGAATTAATGACTTAGATGATTAGAAGGAGTATGGGATAAAATTGTGTTGGATTGTTGGGTTGATAGTTGTTGTGGCTTATGTTGAATGATTATGGTTGGATATAGATGATGGATACTTAATAATCTTACTCTATTAATTCTTCACAATAAACATTTAACTAATTATTTATTTAGCAGCTACCCTATCTTAACGACTACACAAATAGATACACACACACACACACACACTTACTCCCATACGTACACATACACACCCATACATCCATACACATACATACAAACTCACATGCGCACATATATACATTAAATGTTTAGAATAGAGTCATTTGGCTAAATTGTTGTGCCCGTGTTCACTCCATCCTTAAATAGTTATTGTTTGGGTGAACACAATTTGGTGGAAGAACTTGCACAATTGGTGGGCATATAGTAATTTTAGGTTTAATTTAATTAAAATAAACTTAAATTGGACTTGTTTTGTATGATTGATCGGATGGAAACCCATAATTAGTTTAATATTAATCAGAGCTATTACCTCTATAACTCAGATTCACACCTTTCTATATATTTTCTCAGGAAAAATGAGTCACGATAGTAATTACATTCAACAAGAGTATAAGAGGGTGCAATTTGACTACATTAAATATTTTATCAGTGTGCACCATATAGAGTGAACTCCTATTTAGAAGTATGGAAATAGGAAAATTATAAAATTTAATTACGTTGAAATCGTGGAGTTGATCTCTAGCAAGAGTACCTTTTCGATCATATTTTATTTTTCTTGGAAGAATGTTGGGATGAGGCATTAGAAAATATATTTCGCCTTCATAAGACTGACAGAATCCTACGTTGGTGACATTTGAGAGAAAAGGATAAAAAAATAGTCATCCATTATGGATACTAATCTGTAAAGAGAGCATTCACCCAGTATTACTGATTGGATGGAAATCAAACACATAGAGCATGTTTTAAAATCTATTGAAAAGGTATATACATATATATAGTCTTAAACATGTCTTTCTTACTCATCACTTTGATCGAGCGATGCTATTTTTGGTATCATCAGTCTGGCACCATCTGTGGGAACGAGAAGTCATCTTCTTCCCTTTATTTGTAGCTACTCCACTGGATTCACTGGTGCTGGTCCAATCTCATCCTTGATTGAGCTTGAACCACAATTGAAAGACCTCTAGTTTGAGTTTTTAAGCTCACTTCCAGTTCATTACTTGATTTTTTCGATCTCCAGAACTCTTCAATGGCATCAGATCCTCATACTATAGGTGGATCCAGTACCATCCAAGCCCCACCACAGTTAGAAATGACTGAGGTCGTAGTGGCCCTGCGTTCCTTAGTAGACAACCAACGGCATATACAGGCCACTCTTGCTGCATTTAGTCAGAACATGGTTGTTAGACCCGCCGAAGACGGTGATGAGATGATAACTTTAGGAGCCCAGATGATGAGGACGATAGAGAATGTTGGGAGCCTTATCAAATTATAGAGGCACTATGCGACCAATTCAGCCCAGCCGAGGATATAGCAACAGGTTGAGTCGAGAATGTAGACCAAGGACATCAAATTTGTATAGACTAAGCAGAGGGTCGGCCTTTTATAGGCTAGGACCAGCGACAGATGACTTGAGAAACTGCCTTTCCAGATCTCAAAGTATCGTTGGTTCAAGAAGGAATCATAGAGGTGATGATCATCGACCTCCTAGAGGTCGAGACAAGGAATAATGAGAGGTGAATAGCTCACAGAGGACAATTACTAGAGAGCCCTCAGTTCATAAATAAAAAAGAGGGGGATGGAGAGAGTGTGACCCAGGCCGAGGTTATAGATGTGGGCGAGAGGACCTGGAATGATTCCATTCAGACATTAGAGGACAAAATAGGGGACATATTGAAGAGTTGAGACCCTTTGCAAAGAGGATATAGTGAAGGCTCCACCTTTGTGCCTAAGATCGTAAGTTATCCGACCCTAGCTAAATTCAAGCCGCTGGTAGTGACACGCAAATATAATGGGAACACTAATCCAATACACCATATGGAGATGTATCAATCAAATAATGATATACACTCAATCTCAAATGAGATAAGGTGTCGGGATTTTTCAAGCACACTGACTGGACAAACTCATGTATGGTTCACCTATCTCCCTAAAAACTTGATAGAGAATTTTAAACCGCTAGCAGAGAGGTTTATACACAAAGTTTTCTTTAGAGTAAGACCCCAGAAGAAGATAACACACATGTTTTATGTGAAGTAGGGAAAGAATGAAAGTCTGAGGGAGTATATAGAAAGGTTCAATAAGGACAAATTAGAGGTAAAATATTACAAAGAGAGTATCTCTATGATCGCCCTGATGGGAGGTTTGTAGAAATGAAAGCGAATTTTAAAGCTCGCTGAAGATCCTCCAAAGTCTGTGGTCGAATTCCTAGCTACGGTCGGGAAGCTCATGAATGAAAAGGAAGCAATGGATGCCAAAGATGAAGATGAGAAGGGAACAAGTAGCGGAGGTAAGTTCCAGAAAAAGAATAAGGATGATAATAAGAGGTCGACAGATGACAAGTTTGTTGACTACCCCCTCTGATAGTCAGTTATGAGCACATCTTGAATGAGATAAAGAATGATCAGTCTCTGAAATGGCCCAAGAAGTTGAAGGCTCTTCCTCACAAGAGGAACACAAATATATGGTGTGAGTTTCCCTAAGATCATGGTCATACGACTAACAAATGTTTCGCTCTCAAGGATGAGATTGAGAAACTGCTAAAAGTTGGCAAGTTAATAAAGTATGTTAACAAGAGAAGTTCAAAGGGTGGCCGAGAGGACACCCGAAAGAGTAGGAATGGAAAGTGTGAACCTGATGCTCTAGCCAACTGAGAAGAGGATAACTCGGACGATGATGACGAAGCTGACCCTAACTTGCCACCTCCAATCACTGAACCTAAGGGTCGAATCCACACAATTTATCTGAGAGTTAAGATGATCTGTGGAGGACTTGCTAGAGGGGGAAATAGATCGTTAACAGAAAGGCCCATGTAGTAGAGGCCAAAACTCTTCCTCTAAAATCCAAGGAAGGACACTCGGCAGGGGTTGAACCGATGAAGGTAAAAAGAATCAAAGTTGATATGACTACTTTGAGGCTGGAATTTAAGGGGATCTTAGCCCCGCATAATGACCCATTTATAATCACCACCTTGGTGCATGGGTATGAGGTTCCAAGAGTATTGGTCGATGGCGGCAGCTCGATCGATGTGATGTTTTGGGACTGCTACAAGGGTTTGGGTCTGAGCAAGAAGAGGTTGAACCCCTATCACTAACCCATCATTGGTTTCAGCGGTGAGAAAGGGCATCCTTTGGGCATTTATGATATGGAGGTTAGAATGGGGAATAACTGGCCAAATTGCCTCATGAAGAAAATCAACTTCTTTGTCATGGATGAGAAAGTCTACTCGGCCTACAATATAATTTTGGAAAGGGTTTCCCTCAACAGTTTACGAGATAATTAAATTTCTGACTCGATATAGAGTAGGGAAAGTTTAGGGTGACCAAGTTGAGGCACGCAAATTCTACTTCAACTCGATTGAGGAGAGGGGGCATATAAAAGTGACACAATAACATATAACATTGATCCAGAGACAAGACTAAACTAAAGAAAGGTGAGACCATTGAGGAGGTAGAATCCATCATCCTCAATGAGGACGAGCTGAAAAATGTCTAATTCGACAATGCCCTGAAGAAGGAAATCAAATAAGAGCTGGTCAAACTATTGAAGAGGAGGTAAAGCATATTTGCTTGGAGCCATAAAGATATTCCATACATCTATCTGAAGGTCTTCTGCCATAAGTTCCATGTGACCAAGGATGCAAAGTCGATCAGGTATAGAAGGAGAGTCAACTCCCGAGAGAAATATGATGTCATCAGAGAATAAGTGAAGAAGTTGGAAAAGTCCGACTTCACCAGGGAGGTCATCTAATTTGAGTGGTTAGCGAATGCAGTTATCGTACCCAGAGCCAATGGCAAGTGGTGTATGTGTGTTAATTTTACGGACATGAATAAAGCATGCCCCAAGGATAGCTTTCCCCTGTCGAGGATAGACCAGATTGTTGACGCCACTGTCGACCACGAATTAATGATTTTTATGGATGCCTACTCAGGCTACAATCAGATATTCATGCACTCGGTTGATGCTGAGAAGACATATTTTATAACTGACAAGGGGACCTATTATTACAAGGTCATGCCCTTCAGCTTGAAGAATGTGGGGGAAATATATTCAAGATTGGTTAACAAGATGTTTGAAGAGCAGATCGGGAAGACAGTGGAGGTTTATATCGAGGACATGTTGACGAAGAGTCTCAAGGCTGACACTCATGTGGTCGACCATGAGCAAACTTTTGATACTATGGATGAGTTTAGGATGAAACTCAACCCCACCAAGTGTGTCTTCGGCGTGGGGGAAGGCAAGTTCTTAGGCTTTATCATGAACCAAAAGGGGATTGAGGTAAACCCCGATAAGATTAAATATTTAATAGGGATGAAGACTCTAATAATAATAAAATATCTGCAGAAGTTAACTAAACGAGTGGCAGCATTAAAAAGGTTTGTGTCTAGAGATAGTGACAAGTGCTTTCCCTTTTCTTAAGGTGCTTAGAAAAGCTTTTGAGTGTAATGGGGAGTGTGATAAGGCCTTTTAATAGTTAAAGACCTACATTGTCTCCCCACTCCTATTATCAAAACTAATTCAGGGAGAGAAGTTATATTTGTATATAGCATTATCAAAATCATCCATTAGTGTTGCCATTGTCAGAGAGGAGGATGGTGTACAGAAGCCAGTGTACTTCAACAGTAAGGCCCTCTAGGGGGTCGAGCAGAGATATCCTAAAATGGAGAAGCTGACCTATTCTTTAATCCATACCTTAAGGAAGATGAAGTTGTACTTTTAAACGCATACTATGGTTGTCCTCATCGACTCTCATCTCATACAGTTCATCCATAAACCTGAGAAATCAAATAGGTTAATGGCATGGGCAATTGAGTTGGGGGAATATGATATCATTTACCAGCCAAGAATGACCATTAAAGGGGGAGCCCTAGCTGATTTTGTAGTCGATTTCACTTGGGACGAGGTCGACACAGAAGATATTAAAACTCCAGCTTGTGATCCAGAAAAAAAGCATGTCTTCCCCCGACCGAGGCCAAGATAAGTACAACGAGAAGTAAGGTGTCCGGGAATGAGGAAGAGAGATACCTCTTCAAGAATAGGACCCTAGAAGAGGGTAATTTTTTAAAAGATAGTTTTGTATGGAACTTATTTATTGATGGCTCTTCATGTGAGGTCGAAAGTGGAGAAGGTTTAATTGTGTCATCCTTAGATCGGACTGACGTTGAATATTCTTTGAGGTTCAATTTCAAATCCTCCAGTAAAGAGTCAAAATATGAGGCCCTTCTAGCAGGTCTCTCACTGGCTTGAGCACTAAACATCGACGAGCTCTTGTTCCATAGTGACTGTAGATTAGTTGTGAATTAAATTTTGGGATTATATGAAGCCAAGGACGACAAAAATGTCTAAATACCTTGGAAGGGTAAAAATAGCACTGAAGCATTTCAGAGAGGTTAAGCTGAAAAGGATATCTCGACTAGATAATAATCGAGTCGATGCTTTAGCGAGACTATCTTATTCCACAAGGATAAAAATTCGAGGGTCGATGCCAGTAGAGATCTTATATCGGCCGACCATTGAAGAGGAAGAGAACATTGTAGAATTTTTCTTGAACTTGAATATGGAGATTCTTGGATGGATCTTATCATCTTCTACATCAAGGATGGAGAATTGCCTGATTCAAAAATTGAGATGAAGAAACTGAGATACAAAGCGACAAAGTTCTCCATAATAGGAGACATCTTGTATAAGAAGGGTTTACTACTCCCACTACTCAGATGTGTCCATCCGCCTAAGGTAGAGTACATTTAGAAATATGTGAACGAAGGGTATTGCTCTAGTAATATTAGAGGAAGGTCATTAGTAAATAGAATCATCACATATGGATGTTGGTGGCCGATACTAACCAAGGATGCAACTGTATATGTGAAGAAATGTGATAAGTGACAAAGGTTTGCCACCGTACCCCATTAACATTATCAACCTCTTACTTCTATCACTTATCCCTGACCATTTGCATTTTGGGGAATCGACTTGGTAGGACCCTTGCCAAAGCCTGTGAATAATTATCAATATTTGATATTGATTATTTTTCAAAGTGGGTGGAGGTCGAGGCGATGATCGCGAGTATAGAGAAGAAAGCTTTCCAGTTTATTTAGAAAAATATTATCTGCAAATACGAACTGCCTAACACTTTGATTCTTGATAATGGGAAGTAGTTTAAGAACATCTCCCTCGAGAAGTAATGTAAGCAGGTCGGTATCAAATAGTTATTTTCAATGTCAGGCCGACCCCAGGCCAATGGGCATACAGAGGTGATGAATAGAACAATTCTTAATGGAATCAAGAAAAAGTTAGAAGATGTCAAAAGGACATGGAACGATGAGGCGCATGTTGTCTTATAGACATATAGGACGACAGAGAGGACACGAATACGGGAAACTACGTTCATGCTAGCATGTGGCTCAAAGGGTGTTGTGCCGACAGAGATTGGTGTCCCAACTCACAGGGTCAAAACATATGACCCGGGGGAGAATATGACAGAAAGAAGACTAGATTTCAATCTTATAGAAGAACGAAGAGAAGATGCTAAGGTTAGGAAAGTTGTGTATCAGAAAAAAAACAACAAAGCTTTACAATAAGAGAGTGAAGGACCCTTCGTTGGCAGTAGGAGACCTAGTTCTTGAGAAGACTTGGAGGAAGCCCAATGAGCTTTATCCAAACGGGCATGGTCCTTATCGGGTGGTTGAAGAAGTGGTTCCAGGAATGTATCGGTTGGAAAACCTAAATGGAGAGCCATTCTCTAATCCATGGAATGCCGATCATCTCAAAAAATATCACCAATAAGAATTCTGTATTAGCTTCATTTTCATTTATTTCATTTGTCTATGTATATAAGAAAGAATATTATATGAATTAATGAAAAATCTCCAAGTGTTCTCTCATATTTTGTTGTTTGAATTATTTTGAATTGTATGTAATAGTTCATCCTAAGCTTCAAAACATCATTCGTGGTGAAGTAGCTCCAACTTAGTCTCAGTGACATAACAGTCCAGACGGGGTTAACCTCGTCCATGGACTCTCGGTAACACCGAGAGGAGGGAACATGTTAAACATCATTAATTTGGTAAAAATTATCTCTAGATCGAGACAAGAGTGCATGGACGAGATGAGAGGGGACATGTGATGCAAACATCATTAATTTGGTAAAAATCTATCTCGATCGAGATGACAGTGCATGGACGAGACGACTCCCATTCATACACTCTCAAAACAACTAGAGGGGACTTGTGATGAAAAAACCATAATTTGGTTAATTCAAATTATAAAAATCACTTTAGTGTGGTTCATGTTACACATTATTAATTTGGTGAAAATTATCTCTCGACCGAGACGACAGCGCATGGATGAGATGACTCTCATACATGCACTCGCAAAACGATGAGAGGGGACTTGTATAAGTTGGTGACCAATTCATTCAGGATTAAAAATCATTATATCTTGTCTTATGATGAGACAATTGTAGACACCACACTCTAGGACCCCCTTAGGTACCTATCACCTCCCGATCTCACTGTTAACACTAGGCCGCACTCCGAGTACCGATCTAGAGGCCATCGGGCGGCCCCAAGCCCCGGTTGACTCCAGTAAACTCTATCGTCAAAGAAAAATATCTTTTAATCTCTAAAGGGCTCTAAATACCCTTTCCAAAGGTTTTCCCCATGTGCGAGTCGGTATAACGGTTCAGACGAACTAATCATTTTACTTCCAAAAATCATTTCGGAGGCCGTCAGGGACTCCCAATTGACCCCAATCAACTTCAACTTCAGAGTGAAAGATCTTTAAATCTTCGAAGGGAACTGAAACCCCTTTCCAAGAGTCTGCCCCGTATGAAAAATAGCATAACTGTTCAGACGAATGATCAGTTTTCCCCTGAAATTGATCTGAAGGTCACCAATTGCACCCGGGATCCATTTGACCAAAGTTGACTCTTCATCTCGAATGAGACTAGATGAATCTTCGAAGGGAACTAAATACCCTTTCTAATGGTCCGCCCCTGTGCGATTCTAACCTATGGTCCCCGGGATCTTCCGAGCCCAAATTGACCAAGGTCAACCTTTCGAACCGATCAAAACTCTTTGGAATTTATAATTACATCTCCTAAACTTTCCAACAGTCTACCCCATGCACAAATCTATCTTACCATACACATGAACGATCTGTTTCTATCTGACGATCTCCCATCCAAAAGACTAATGTGCGCTTTCGAGCCATATTTGACCCAAAGTCAATTCCCAAAATCGGGAGCAGTTCAAATGTCACACCCCAAACCCAATATCCATATTAATCATTTGTTATTAGAATAATTGGATCATAATCTTGAGCCCATTGGAAATTTAATTCATTTATCAATATATTTCTGCATAATGAACATAATATTATTCTCGTGCCATAACAAAGTCAACATCAGAGTCATAATTAGAACTTATACAATACTATGATTAACTATGATCAACTCAATCCATGCTAACTCAATATATACAATGTGCGAGTGTATTAAAATCTTCAGTGTGATAATGATAAAATCCCTATATTTAAACCCTAGCTCTTCTAACGGTGCAACTCTCAAAGTTACCGATCATATAGTATCCTAGCTCGCAGCGTACGAACCTGAAATTGTTAAAATATAAACCATAAGCATTAAGCTTAGTGACGTACTCCTTCCCTGCAATGAAATAACAATTCTATATTGAATATATGGATATAAAATCCAAACAATCCTGCCCATTGGGAATAACAAATCATGGATCATAAGATCCAAATAATTCTGCCCATTGGCAATAACAAATCCTGGAACATTAGTTCCAACAAATCCTTGTCATAAGACAAATCAAATCATTGGATCTTTGTCCAATTCCAATCCTGGATCATAAGATCCAAACGAATCCTAGATATTTTAATATCTAAACAAATCCTGAATACCAGAGTATCCAAACAAATCTTGCTCTTAGAGCTATATTCATATATATGTATATATGAAACAATCATAAGTACACTCACCTTGGAAATTTAACAAGCTTTCCCTTTTCCTTTATCTGGCTCTTGTTCAGTCGGTTATTATTCTCTTTCTATGATTCTTAAAATATTAGTATCATCATAAGAATATTAACAATTCAAAGAACAACTTCATTATAACTCAATTCATAAGCATCATACGATTCAATTCAAATCATTCATCATAAATGAAATCCCATCTAGACTCGGTAATGATATCTAACATATTCAATTTATAGCCCAAACCAACTTTAATTCTTCTTGTGAATCCAATACTTATCATATTAGGTTTCCAGTACAAAAGACGATACATCATTCTAAGTTTCCTAGAGAAAGATATGCCCATTTCTTTACCACATAGCAAATCCGCCCGATAGGCTCATCTATTGTTCAGTCATTTTCCAAGAATTTTCATATTTTTTATACATCATAACTTTCTATGATATTTCACCCAATTTCAGAAAACATATTGATTAACACAAGATTAAAATTTCATAATTTCCAGGGTTCATTTGCTATGTCAAGCAAAACATCAAACATATGATATGCATATTTACTCTTTTGGGGCAGATTTCATACCCGAAATTCAAACCATCACCCAAGATTCATTTCTTGGTATTTTTACTTGATTTTCGGATATGATATACATATATGAGTATATTTTGATATCCAAATGGAATAAATCAATTTCAGTAAGTATACAAAAAGATATGATATCTTGAATACACAAGGTTTCTAAACAAGGCAATTTCAAGGGTTTACACATTCAAGTTTGTTTAAACTTGCATCTATCCATAAGTACACATCCAGACTTGGAATTTCAGTAAACACATGATTATTTCTACCATTTAAATCAGTAATACAAAAAAATCAAACAAGATTTATGGATGGAATTACCTTAGGGGCTTTTACGTAATTTTCTATGAATTTTTCTGAATGTTTCACCTCACTTTCTTCTTCCTAACTCTCACAATTGTTTATCCTCAACCTAAAACTCTCCCAAACTGAATTTGCTGAAGAAAATTGGATATCTCAAGGGTTTAAGTCGGACAAACCAACCTCCACCTCCAACCAATCAAAATATAACATGTGGCATTATATAAAATAAAATATCATTTAATGCTAAATGACTACTTTACCCACTGTTCGTAAAAAGATAATATCTTCCCACTCGGATGTCCGTTCGATGAACCGTTTATTATGTTTCAAACCTAACTCATATATCCACAAATATATAGTTTATACCTGAAGTCAATTATTATATTGTATTGGTAAAAACTTGCCTCCAACATGAACATTCTTACCCAAAACATCAAAATTTGGTGCTTGTAACTAATTCAATATTTCGTACTTTATGAAGGTAGAATTAGACTAAATATAATGACTTAAAATTATATATAATGATAACATATTATTCATATCACATAATCTAATCATGATTTAAACATAATTTCTTATAATTATATTCAGGTTATCACACCAAAGGAATCTTGAAGGTCTCTAAAATACCTTTCAAAAGTATGCCCCATGCGATTCGGATCAACGATTTGTGTTCTACAACCATTTTTCTGAGAAAATCTGCACGGAACTGCCAATTGGTAAGTCCAGATCCCAAAATTGACGTACCCTGGTTGTCTGAATCAAACAAATAAGGATAACGCATCTTCATGGTATCCTCTCTCTCCCATGTAGCCTCTTCCGTTGAATGCCTTCTCCACACAACTTTCACAAGTGGGATCACTTTGGATCTCAATATATGTTCCTTCCTATCTACAATTGCAAGTGGTTCTTCCACATAGCTCAAGTCTTACTTCAAGTCAATAGGTTATTCCACCAATACATGTGAAGGGTCCGCTACATACTTTCTCAACATATAAACATGGAAAACATCATGTAATTGAGCTATCTCCTGTGGTAACACTAGCTTGTAGGCAACCATCCCGACTTTCTCAAGAATTTCATAAGGTCTAATGTAGCGTGAACTTAATTTACCTTTCTTTCCAAATCTCATAACTTCTTTCCATGGAGATATCTGAAGAAACACGTAATCCCCCTTCTGAAATTCTAAATCTTTCCATTTCTTATCCGCATAACTTTTATGTCTTCTTTGAGCCTCTCTCATTCTATCTTGAATAATCTTCACTTTTTCAGTGGTGACTTCAATCAACTCTAGGCCCTCTATCTTCCTTTCACCAACTTCACCCCAGCATACGGGTGTACGATATCGCCTACCATACAACGCTTTATATGGTGCCATACCAATAGTAGATTGAAAACTATTGTTATATGCAAATTCTATCAAAAGAAAATATTCATCCCAATTTCCTTTAAAATCAAGCACACAAGCTCTAAGCATATCTTCCGAAATCTGTATTTTCCTTTCAGACTGCCCATCTGTCTGAGGATGAAAAGTCGTACTAAACTTCAAGTTAGTACCCATAACATACTGCAAACTATCCCAAAATCTGGATGTAAAAGTAGGGTCCCTATCTAAAATAATAGATATCGATTTTCCATGCAATCGAATAATTTCATTAATATACAATCTAGCATACCTATCAACTGTATGCGTAGTCTTGACTGCTAGAAAATGAGAAGACTTTGTCAATCTATCCACCACTACCCAAATCGAATCTGATCCCTTCTGAGATCGAGGAAGCCCAACCACAAAATCCATCGTTACATGATCCCATTTTATTTTTGGTATTGACAATGGCTGAAGCAGACCAGTAGGTTTCTGATGCTCCACTTTCACTTGCTGACATATAAGGCACCTAGCAACAAAATTAGCTATTTCCTTCTTCATATTATTCCACCAATAATGCTCCTTTAAATCCCTATACATTTTAGTACTACTAGGATGCATAGTATAAATGGAATTATGAGCCTCATCTAAAATTTCCTCTTTCAATCCACACACATTAGGCACACATAATCGCTGCTTATATAATAAAGTGCCATCATTCACAATACAAAAATCTCCAGACTTACCATCTCGGACATCTTGTCGTTTCTTCTCAAGAAAAGGATCTTGACTTTGCAAATCACGAATACGGGTGGCTAACAAAGGCCTCACGCTTATATGAGTAAAGAACCTGTCCCCATCTGCTAGCTTCAATTCTACTCCCATCAATCTCAACTCCATGATGTGGGCAACTCTAGCACACCGAATACAAGATAACCTTCCCGAAGCCTTTCTACTCAGAGCATCTGCAACTACATTTGCCTTCCCTGGGTGGTAGTGAATTGTACAATAATAATCTTAAATTAACTCCATCCATCGCCTCTGCCTCCAATTCAACTCCTTTTCAGTAAATAAATACGTAAGGATTTGATGGTCAGTAAAAACTTCACATACCTCACCATATGGATAATGATGCCATAAATTTAAAGCAAACACAATAACAAGAAGTTCCAAATCATGTGTAGGATAATTACGCTCATGTGTACGCAACTGCCTAGAAGCATAAGTAATAACCTTACTAAGCTGCATAAAAACACAACTCAACCCCTAATGTGAAGAATCAATATAAACAACAAAACCATCTTCACCATACAGAATAGTAAGAACAGGTGCAGTTACCAACCTCTTTTTCAATTCTTCAAAACTATTTTCACAATCAGAATTCCATTAAAACTTAATATCCTTCCGGGTCAATTTAGTAATTGGCAAGTCAATTGAAGAAAATCCCTTAATAAACTTTCTATAATACCCAGCTAACCACAGAAAACTCCTCACCTCAGTCACGTTATTGGGCCTCTCCCATTTTATAATAGCCTCTACCTTTTTAGGATCAACACATATACCATCTCTAGAAATAACATGGCCTAAAAATACAACTTGTGATAGCCAAAATTCACGCTTGCTAAACTTAGCATACAACTTTTTATCTTTCAACATATTCAAAATAGTTATGAGATGCTTTTCATGTTCAACCATATCACGTGAATAAATAAGAATATCATCAATAAAAACTATCACAAATGAATCAACAAAAGCACGCAGTGTTCGGTTCATAAAATCCATAAATACAGTTGAAGCATTAGTCACCCCAAAAGGCATCACCAAAAATTCAAAATGACCATACCGAGTACGAAAATCAGTTTTAGAAATATCACTCTCTTTGACCCTCAACTGATGATAACCCGATCGTAAGTCTATTTTTAAAAACACTTTAGCACCCTGTAACTGATCAAACAAATCATCTATACGAGGTAAAGGGTACTTATTCTTAATTGTAGCTTTATTCAGTTGCCTATAATCAATACACAAACGCATGATACCATCTTTCTTCTTCACAAATAAAACTGGTGCATCCCATGGAGATACACTAGGCTATATGAACCCCCTATCAAGTAAATCCTTTAACTGAATATTGAGTTCTTTCAACTCAGCAGGTGCCATTCTATACTGTGCCATAGAAATAGGGGTTGTCCCCGATGCTAATTCAATATTAAATTCAACTTCTCTTTTTGGAGGATTCAAATTCAAAAACTTCTCATGCATGGAATCTTTCATTTCATTCCTTGCCTCTTTCTCAATCCTGGACATAATCTTTGATTCTAAATATCTAGCATGTTGTTCTGCCATTTGTGCCATATTTCTTTCTTGTTGCTCTACCATACTTATCATTGTATGTGCCATTATCTAAATCGTTGTAGGTTGTTCATTCTCTCTGGCCCTTCCAACATCACTCTGCTTTTCTTCAGTATTTTCTGTACGAGAATCTACTCCCTCTTCTCTATGTTATCCATTCCTAGGTTCCATCGAAAATTATCTGTAATACAATAAAGTTCTAATAACCAATATAAACAGTTTATAATACTAAACTATTGGTTAGTACATAAAAAATTCATAAATATCAAATCAACTCAATAACTTCCATTTAATCGTCACACACGTCCAGAATTAATAACCACGTTCTGATACCACTAATTGTCACACCCCAAACCCAATATCCATACTAATCATTTGTTATTAGAATAATTAAATCATAATCTTAAGCCCATTGGAAATTTAATTCATTTATCAATATATTTCTGCATAATGAACATAATATTATTCTCGTTCCATAACGAAGACAACATCAGAGTCATAATTAGAACTTATACAATACTATAATTAACTATGATCAACTCAATCCATGCTAACAAAATATATACAATGTGCGAGTATATTAAAATCTTCAGTGTGATAATGATAAAATCCCCATATTTAAACCTTAGCTCTTCTAACGTTGCAACTCTCAAAGTTACCAGTCATATAGTATCCTGGCTGGCAGCGTACGAATCTGAAATTGTTAAAATATAAACCGTAAGCATTAAGCTTAGTGAGGTACTCCTTCCTTGCAATGAAATAACAATTCTATATTGACTATATGGATATAAAATCCGAACAATCCTGCCCATTGGCAATAACAAATCCTGGATCATAAGATCCAAATAATTCTGCCCATTGTCAATAACAAATCCTGGAACATTAGTTCCAACAAATCCTTGTCATAAGACAAATATAATCATTGGATTTTTGACCAATTCCAATCCTAGATCATAAGATCCAAAAAAATCCTAGATATTTTAATATCCAAACAAATCCTGAAAACCAAAGTATTCAAACAAATCCTGCTCTTAGAGCTATATGCATACATCTGTATATATGAAACAATCATAAGTACACTCACCTTGGAAATTTAACAAGATTTCCCTTTTCCTTTATCTAGCTCTTGTTCAGTCAGTTCTTCTTCTCTTCCTATCATTCTTATAATATTAGTATCATCATAAGAATACTAACAATTCAAAGAACAACTTCAATATAACTCAATTCATAAGCATCATATGATTCAGTTCAAATCATTCATCATAAATGGAGTCCTATCTAGACTCGGTAATGATATCTAACATATTCAATTTACAGCCCAAACGAACTTTAATTATTCTTGGTAATCCAATACTTATCATATTAGGTTTCCAACACAAAAGATGACACATCATTCTATGTTTCCTAGAGCAAGATATGCCCATTTCTTTACCACATAGCAAATCCGCCCTATAGGCTCATCTATTGTTCAGTCATCTTACAAGAATTTTCATAATTTTTATACATCATAACTTTCTATGATATTTCACCCAATTTCATAAAACATATTTAATAACACAAGATTAAAATTTCATAATTGTCAGGGTTCATTTGCTATGTCAAACAAAACGTCAAACATCTGGTATGCATATTTACTCTTTTGGGGCAGATTTCATACCCGAAATTCAAACCATCACCCTAGATTCATTTCTTGGTATTTTTACTTGATGTTCGGATATGATATACATATATGAGTATATTTTAATATCCAATTAGAATCAATCAATTTCAGTAAGTATATAAAAAGATATCATAGTTTGAATACACAAGGTTTCTGAACAAGGCAATTTCAAGGGTTTACACATTCAAGTTTGTTTAAACTTGCATCTATCCATAAGTACACATCAAGACATGGAATTTCAGTAAACACATGATTACTTTTGTCATTTAAATCAGTAATACAAAAAAATTAAACAAGATTTATTGATGGAATTACCTTAGGGGCTTTTATGTAATTTTCTATGAACTTTTCTGAATGTTTCTCCTCACTTTCTTCTTCCTAACCCTCAAAATTGTTTTTCCTCAACCTAAAACTCTCCCAAACTGAATTTGCTGAAGAAAATAGGATATCTCAAGGGTTTAAGTCGGACAAACCAACATCCACCTCCAACCAATCAAAATATAAAATGTGGCATTATATAAAATAAAATATCATTTAAGGCTAAATGACAACTTTACCCCCTATTCGTAAAAGACAATATCTTCCCACTCGGATGTCCGTTCGATGAACCGTTTATCGTGTTTCAAACCTAAATCCACAAATATCTAGTTTATACCTCAAGTCAATTATTATATTGTAATGGTAAAAACTTGCCTCCAACATGAACATTCTTACCAAAAACATCAAAATTTGGTGCTTGTAACTAATTCAATATTTCGTACTTTATGAAGGTAGAATTAGACTAAATATAATGACTTAACATTATATATACTGATAACATATTATTCATATCACATAATCTAATCATGATTTAAACATAATTTCTTATAATTATATTCAGGTTGTCACACCAAAGGAATCTTGAAGGTCTCTAAAATACCTTTCAAAAGGTATGCCCCATGCGGTTCGGATCAACGATTTGTGTTCTACAACCATTTTTGTGAGAAAATATGCATGGGACTGCAATTTGGAAGTCCAGATCCCGGCCTATCGGCATAGTGTCTGGGGTCATGCGCCGATCGGGACCCCATGGGATAAGCCGATCGGCACCCCCTGACCTATAAATAGGGTTCATGGCCTCATTCACAAGGACGCACACTAGATCCATCAGCAACAGTGATCTCAGCTACATTTCATCATGTGAAGTTCCATCCAAGCTACATTCCCATCCTTTTCATACCCAATTTGGAAAATATCCATCTCTCTCATCAACATTCATCAACACTCAAGGGAGTTCATCCAAGATCAAAGATCAAGCTTCGAAGAAGGTCCAATTCTTTCCCTCTCTCTTTAAATTCCTTATTTTTGCATAATACACATTAGATTCATAATCTAGTTCTTACTTTAGTTCATACACATTAAAATATACACTTTTTATTAGTATATTGCACGTACTTTATTTTCTTTAAAAATCCCAAAAACAAATAAAAGAGGGTTACAACCGTAGATTCCGAACGAAATTATCCATCACACTATTTCAAAAAAAATGAATTTTATAAAATTTTCAAAACCCTTCAGAGGTATGTAGGCAGCTCATCTGCCTTACATGAGCACGACCCCCTTCTTTTTTGCAAAATGCTATTCTTTTTTATTCCCGGGAAACGACAGTTTATTTTAACATATACATGAACAAAAGGATTATGTATGCCTTAGCGATCGGTATAAATAATTCGTATTGCAAAATTCATCAAGAGGCACAACTAGATAATCAAAAACTTATTTATTTCATTATTTAAAATTTCAGTACAAATTACATCGACATTAGATGTCAAACAACTTCCCTTATCAAGCCTACTCCTACCTTCCTAAAACCAAAAAAAAAACAAGCCCTACTACTCTCAAAATAACCCTCAAATTATTTTTAAACAGTGAACCACACCCATTACAAAAGCTTCACAAAATCCTACCCATAACTGCCAGAGGAACTAGCCCCATCATCACCTGCATCCTGGGATCCCCAAACCTCCCCTGCCTGAATGGAGTATCACAGACGCTCTAAAGAGCGATAAGCCCAGACTAGCTTGGGGAAAACCACTATGCCTCCATCCATGGTGTGAGAGATGAAAAACCACCTTTACCTAGTCTCCACAGTTAGTATCTTGGCCACCACCTTCTGCCACAACCACTTCATGTAGTCCCCGGAGACATGCCAAACTCGCCCAGTTGATTGAGAAGGACGGGTCGACGGATTACGATTCTCCCATTGATAACCAAGATGCATGCATATATGATCTGTTAGGTCCTCCACAGAAAAAAAGTTTAGTGTTCACGGTGGCACGATTTGCTCCCAACCAAATTAGCGTAGCAACCCCCAGGGAAAGTAGAAAGAGGTATGCCTGAGGCCAATCAACTGAACATATTGGTACTCCCCGAGTTCCATAATGGGTAGTAGTTACCCTTACCAAGACACTGACCAACGCAAGCCTGAGCCCCGTGCTCTATAAATAGTTCCCCCAACTCTCAATGTCCAGGCCTACGCTAATAAAATAGCATTAGAATTGGAACCACCAGTAAAGGATACTCAGGTGGGACCGCCATATGAAACCTCTTTGAAAGCCACATGAATAGAATTATAGGGTTACCCCTCAGAAAGTCAGAACGACCCTCCCGTTAGGCATCCAGTCCATTCAAAGTCTCCGCCAGTATCACCATTACAGGATTGCGATGGGACGAAATCCATGAAATGATAATCGCAAGTTGGGAGTCCATTACCATTTCCCCAGTCACCAATAACACTTCCAAAACCAGGCCCAGACCCTAGCATAATCAGCATTGCCCACACCCTAAAAATGCACGGACCGTAGCACCGCCAGAAGAGAAATCATTCCTCCCATAACTAACGACCTGGCCATTAAAGGGGAAATATGAATAAGCCCAGCCAACAACTCCCTAGGATAACGAGAAAACATGGGCAAAGCCGCAGTAATGCTGGGATTTATCCCCATCATGGCAGAAAATTCCTCGTAGGTAAGGCAAATTTTATCCAACCCGAAGCGAAAGATATGATCCTCGGGATACCAAAACTCAACTGCCGCCGTCATCATATTCCACTCAATGGACCGGTTACTCCACAAAGAGACTCGCCTCATGTGAAAGACGTCATAATCAACATTGTAAGAGAACATTACTTCCAAGGCTTTGAGATAATTGGCAAACTCAATTCTACTAAGGAGAGCCATCATGCAAAATAAAGAGATGATAAACAAGTAATAATGTGAGAAAGAAAGGAAATGAAAGTGTGAGGAGAAAAGCCCCATTGACACCCCTATTTATACTTGAAAACTCTCAAGAAAAGACAAGAAACCCTGCAGAAATCGGAGTAAAACTTGCCCCACAAAGTACCATGAAATTAAAGAAGGTGCAATAAAAACCTTGGATTTATTGGAATGGATTGATATGACGATAGGAAGGACAGGGGTGATGTTGATCGACAACCCCCTATTTTGGAAAAATTCCTTTTTTCCTCTTTTGTCAAATTAAAAAATCAATAAAAATAATTTTTATCTTAAGGAAGACCCGGATTTCCTCTTGCTTTTACTTATCCCATGTTAAAACAAAATTCTTCTCAAATTCTTTTTACGGTCTAAGTAACAAATTAAAAAGAGCATGTGCATTAATCACTAAAACAGAAATTAATAAAAACTTCATCTTTATTACATATATTTTATGTGTTACATTGATATCTTGCAGGAAAAATTAAAAAAACAACGGGACTCAGCCCAAACTCATTTTCTTTTTCTCTCTCTCACCTACAATTTCTCTCTCTCCCTCTCTCTCTCTTCACCTACAATTCCTCTTTATATCTCTTCTTTCTCTCTCTTCTCTCTCTCTCTAAGAGCCTTCATCCCTACGGCACGCCCTCTCCCCCCTGTGGCGAGACGATGTGTCACCATTTCCATAACTCGACCCTTCCTCGAATAAGGCATATGACACCAATCAAGAAGGAATCGGAATCACCTCACGGATATGGTCAGTTGCCAAAGATATCCATTCCCTAATATCCCTCAGCCAAGTGGTGGACACCCGAAAATGCTGCAAAAGAAAACAGAAAAAAAATCAAATCAGTCAAGTCTAAAAAGAAAAGAAAAGAAAAGAAAAGAAAATAAAGGAATCAGGAAATCAAAAGATAAAGAAACACAAAGTGTACCTGGGGTCGAAGGACCTCCTCTGTCAGGCCCAACTCCTTCGGGTTCATCGCATTAAGCTCGTCGGATGTTGTAACCAGGCGAGAACAGCAGTAGAAAGGGAGCCTTCGAAGTCGTCGCTATCGCTGATGTTGGCGCACCACCCGCACTGTGGGAGGACCCCACCTGCCAACTCAAAACCGTGCGAGGAAGAGGCATCGCATCGTATATATTAGGAGGCATCAACCAGCTCAACACGAAATCCATGTAGTCATACATCACAGCCGTGTCGGTATACAACGAGTACGGCTCTCCCATCATTGCCTCCACCCGGTCATCCTCTGATATCTCCTACACTCGCATCATGAACATTGGGGGATTTTCCAGAGGCACCGTAACCTCTTCCACAATCTGTAGAACTACCCTCTCCTCTAGGTACCAAGAGTAGCCAAACTCATGCGCCAACAGATGCCGCATCTGCGCTTGTCCCCCAGTCACCCCAATGTGCTAAATGGCCATCCCCTAAGGATAAAATCTCACCTGCAAAACCCCCCAGTAAGAGAAAGAGATCAATATAAATAAAAAAAATCATCAAAGGAAATGATAGTACCGATATAAAAGAGTTCTTACTCCCTCGCTCGTCGGGACATTCAAGACCTGACGTAGCGCCTCCAAAGAGAGATACTTCTTCGTCTGTCGGTTGGTTCTCTGCCACTAGTACATCCGGCAGAACTCCCCAATAGAGTCATCATTCAAAAACTATAAATTGAGTGTTAAACCTAATCAACTCATAAAACCACGTCTGCAAAGGGCAAAGGCCAGCATTTAAGAACTCAAGAATAAAACGCATGAAGGAAAATGCGAATGCATAAAGGAAAATGTGAAAAATAAAAAATACCTCCAGAAGATACGTGGCTCTAGTAAAATACTACTGGTAGCATCGAATGAATGCATCAAGAGAATAATAAAGGTTCGCCAAAGTGAGGCTCCCCCAATCATAAATACGGATGTCCGAGAACACCCTCAAAAATGGCAAAAATCACAATTGCACTACGTCGCCACCAGAAAACCTCCCAACACCAACAGAATGAACAAGCGGGCCATCTGACGCACCTGCTTCTCGTCGCTCTCATCGATCCTCCACCTCAAAAATAGCTCCCTCAATAGAGAGAAACAAAGAGAGTCCCCAGAAACTACCCTCTTAACATCACCTAAGGCTGCCATCACCCTCAACGTCCTATCCACCTCAATCTGAACACCATAACAGTCTAGCCCCAGCAGCTGATGCACATCAATGGGAGTCACCGTTATCTCCCCTAAGCCAAAATGGAAGGTGTGGGTAGTGTCCCACCACCTCTCCCCTAGAGAACACAGTATGGCTGTAGAAAGGGGAATCTCATTCAGAACAGACGCCAGTCTCCTAAAGCCGAATGATAATACTATCTAGCGCACCATAGATGGAAGATTCTCTTAAACATCCCTAAGCCCCGTCGTCCCTCGGGCATGTATAGTCGACATGGAGACGTTGGACTGTCGAAGAAATAAAGAAAACCGTTCTCAAATTCAAGAAATAAAGCAATCTCATCAAGAAAAAAGGAGAAGAATACCAAAGGTCATTCAATACTTACATAGCCACCAAGGTTCACAACCCTAGAAGAACGATGATTTGAGGGCTCACATAGAAGAATCTGATCATACACCACCGTCTTAAATGAGTCAAATGAGTTCTCGCTGCCTAGTGAAAGGGGCACCCTAGCCCTCCACTCCAACCCTGCCCAATCGTCGGCATTAAGCCATGCCATGTGAGTAGCGCTTCTTGAAAACTCAGCCATCTCTTGACTTTAGAATATCGAAACAATTTGTAAAATGTAATTGTAGAATAAGGCAAATTGAAAAACTATGAAAAATGAGGAGAACCCGACCCATTTTTATCGGAGACTAAGGGGCATGTCGATCGGCACTGTCCCTCCACCTACCCGAGGCACCCCAAAAGACCGTGCCACTACCGTTTAGCACCCCTCCATCTATGTCAGTCGACACCCCCTTTAAAATTTCATACAAAAAGTCCAAAAAAATACCAAAACATACCAAAAAATTCCTAAAATCAACAATTTAATTTTGGAACCTTTTCACCAAAAAAATGTTTTTTTACATCCCCAGCGGAATTCTTGAAAATAATTCTCCCCAGTAACACCTCTAGAGGACGCTCCAAAATTCAACAAATTACCCATCTAAAAATCCTTGGATCATTCCCTCTTCCCCAGTGGAACATGATAACTAGACTTTTGCATATGTCATTGTTGTTGAAAGCCAAGTTAGTCAAAATTCTCAAATACCTACAAAATATATATCAAACTCAAGTGTAGAGTGGTAAGTAAGGATGTCAATCCTAATCAAATGTGTGAATAAGCTAAACATGAGAGTATTATGAATATAATTCACTTGATTACCTTTTTTTTTTACTTTTGGGTTTTTCTATTTTTTTTTTATGTTTTTCAAATATTAAAACAAGTAGGTGAGGTGAGGTGAATTAACTCTAAACTAATATAAGAGATGAGATTAACAAACTAACTAGTGTGCCAAATAAGACTAAGTAATAACAATTGAGATGAACTTAATTTTTAGAAAAATTCAAGGAATGAAACTTAACCACCACTTTATCAATTAAATGTGTTAATTATTCTAGTATACTAATTTTCCAAATATTAATTCATCTTATCAATTAATTCTCATCAATTGACAACACAAACTAATATAATTCATCTTATCAACGAGGAGAGAACAGGGCAGAAAAATTGGGGCGATATAATTCATCTTATCAACGAGGAGAGAACAGTGGAAATATTGATGGGCATCGCGAAAAAGGGTAGGCCAATAGAAACCACTTTGCAAAATTTTGGCAATAATTTTCTTAGAACCAAAGGGGCCTCCACAAGCACTATTGTGGCAAAAGGACAGAATACTAAGTTGTTCACACTCGAGAACACAAGGACGAATAACTTGATCTGGGCAATACTTGTAGAGAAACGGGTCATCCCAAGAGTAAAACTTCACATTCGCCATAAACTTGGAGCAATCCTATTTTGACCAATGATTAGGAAGTTGATCGGTAACAAGAAAGTTGACAATATCAGTATACAAAGGCGAAGTGGAGATGGAAAAAAGTTATTCATCGGGAAATGAATCAGAAATGGGAATATGATCACATTCAGATGTGACATTAATGCGAGAGAGATGGTCAGTAACAACATTTTTGCAACCTTTTTTATCACGAATTTCAAGGTTAAACTCTTGGAGTAAGAGAATCCACCGTATCAATTGAGGTTTGGAATCCTTCTTAAGAAGAAGGTGCTTAAAGGCAGCATGGTCAGTATACACGATGATAGGGGAACCTATGAAATATGAGCAAAATTTATCAAGAGCAAACACAACCACTAACAACTCATTTTCGGTGGCTGTGTAATGAAGTTGAGCATCATGAAGGGTTTTGCTAGCATAAGATATGACATGTGGGCGCTTGTCAACTTTTTGGCCAAGCAGGGCACCAAGTGAAAAATCAGAAGCATCACACATGAGCTCAAAGGGGAGAGACCAATTGGGAGATTGTATGATAGGAGCGAAAGTGAGGTCAACTTTTAGGCACTCAGAGGCGGAAACACATGCTTCATCAAATACAAATGGGACATCTTTGGATAAAAGGGTTGTCAAAGGCCGCGCGATTTTAGAAAAGTCCTTAATGATGCGCCAGTAGAAGCCCGCATGTCCTAAGAAGGAGCGAATTTCCTTAACAGACTTAGGAATGGGGAATGAGGAAATCAAGTTGACTTTTGCTTTATCGACCTCAATACCGGAGTTGGAGAAAATATGACCTAAAACAATACCCTTTTTACCATGAAATGGAATTTTTCCCAATTGAGGACCAACTTCTTTGCTTGACAACGCTGAAGGACCATAGTGAGGTGAGATAGGCAGTGTTTAAAGGATGAACCAAACACAGAAAAATCGTCCATAAAGACTTCGAGAAAATGCTCTACCATGTCACTGAAAATACTAGTCATACACCTTTGAAAAGTCACAGGTGCATTGCAAAGGCCAAAAGGCATACGAGAGTACGCAAATGTGCCAAATGGACAGGTAAAGGTAGTTTTTTCTTGGTCTTCAGGGGCAATGGGTATTTGGTTGTACCCTTAATATCCATCAAGGAAGCATTAGTAAGCATGGCCCGCCAAGCGTTCAAGCATCTGATCAATGTATGGGAGAGGGAAGTGGTCTTTGCGAGTGACATCATTGAGCTTTCGATAATTAATACAAACATGCCAGTCGGTTTGTATGCGAGTAGGCACAAGGTCATCATCACTATTTTTGACAACGGTGACTCCATACTTTTTAGGCACCACATGAATGGGACTGACCCATTGGCTATCTGAAATGGGGTAGATAATACCAGCATCAAGCAATTTTAAAATTTCAGCTCGAACGACCTCTTTCATTGTCGGATTGAGCCGGCGTTGTGGCTCACGAGAAGTCTTGGCATTTTCTTCTAAATGAATGCGATGGCTACAGACATTGGGACTGACACCTTGAATGTCAAAAATGGTCCACCCTAAAGCAGTGCGATGTTGAGTGAGAGTATGGACCAATTGCTCTTCTTGATCCGGTGTCAAGTTAGAAGCAATAATGATGGGGTGATGTTGGTTTGGGCCTAAGAAGGTATATTTCAACTCAGCAGGTAATGGCTTAAGCTCCAAACTAGGTGGTGGCTCAGGAGAGGCATTAGACTTAGACGCAGAAACACAGTCCGGGAGAATATCGGGACACGGGTTGACTGGGTTATCCACATAAAGAAGAGTATCGATAAGGAGAGGCTCAAATGGAGGAACCCAAGTAGAAGTGTCCAGCAGTGGTGTAGAATCTAACAAGGCATTGACCTCGGAGATGGAAGAATCAGTATCAAAATCGGACCCAAAGTGGGCCAAACATTAGTGGATAGGATCTTCTAGGTATGTGGTATCCAACATATCTTGGACTAAGGATTCAATCATGCATACCTCATCAATGGAATCAACATCGGCCGGTTGTTACATGAGGTGGAAAATATTGACTTCGACGGTCATGTTACCGAAAGAAAGATTCATTGACCCATCTCGACAATTAATGATGGCATTGGCAGTTGCCAAAAAGGGGCGACCCAAAATGATAGGAATATTGGTTGGGTCGGGAGTAGGAGTGTCTAAGATGATGAAATCCATAAGGTAGTAAAAGTCAGACACTTTCACCAAAACATCTTCAATGATTCCTTTAGGCACTTTCATAGAACGGTCCGCAAGTTGAAGAATGACCCGTGTAGGTTTCATGTTTTGTAAACATAACTCAAGGTAGAGAGAGCAAGGTAGCAAATTAACACTAGATCCAAGATCAAGCAAAGTACGAGTAGTGAATTTATCTCCTAACATGCAAGAGATAGTGGGACGACCAGGGTCTTTATATTTCACAATACCATTCTCATGGATGAGGGATGTGGCTTGTTCAGTGATAAAGGCATCACGAGGAACATTCGTCCGTCGCTTGACAGTGCACAAGTCCTTCAAGAATTTTTCGTAAGAAGGAACTTGTTGGATCGCGGTGAGGAATGGAATGTTTATGTGAACATTCTGAAAAACTTGCTTGATCTCATCAAATTGTTGAGCTTTCTTGGTTGGGGCCAACCTATGAGGGAAGGGGGATTTAGGGACAAAAGCAGTGGTGGCATCAGTAGGTTTATAAGCATTCTTGTCTGTGGATTTGTGGGATGGTGGGACCTTAGGGAGTGGTTCTAATGGGCAATTCTGGGTGGGTGGGATTGGAACATCACAGGGATCGACAATACCACTGTCAACCTGTTTACCGGATCGTAGAGTACTCACCGCTTTCATGTCCGCTTGGTATGCGGGTGGAGTGAAAGGGGATCCAACCTCATAAGACGACTCCTTTCCATTCCCCTTAGGGTTAGGAATGGGTTGACTAGGAAAACGACCTTTCTCTCTCTCGGACTCAAACTGATTAAGACGTTGCTCAAGCCGTTGGATGGCTTGATTCTGTACTTGTGTGGTTTTTTGTTGAGTCGAGATAAATTGAGTGAGAAGATTCTCAATAGAGGAGGTGGATGATTGAGGTGGAGGGGCATAAGGGGGTTGGGGGACCAACTCGCGGTTAGAACTAAGCGGCTGTGAATACTCATAGGACGGAGGTGGGACAAGGACAATTTGATGATTGGGGTGGGACGGTCCTCCTTGGGGGACAAAGGATAATGGATGGTTTTGTTGGTGGTAAGGAGCATGGTGGTGTTGGATAGGAGGGCGATGTTGCCTTTGCGGGTTTTGATGAAACCCTGGTGGACCACCAACATGTTGTTATGGTTGTAATGGAGCAAGGTGATTATCGTACTTATAAGACAAATAGGGATGGTGTCTATTATTCGGATTGTAAGTAAATGACGGTGGTGAGGGTTTTCGAGTGGTATCAAAGGCACATGCTTGGACTGGAGTGGGTTCGGGATCATCTTGAATAAGGGGGCACAAATGAGATAAATGGTCATGACTTAAACAGACATGACAAGAAGGACTAGACTCGTTGACATTCATCACTTGTTTAGAAAGAGAACAACTAAGAGTATCAACAGTATTAGTCAAAATGTTTAAGCCATGGAGAAAGGATTTAAAATCGGAATCATTTTTAACCTCATAAGTTCTACCTACTCGTGGTGGCTCGGATCTCAAAAATTCATTGGTGCCCTCCCAATCTTGGGAGTCATCGCCTAATTCAAGGAGAAAATTGTAGGCGGCAGTGGGAGTTAAGTGCATGAATTTGCCTTTGTGCATAGACTCAATCATGGTACGAGTGGAAGTAATGAGACCATTGTAAAAACTATGGATGAGGCGACTCTTCTCGAGACTATGATGTGGGCAACTATTGATATAATCTTGAAAACGGCCCCATGCTTCACAAAATTGCTCGGTGGGCTTTTGGCGAAAATCTTGAATGGCTTGGCGCACCTCATTGGTCTTACTTATGGGATAAAACTTAGACATGAACTTCTTCACAAGTTGTTCCCATGTATGGATAGAATCCGGTGACAAGGAATGTAGCCACATGGATGCTTTATCATGGAGAGAAAATGGAAACAAGCTAAGACGAACATTTTCTTCATCTAAGTTTTGATTTTTGAAAGTAGCGCAAACCGTGAGAAATTTTTGCAAGTGAGTGTATGGAGACTCACGCTCAAGACCATGGAAATTGGGCAACATGGAAATGGTCGTCGGGAAAATTTCGAATTGATCCGCTGGGGTGGGTGGAATAACTATGCAAGATGGTGGGGTGGCCGTTATCGGGGCAAAATAGTCCCTTAAGGCACGCTCTTCAGCCATGGTGGGTGGATGAATGATGGGATTATAGATGTCAACTCGGGGACAACTCAAAGTGATCGGTGGAATGGAAGAAGTAAGGGGAACACTTGGTTCTCCTAATGTGGAAGAGACGGGAGAAAGACTACGGGAACGAATTAATCGATGATTAACTCGGTTCCATGTGGGCATGCAAAGAGGGATTCTTTTTTGTTTTTTTGGATTTTTTTTTAAAAAGAAAATATTTTTGGAGTTTTGTTTTTGTTATGGAAAGAAATAAAATATTTTTGTGAGGTTTTTATAAAAATAAGAAAAGAAAATATTTTTTGATTTTTTTTTTGTAAGAAAAAAGGGTGGGGGGAAATTTGGACTCTAAGAATTTGGACGAATTCACTAAAATGGACTACCGAAAAAAGGAATTGTACACACACAAATAAAAGGAAAAATCCCTACTAGCACATAACCAATTTTTTATCATGAAAATTAATGAGAGGGGTAGTCAAATTTTAATGAAATCCGCGGGCGATAAAAATCACGGAATTTATATGAGTGATCGCCTTTTGCAAAATGTGTGTTCCTACTTTAATCACAAGATGCCAAGAGGCTTGCCACAGAGATTCGCCACAAAGCTACTATGATGAAACGATCGGCCGGTACAACGCTGAGAACAGCACAAACCTGTTTTACTGGGCGGCCGCACTTAAAACCCAGTTTCCCTGGACACTTCCGTGCCGCAAAGTGAACCGTTCGAGGTTTGCCCGGTGGAGAGGACTCTACGGGTTATCCTACAAGTCAAAATGATCAAAAAGGGGCCTACGAACACCGTATCCTATAGGGCTATCTAGTTGATTGATTTTAAATTAGTGATAGCTAGAGTAGCACACAAAGGATAAGTGATTGAGTCGTGTGATGAAATCCCTTCTCGTGAGTGACCGAGCGTAGGTCTTAGTCAAGTTAATTCATCATTCCATTCAAAATTAAATACAAGAATTAAATCACACAAGAACACGGAGGAGCACACAAGATATGAACTCGCTAACAAGAGGGCGCGATGGTTTAGAAATGTACCTCCCACGGTTTCTAGGCCGTGGGGTGCCGAATATGTTGAGTTGACCGGGGGGAGAATACGCCAATCTCAGTCAGCCCCAGGAGTCCGATCGACCTAAGGTAGAGAGGATTCTAAATCCTTGCCAATGGATGCACTCTCTCTACCTTGTTCGGTTTCCCTATCACGCTTTCTTCAATTATTACAAATTTTAAATGAAAATGAAATGGTGTCTCTATGCACCGCAATACAAGCAAGGTAATAAAATCTTAAATACAAGCCTTCTAAAATAAAAAAAAATTAATGGTACTAAAATTCAAAAATGCAATACAAGTGAATCTCAAAATTTGGAAATCCTCTCTAGCACGTCAAGCTCCAAACATCGGCAACGACGCCATTTGATAACTTGACTTTTTGTATGGTTCGTTGTTGTTGAAAGCCAAGTTATCAAAATCCTCAAATACCTACAAAATATATATCAAACTTAAGTGTAGAGTGGTAAGTAAGGATGTCAATCCTAATCAAATGTGTGAATAAGCTAAACATGAGAGTATTATGAATATAATTCACTTGATTACCTTTTTTTTTTACTTTTGGGTTTTTCTATTTTTTTTTTATGTTTTTCAAATATTAAAACAAGTAGGTGAGGTGAGGTGAATTAACTCTAAACTAATATAAGAGATGAGATTAACGAACTAACTAGTGCGCCAAATAAGACTAAGTAATAATAATTGAGATGAACTTAATTTTTAGAAAAAATCAAGGAATGAAACTTAACCACCACTTTATCAATTAAATGTGTTAATTATTCTAGTATACTAATTTTCCAAATATTAATTCATCTTATCAATTAATTCTCATCAATTGACAACACAAACTAATATAATTTAGTTAATCTAATTTTCATTCCCACAACTCAATTGAATAATTGATTTAGAAGTATTATATTAATCACTCACTAGAATAGATCCATATAATAAATCTTAAATCAAACAAAATTTTAATGTATGAGTATGATAAAATTTAATATAATCTAATTAGTGGGTCAAACTATCTCTAGTTTGAATCCACAAATTAAGAGTATATTAGATTTTAATCCTTTCTCAAGGATAGTTTTCCATTTCTCAATGCATAAACTCAAGTAGGAATGAAAAGAAAAATTAACTAAATGAAACAAAGTAGACTAGATTAATTAATACATTCAATTAATTATATAGGGCTTCATTTCACTCCTTGAATGGAGTGATTAGACAACCACAGTCACAATTCAATTATTAGCAATTTAATAAAACTTACTAAAAAAATTAAAGAGAAAGATAGAAGAGATTCAAACCAACATATAGGAGAGAAGCAATTGCACTTATATTCAATTTAATATTCACTCAAGTGCTTAAAATTTTTCACTACTAATTTTTCTCTCTAGAATTCACTAATTTTTTCTATCTTTATCCTCTAACTTTCTCTCTCTAAAAATTCCAATCTATTTGATGATGACTCCCCAAATGGTGTCTTGAGTCTTCTTTTATAGTAGATGCATGGCACACATGAGGCTAAGGGGTATTTTGGGTAATTGGCAAGGGGGTACATGTGGATGGTGAGGTTATGAGAGTGAGAATAAAAATATGATAAGGTGAGGGATAATTCTGGGTATTGGGTAAAAGAGGTAGTTGGAGGGTATAATAGGGAAAAAGGGGTAAAAGGTATTAAACACGTGGCATTTTGATTTGGCTTTTAGCAGGTAGAAAATCGTGACTTAGGAGAAATGGGAAATGGGTTTGAAATGGGTTATTTTTGGGTTTTGACATGGTTTGGGATGCATTGAACTGGACGGAGTTGGAAGATGGGTAGGGGCGGTCGGATTGGGTCTGATGCTGCCAGAATGGGGCATCGAAATCTCCGACCGAAGCCATATCTAGCAGCCACGGTTTGGAGGATGGATAAGAGAAGGGGTGAGATCGATGGGGGATCGGACATGGGAAGGGAATGGCTTGAAATGGTGACTGGAGGGAGGGGCTTCACGTCGGCTTGTGTGTTTCGGAGCTGGGGGCAGCAGCGGTTGGGAATTCTGGCGACGGCGGGGTCGGCGGTTGGGTCGAGTTTGGCGCCGCTGGGGTTGGGATAAAGATGGGGGTTGGACGGGGTAGGGTCGGTCGGATTGAGGTCCGGCTTGTAAGAGGTCAAGGCTGGAAGTTTTTGATGGGTTCTTGGATTTGTTAATGGGTGTTTGGAGTTTTGAGGAGAGAAGGAGGTAAGGATAAAGATGATGATGAATAGTGGAGAAAATGAAGTAGGGGGTGTTGGTGTGTGGTGAGGAGTATAGGATTATGATGTGGGTGAGGTGGTAGTTAGGTGTATGTGAGTATGTATGGCATTGGGGTGTGAGTGCTAGGGTGTGTGTGTGTTTAATTTGGACATCTTAAAAATAACTAACAGTAAAAAAAAAACTAATAAAACTAAAAATCTAAAATAAAAATCCTACTTCTAATAATAAAATAAAGCCTCAATAAAAAAAATGAAACTAAAATGAAATGAAATAAAAATTAAAATAAAATCTAATAAAATTAAAAATTAAAATCCTAAAAAGAAAATGTAAAAACTAATAAATAAATGAAATCCTAGAAATTAAAATCCTAATAAAATAAAATAAAATAAAAATTAATCAAAATCAAAATAAAATAAAATTATACTAATAAAAATAAAAATAGAAAATATTAAATAAATCCTAAAAATAAAAATGTCTCAAACTAAATATCTAAAAAAACAATAGTAAAATAACACAAACAAAACACGCACGGGCTTGGGGTAAGTTTGGGCTAGGTTTAGGCTCGGGTTAGGATACGGGAGAGGGAATTAGCTCCATTCAAACTGCAATTGGCCTCGAAATGTAGCTTTTGACACCGCAATTGCAGTTAAGCCTGCATATTGAACAATTAAGCACATAAGACCCGTATTGTCGAGAATTAGCAACTAAAGTACGTCTATTTGGGGTATAAATTTTACAGTTTTGGGTGCTTATCAGAACATAAAATCAAATGCCTCCCTAAATCCCCAGAGAAAGATTACACATCCCCAGTGGAGCCCCCAAACTTCCCAACGGAAAATTAAGCCCTCATAATTGGCTTTGACCCGAAGAATTGGTCACTCTACATAAGCCCGCATAATTGGTTTCGACCCTCAAAATTGGTCATCTCTACGTAAGGCATCAGAATTGGCTTTGACCCGTAGAATTGGTCGCTTCTACCTAAGCCCACAGAATTAGCTTTGACCCGCATAATTGGTCACCCCTAACATAAGCCCACAGAATTGGCCGATCCTATATTACGCCCTCAGAATTGGCTTTGATCCTCAGAATTGGTCACCCCTAAATAAGCCTGCAGAATTGGCTTTGACCCTCAGAATTTGTTGCTTCTACTTAAGCCCGCAGAATTGGCTTCGACGTGCAGAATTGGTCACTTCTATATAAGCCCGTAGAATTGGCTTCGACCCACGAAATTGGTCGGTTGTACCTAATCTCGTAGAATTGATTTTGACCCGCAAAATTAGTCTCCCCAAATAAGCCCACAGAATTGGCTTTGACCTGTAAAATTAGTCGTCTCTATCTTATGCCCGCAAAATTCTCTTCGACCCTCAAATTGGTCATCTCTGCTTAAGCCCTAAGATTTGGCTTCGACTCGCATAATTGGTCACCCCTAAATAAGCCCGCAGAATTGGCTTCGACTCTCAAAATTGGTCGTTTTTACTTAAGTCTAGAGAATTGGCTTTGACCCGTATAATTGGTCACTTCTACATAAGCTCGCAGAATTGGATTCGATCTTCAGAATTGGTCGCTTCTACTTTATCCCACAGAATTGGCTTCGACCCTCAGAATTGGCTGCTTCTATCTTAAGCCCATAGAATTGGCTTCGACCCGCAGTATTGGTCATCTCAAATAAGCCCGTAAAATTGGCTTCAACCCACAAAATTGGTTTCTTCTACCTAAGCCCGCAGAGATGGCTTTGACTCGCAGAATTGGTCACCCCAAATAATCCCACAGAATTGGCTTCGACCTACAGAATTGGTCGTCTCTATCTTAAGCTAGCATAATTGTCTTCGACCCTCAGAATTGGTCATCTCTACTTAAGCCCTCAGATTTGGCTTCGACCCAAAGAATTGGTCACCCCTAAATAAGCCCGCAGAATTGGCTTCGACCCTCAAAATTGGTTGCTTCTACTTAAGCTTGCAGAATTGGTCACCCTTAACCTAAGCGCGCAGAATTGTCTTCAACCCTTAGAATTGGTCGCTTCTACTTAAGCTCATAGAATTGTCTTCGACTGGCAGAATTGGTTGTCTCTATCTTAAGCCCTCAGAATTGGCTTTGACCTACAGAATTGGTCACCCAAACTTAAGCCAGTAAAATTGACCTGGACCCTTATAATTGGTTACCTCTATCTTAAGCCCTCAGAATTGGCTTTGACCCGCAAAATTGGTCACCCCAAATAAGCCAGTAGAATTGGCTTCGACCCTAAGAATTGGTCATCTCTACTTAAGCCCCCAGAGTTGGCTTTGACCCGCAGAATTGGTCATCTCTACTTAAGCCCGCAGAATCGGCTTCGACCCTCAGAATTGGTCTCTTCTACTTAAGCTTACAGAATTGGCTTCGACTCTCAAAATTTGTCATCTCTACTTAATCCCTCGAAATTGGCTTCGACCCACAGAATTGGTCACTTCTACCTAAGCCCTCAGAATTAGCTTTAACCTGTAGAATTGGTCACCCCAAATAAGCCCGCAGAATTGGTCGTCTCTATCTTAAGCCCGCAGAATTGGCTTCGACCCACAAAATTGGTCACCCCTATCATAAGCCCGCAGAATTGGCTTCGACCCTCAGAATTGGTTGCTTCTATATAAGCCCTCAGAATTGGCTTTGACCCACAGAATTGGCCATCTCTATCTTAAGCCCTGGGAATTATCTCGACCCGCAGAATTGGTCACCCATATTTTAAGCCCGTAGAATTACCTTCGACGCGCAGAATTGGTTGCTATAATTTAGATCCTCATAACTAACCTTGGCCTAAATAATTGGCCCCCTCCTTACTCCTCACCTCCTCTAGGTCCTCAGAATCGACTGCCCTAACATCACCTCAGGTCCTCAGCATTAACCTCGATCCTCTGAATCGGTTATCCTCATCCCTTAGGTCTACAGAATCGACCTCTATCATATGGTGCCTATTCGATAGCTATCACTTAATCCAAGCTCATCCATCGAGGGGATCTATATACACCATATTCTAGGCCCCCCTAAGTCTCCCCTTAGGTCCCTAGCACCTCCCTATCTCACTCCAAACCCAAGTTGAACTCTGAGTACCGATCTAGAGGCCATAGGGCGCCCCCGATCCCCGATTGACTCCAATCTACTCTATCTTCAGAGAAAAAGCTCTTTGAATATCTAAAGGTCTCTAAATAACCTTTCCAGTGGTCCACTCCATGCACGAATCGGCATAATGGTTCGGACGAACGGATTATTTTACTATCGAAAATCGATTCGTAGGTCATTAGGCAATCCCAGGCCCCGAATTGACCCCAATCAACTTCACCTTCAGAGAGAAATCTCTTTGAATATTCTAAGGGAACTGAAACCCCTTTCCAACAGTCCACCATGTGCATGAAACAGCATAACCGTTCAAAAAAACGATCAGTTTGCCCTCGAAAATCGATTTGAAGGCCATCGGGCGCTCCCGAGCTCTGTTTGACAAAAGTCAACTCTTCAGCTCGAATGAGACCAAATGAATCTCTAAAGGGAACTAAATACCCTTTCTAACGGTTCACCCTATGCATGATTCTGGCCTACAGTACGGACGAACGATCTGTTTTACTTCGAGAGGTCCCCGAGCTCGTCTGAGCCTCGGTTGACCAAGGTCAACCTTTCGAACCGAGAAAAAATCCTTAGAATTCAAATTACATCTCCTAAACTTTCCAATGATCCTCCCCGTGTATGATTTCGACTTATCATACGGAGGAACGATCCGTTTCTATTTGACAATCTCCCGTCCAAAAGACCGAAGTGCGCTTCCGAGCCACATTTGACCTAAATCCATATCCCATACCTGGGAGAAATCTATGGACTCCTGAAGGTATCTAAAATACATTTCTAAGGATATTCCCCGTGCATTTACTCTTATAATTCGAGAGAAATAGCCACATTTCTAGTGATTCGTTTGTGAGAGAATCCCGATAGTATTTGAATCAAAACGAATTTTTGGAAAGTAACATAATGATCAATCGGTGGAAATTTGCGGTTAAATTTTTGGCTTCACATGCACCCATGGAAAATAGATACTTGAGCATATAAATATATGGTGATTATTTTTTCAAAAGTTTAAATTGTAGAATTTCTAGGTACTTTGAATTTTTGAGTCGAAAATGAATTTTGTGGGTATATTCACTGCAAACCCTCACGAGACACAACTCGTCCTACTAGGGTAGCCTAGGGGTTTAACGGTTTGTTGCATATGCTAAATATAATCGTTTACCCTCGAAAGTGGTATTCTGTCTCTATCACGTGTTTTGTTGAGTATTTGACCATGCTTCAATTCTTTTACATTGCTCGGGACGATCAAAGTTCTAAGTTAGGGGGATTTGATTAGGCATAAATTCTTCCTATTTATCCCCTTAATTTAGAAGCGCTTATCACCTCATACTATGTAAACGGCGTTGGTTTATCTCATATTTTTTATACTGACATTTTCGATACTGTGCATCGAGTTTTAGGTATTTCTCTTACATTTTGCAGGAAATACATGCAAAAGAAGAAAAGAGAAAACTGAAATTCAAGAGAGAAAGTCAAACGGTAAGAGAAGGAAAGTCAAGGGGCAATTTCATAATTTTACACCCAGAATTCGAACACTAACTCCCATGAATAAGTTAAAGTTCGTGGATCCACGACCGCGTAGGAAGAAACGACATCCAAATTCGAGTTACGAGTGAAAAGTTATGAAGGTTTGAAATTGAGAAGAAATCATGGCAACACAAGGAAGAAAAGACTTAGAAAAAATTTCAACTCAATTTTCGCGTCAACACTAGAAAAGTGAACCGGTTCGGCCCAGTGAAGAAAAAAAAGTGAACTGGTTTGGCGGGCGGAATTTCCAATTTTTTTATTTCGAAAAAAGAGTTGTGCATGGTTGGATCACTTAATATAACGTGATGTACTTAATTATTTTTCATACCAGACTTTAGGGAGATCTTTTTTTCATATATTTAGAGGGTTGTTGCACCCAAGAACCCTAGGGTTTTATTTTCATCAACAATACTCAAGTTTTATACAATAATTCAAGGTTTTCTTCTCCAAAGTTTGTGTTCTTCATCTCTACTCTTCAAGATTAACTTTTCTTCGCATGTTTTCCATATTTTCTGATATTCGTGTTTACATGTTTAGGTTTTCTTTCGTTTTGATTATGATTACATGAACCATAGTTTATAAGTTTTTCCTTAAGAACACAATGTCTAGCTAGGTTTTTCAGGATTGGGATGCATAAATCCAACCCGATGTGGTTTGCATGATATAAAAGTAATTTTCGGAATTAAATGATTGATTCGATCGTGTTGACTAGTCGTTACAAACATCGTAGGACTTTTAACCTCGTTTGCCCTAGGTAACCGGGGTGTTTAAGAGTGCGATGCGTGTATCAACTATGTCAGCACTGTTGTTATTTTTACTTTTGATTATGTATGATTTAGGATTGTACCCTCATATATGTAATGCTTGAGATTAATAAAATTTGGGTTTAATCATTTATTTCAGTTCACGATTGCTTTTATATCTGGTAAACATACTAGGATTTGGGGGATTGTAGTCCAACCTTATCTCTCATTCATATTTATTAATCCGTATTTTTTAGTTTAATTAGGTTTAGTTAACTTCTTTAGTTTTCCCCTTTTTCCTTTCTCACCCATCATCATCTTTTACACTTTATTTTTAAAGTAATAAATCAATTAAAATCTATAGAACATTCCACGTGGATTCGATACAAAGACAAGCCGCTATACTTCATAAGAGTATAGTTAAAGTTTAGGTTTTTTTGTACTGTGGTCGGAAGCCGATAATAATGATTGGCGTATTTACATGGACGCTCGGTTTTCTCCTCGATCAACCCCATACTAGCCTGCTCTAAGAAATAAGGGGTCATCAATTGTTAAAATTGGATGAGACCCCCTTTGTCTCCTTATTTCCTAACCTTCTCAAGGTTCTTGGTGGTTTCAACAATTAAGCTCAGGTTGGATTTAACTGATATAGTGGCCTTAGCCCATCGTTGGGGGACTCGGGGCTCAGAGGCATTGCAAGGGACATCGGGAAAAATTCTCTGTCTCTCGATATGAAAACTAACATCGTTTCTAGTTGTGATTGGAATTTGGGTTACTAGCAGAGCTTTTTTTCTCAAACTTCCTAGCTACGAGGTGATAGTATTCAGGCTGAGTCTTAGGGGACGAGACAGTGTAACATCCTCTGAAGACATTAACTGTGAGGTATGTGCGGTGAGCTACCCTCCACAGTAAGATAAAACCGAGAATAACTCTCCAGGCATTTGTCGAAAGTTGAGAAGAGGCAAGACCAAGACTATCCATAATCGTTCGTAGAGACGGATGCACAGTTAGCCTGAAGCCGACCTTAAACATCTATTCATATATGCAAATTTCACCCTCTCATCCTTGAAATTCTCTCTCATCGACTGAGGGTGCTCTCACATGGATGGAAGGTCCAATTCCATAGAGATGTCTTCATAGAAAGAGGTCAACCTCAGTCACTATAATGACGTAGGATTCAACGCATGATGTGTTAAGTGTGCCCTCAACTACATCATCATCATCGTCTTGGTCTGCAGTCGGGATGACACCCGGGGCATGGGAAGTGCTATCAAAGTTCTACCACAGAACAATAGTTAGAGGAATGGCATCTATTGGGGGTGGCATAGCAACATCCACTCTCGGCCCATCATGGGACGAGAGGATCTGTATAGAATAATTCGACCCTTGGGAAGACTTAGATTGGTTTGATAACGAATCGGCTTGGTCCAATGACTCGAACCTATTGGATGACTCAGCTTGAAAAGAAGATGAGGCTCTTAAAGAACCCTGAGCCTCCTCACACCCATCATATGGGACTTCCATTGCCACTTGGAAAGAGTCGACACTCTCAGCAATCGACCCAGACATGGAGTCACTAAGTTCTATAACTAGAGGACGAATGGTTGCAAGAGGGATAGGATAGATAAAATGAAGAGGAAAGGCTTCGGCCCTGCACCTGATAGCTTCCCCGGCCTCGTGATTTCTGATCTCCCTGAAGAACCTCTCTTTGAGAGTAGGGAAATCCTCAGCTAGCTCGTATAGTTTCCTCAACATCCAAAAGACGACCCTCAACTTGGTGGAAATAATGGAAAATGGGCAAACAGCTAAAGGTTTGACTGGATTTTACTAAAACATCTAATGCAAGGAATATGAAAATTTGAGACTAAGAACACTCAAGAATAGGACAACTTATTCACCGGAGAAGATGACCGGTGATTCACTGGAGTGACCTGACAAGAATAAAACATAGAGGAGAAACCCTAAAACCACCAATAAACACTCAAACCCATAACTCCCAAATCAATTTTTTCATCCTTAAAAACCACCTAACAGTCACCCAACGCAGGTGCTGAAAAAGTTATAAACTCGTCGAAAAAGAAACACAAATGTAAAAATGGCTAAAATGATGAAAAGAGAGTGAGCAAGGGAAAAGATGTGTACCTGGAAAGTTTCCCTAGGATGGTAACCATCGGAGAGTCGAGAAAATGGCCACAAAGTTCTTAGGAGGTGGAAGAAAGAGAGAAGGAGCCTGGAACTGAAAAGCTTAGAGAGAGAAAATATAGCACGTAAGTGAGGAAAGCGAAATGGTTTTGGAATTAAACATTTTTAAATCCCCTAATGATGGGTTTTAACTCTTTATGCTCCCATTATTAGGGCACAACTTCCAAGGTGAACACATGCTGCCACCACTACTTGGGTATGGAACACGAATGCACTGCTTCTTCACCGTAACACCACACCACATAGTCTACCGCGTGTTAATATCAAACCAGATACGTAATCCTTTGCACGAAATGATTCTAAATCAAGATGAAGAGAATAAATTTCTTGGTGCCCACAAAACAAGATCTCAAAGTATATAAAATAATGAAACTTGGATCTTAAATACTTTGGGTGAAACTAGGGTTTGGAGATTTTGGATATGTATAGGAACATGTTTTTCTCCAAAAGTCATTCTTAGAAAAAATGTCTGAACCCATTTATATAGAAAACAAGTTTTTTGAGGAGGCACATTTTTTAAGAAAACTTGTTCAAACAAAAACAAGTCCTTTTGAACGAAACTTCTAACTCATTTAAACTCAGAAAAAACTGATTCGAAAAAACAACCAATCTCGTCTGAACGAGCTTCGAACGATATTATTTATGTAAAAAGAAACTATCAGTTGATGTTTGTTTGAATGAACTATTAAACTCATTCGAACGAAACCTATAAAGTCATTCGAACGAATTAAAAAAAACTTTTAAAAATAACGCTAAACATTTTATAAAAAAAAAACACTCAAAAATAAAATTCCAAGGATAAAACTTCATAAGCATTAATATCTTGAGATCCTAAAAAATATAAGGATGAAATATGACACAAAACACGGCACGATAAGTAATCTCTGAAACTTTGTCACTAAATCTTCAATCAAACAGTCATAGGCTTGAAACGTCAACGACACAAGGCCTAAAGTATGACTCAAAATATTTTGTCAAGTATCAAAACAATATATACAAATTTTCTCAATCGAAATTTTTTTCTTACATGGATAAACCGCCTTTCGATAATCCTAAGGAGGTGAGACTCGTCAATCCGCAATACGAGAAATCATCTCGTGATGTCTTTGAATCCCAAGATGAAGTGGAAGATTGGAGAGAGTAAGTAACTACGTATATAACTTATTTTTGTTTCATTACCTGAAATTCTCTATATTACCATCTAAACTCTACAATTTCATGAAAACATTTAGGAAGTATGAACGCAAAATGGCGATAAATTAGAAGATAAGTGATTTTAGGGCATTGATGTCAAAAGAGGTAATTCCCACCTCTTCTATTACGGCTATTTGTGTATGTATGGTAAAACATACCCTAATACCGTTAAAAATGCAAATTTTAAAGAAAGGTGATGTGCCTTCAAGACTTGCACGCCTAGCCAAAGATCATAGTTTTCGTGCGAAGGAGTTTAAAAAATTCCACAACAATGGTTTTGGTTTTATCTCATACTCTTGTAAGGAAAAACTATTAATTCAAGACAACTAAATATTAATTTCTTCCCTGACTTCTTGTGTAGCTGCTAAAAGCAATAGACATCCAAAGGACACGGAGTTGGCCTATTATGGGATTAAGTTGATACTCCCTTAAAACTTGTAATCATATATTTATCTAAGATAAAGAGCAAAGATTGATTTATCGATGAGCCTTTTATTTGTGCCTTTCAAAATTTCAAGAAGGTATTCTACTCTAAGTGCATAAACGACGATAGATGGTTTGTTGTTATGCATGCACGGAAGGGTTTAACTACTCAAGCAGTCGAATTAAAGGCCCCTAGAAATTTCCAGTCAGTTCTTGATGACAATCCTAATTTGACCATTATTTTAGTAAATTTAGATGAAGATTAGGTTTCAAAACATAATATTATTATCATTTAGCTAACTCTTGTATGACAACCCTATTTGTACAGTATCTATTAGAATAATCCTTGTATTTATTTAAGTTTATGTATCTTCGACTCATATATTTAGTTCTCTTGCACTTTCTTCCCCATCCCTTACATTTTGATAAATATCATTTTTTAGATATTCTTAAGTTTTAAAAATGACATTGATAACAAATCGCCAATCTGAGATAACCACACAAATGGTCAAGGATTCTGTTAATCTTCAATATTTGTGTGGTTACCTCGATTGGTGGTTACGAATTCTGTTGATGTTCAATATTTTAGTTTGTATCACTAATCCCACTCTTTTTATTATCATATATACATTCACATATATTTTTATAAGTAAAAAAAACCCAAAAAATGGGGCCTATAACACAATTCCTAATTTAGAGTGTTCTCACAATTTCAACACATTTCAATATATTTTCATAAATTAAAAGAGACACCTTAGATTTGGATTATGGGTCAGACTCTAACTTTGTTCATCTTATGAACTACATAGACTTTGATACCATTTTTGGCTACATAGGTGTCCCGGAGTTGTATTGGGATTCAAGTCCTTTGTTACTTACCCTTTGGAACATTTTGAAGTCTTGTCTGCAAGCATAGTTAGAGAAGGAATATTTTGAAGTCTTGTTTCATGAAAGGAAATAATCATTGCATTGGATTTTGATAACGATATTGTGATGTTATTATCATATTCACGCAAGCATGCATTGTATTATTATTTGTGTTGAATAATTTGATGGCTTTAGTTAGTTAATTTGTGTTATATTATTACTTTTTGATTTATGGATTGCTTAGTGAAAAAATATTTATTTCTGGAAATGTAAACAAGTTTGAAAAATGTAGAGGTTTTTTTGGGATGCAGAAAATTAAAATAGAAAAATGGACACGGTTTTTATCTGTGACCAAAGCTGTGACCATTTAAAATCATAAAATAACCGTGAATATATATTTTATAATTTTAAATGGTCACACTATAAATAAGGGTTTAGGATCGTGACTAATAATAGTTTTCCTTTAAATGGTCACACTTGGGGACACGATTTTAGACCGTGACCACTAGGTCACGATTTTGGACCGTGACCAGCCAAGCACCATCGATGTCACCCACAGGACCGTAACTCATAATTTTGTCACTTCAATATGGCCACGTTCCAAAATTGTGACCCATAAGCCTTATTAATGGTCCAAAACCGTGACCATAGGCCTATTTTGGTGTAGTGAGTATAATCCAAGTATTTTGCTAAATAAGTCATAAGCCGTGTACTTTGATAAAAATGGCAGTTAGACCACAAGGAAATGAATTTAATGAAAAGTGAAATACTTTTATCAAAGGATTAATCGGAGTAAACTTAAGAAGGAACTGAAGCCCTTGGGTGAGGCTTCAACTTAGACCCAAAATAATGACCAGTAAAGCAATCGGTTGTGGAATTTATGGCAGACGAAGCAAGTTCGTAAACATAAATGGGATTTCATGAACTCCAGGTTGAAATGAAATGTATGAAAAGAAATAAAATTGATAAATTCCCGGATAAGGATGATTGGTTAGTAAATGATTACTGAATTCGTAATTCGATTTTTAAATAACAAGGTTCGAAATAATGGTAAATATGTAATGAGGAAAATTGGTGAACCTGAAACATAAATGAAATGAAGGACCATATCTTTGCGAATTAAAGGAATAATAAAAATATGACTACATGATGATAACATGGGTAACATAATTATATATGGGGAATTTGATGTGTTTCGAAAGGATAAAAAGATGAATAGTTAATAATTGGTTATGTGAGTAATTCCAGTGTGGGGGCACAATCCTAAGACTTGACATGTTTATGTGTGACGAATTCCTTTCAAAGACTAGGTACAAGTGTTAAAATGATGTTTTTTATAAAACCCTGGGATTGTGTTAATTTAAGTATAAATGGACATTTTTTAAAGAAAAGTGAACGATTTAAAAGTAGTCTAAGAGTGAACCCAAAAAATGGGGCCTATAACACAATTCCTAATTTAGAGTGTTCTCACAATTTCAACACATTTCAATATATTTTCATAAATTAAAAGAGACACCTTAGATTTGGATTATGGGTTAGACTCTAACTTTGTTCATCTTATGAACTACATAGACTTTGATACCATTTTTGGCTACATAGGTGTCCCGGAGTTGTATTGGGATTCAAGTCCTTTGTTACTTACCCTTTGGAACATTTTGAAGTCTTGTCTGCAAGCATAGTTAGAGAAGGAATATTTTGAAGTCTTGTTTCATGAAAGGAAATAATCATTGCATTGGATTTTGATAACGATATTGTGATGTTATTATCATATTCACGCAAGCATGCATTGTATTATTATTTGTGTTGAATAATTTGATGGCTTTAGTTAGTTAATTTGTGTTATATTATTACCTTTTGATTTATGGATTGCTTAGTGAAAAAATATTTATTTCTGGAAATGTAAACAAGTTTGAAAAATGTAGAGGTTTTTTTGGGATGCAGAAAATTAAAATAGAAAAATGGACACGGTTTTTATCTGTGACCAAAGCTGTGACCATTTAAAATCATAAAATAACCGTGAATATATATTTTATAATTTTAAATGGTCACACTATAAATAAGGGTTTAGGATCGTGACTAATAATAGTTTTCCTTTAAATGGTCACACTTGGGGACACGATTTTAGACCGTGACCACTAGGTCACGATTTTGGACCGTGACCAGCCAAGCACCATCGATGTCTCCCACAGGACCGTAACTCGTAATTTTGTCACTTCAATATGGCCACGTTCCAAAATTGTGACCCATAAGCCTTATTCATGGTCCAAAACCGTGACCATAGGCCTATTTTGGTGTAGTGAGTATAATCCAAGTATTTTGCTAAATAAGTCATAAGCCGTGTACTTTGATAAAAATGGCAGTTAGACCACAAGGAAATGAATTTAATGAAAAGTGAAATACTTTTATCAAAGGATTAATCGGAGTAAACTTAAGAAGGAACTGAAGCCCTTGGGTGAGGCTTCAACTTAGACCCAAAATAATGACCAGTAAAGCAATCGGTTGTGGAATTTATGCCAGACGAAGCAAGTTCGTAAACATAAATGGGATTTCATGAACTCCAGGTTGAAATGAAATGTATGAAAAGAAATAAAATTGATAAATTCCCGGATAAGGATGATTGGTTAGTAAATGATTACTGAATTCGTAATTCGATTTTTAAATAACAAGGTTCGAAATAATGGTAAATATGTAATGAGGAAAATTGGTGAACCTGAAACATAAATGAAATGAAGGACCATATCTTTGCGAATTAAAGGAATAATAAAAATATGACTACATGATGATAACATGGGTAACATAATTATATATGGGGAATTTGATGTGTTTCGAAAGGATAAAAAGATGAATAGTTAATAATTGGTTATGTGAGTAATTCCAGTGTGGGGGCACAATCCTAAGACTTGACATGTTTATGTGTGACGAATTCCTTTCAAAGACTAGGTACAAGTGTTAAAATGATGTTTTTTATAAAACCATGGGATTGTGTTAATTTAAGTATAAATGGACATTTTTTAAAGAAAAGTGAACGATTTAAAAGTAGTCTAAGTGTGAACCCAAAAAATGGGGCCTATAACACAATTCCTAATTTAGAGTGTTCTCACAATTTCAACACATTTCAATATATTTTCATAAATTAAAACAGACACCTTAGATTTGGATTATGGGTCAGACTCTAACTTTGTTCATCTTATGAACTACATAGACTTTGATACCATTTTTGGCTACATAGGTGTCCCGGAGTTGTATTGGGATTCAAGTCCTTTGTTACTTACCCTTTGGAACATTTTGAAGTCTTGTCTGCAAGCATAGTTAGAGAAGGAATATTTTGAAGTCTTGTTTCATGAAAGGAAATAATCATTGCATTGGATTTTGACAACGATATTGTGATGTTATTATCATATTCACGCAAGCATGCATTGTATTATTATTTGTGTTGAATAATTTGATGGCTTTAGTTAGTTAATTTGTGTTATATTATTACTTTTTGATTTATGGATTGCTTAGTGAAAAAATATTTATTTCTGGAAATGTAAACAAGTTTGAAAAATGTAGAGGTTTTTTTGGGATGCAGAAAATTAAAATAGAAATGGACACGGTTTTTATCTGTGACCAAAGCTGTGACCATTTAAAATCATAAAATAACCGTGAATATATATTTTATAATTTTAAATGGTCACACTATAAATAAGGGTTTAGGATCGTGACTAATAATAGTTTTCCTTTAAATGGTCACACTTGGGGACACGATTTTAGACCGTGACCACTAGGTCACGATTTTGGACCGTGACCAGCCAAGCACCATCGATGTCTCCCACAAGACCGTAACTCATAATTTTGTCACTTCAATATGGCCACGTTCCAAAATTGTGACCCATAAGCCTTATTCATGGTCCAAAACCGTGACCATAGGCCTACTTTGGTGTAGTGAGTATAATCCAAGTATTTTGCTAAATAAGTCATAAGCCGTGTACTTTGATAAAAATGGCAGTTAGACCACAAGGAAATGAATTTAATGAAAAGTGAAATAATTTTATCAAAGGATTAATCGAAGTAAACTTAAGAAGGAACTGAAGCCCTTGGGTGAGGCTTCAACTTAGACCCAAAATAATGACCAATAAAGCAATCGGTTGTGGAATTTATGGCAGACGAAGCAAGTTCGTAAACATAAATGGGATTTCATGAACTCCAGGTTGAAATGAAATGTATGAAAAGAAATAAAATTGATAAATTCCCGGATAAGGATGATTGGTTAGTAAATGATTACTGAATTCGTAATTCGATTTTTAAATAACAAGGTTCGAAATAATGGTAAATATGTAATGAGGAAAATTGGTGAACCTGAAACATAAATGAAATGAAGGACCATATATTTGCGAATTAAAGGAATAATAAAAATATGACTACATGATGATAACATGGGTAACATAATTATATATGGGGAATTTGATGTGTTTCGAAAGGATAAAAAGATGAATAGTTAATAATTGGTTATGTGAGTAATTCCAGTGTGGGGGCACAATCCTAAGACTTGACATGTTTATGTGTGACGAATTCCTTTCAAAGACTAGGTACAAGTGTTAAAATGATGTTTTTTATAAAACCCTGGGATTGTGTTAATTTAAGTATAAATGGACATTTTTTAAAGAAAAGTGAACGATTTAAAAGTAGTCTAAGAGTGAAATTTTCCAAAATTAACCATGTGAGTTAAAGGATTAAAGGATATTTTATAATAAAATGACAACTTGTGAAGAAAATGGTTAATGATATTTAACCGGACTTGAAGATAACATTTTGGAAGTAAAACTTGATTAATGTGTATATTATATTGCAGTTGCATGTGGAGTTGTGATAGAACTATATGAGTTATTATATTGCATTCATTCTTTCTTTCCTTCGTTTCTATATAGTATTTTGTTAGGGAACACCTATTGGGTATTGGCTCACCCCCATTACCTTTGTTATGGCAGGTAAAATGAGATTACATCTTTTAAGAGCGTAACTAATCCTTATATCTTATATCGGTAGCTCTGATCACTTGAACCCTAGGATAATGCCCAATAGATTATACACTTATCATTATTACGCTTATATGCTCTGAAATGAAATTGCATGCTTATTCAGTAATTTTAATCAATTAAAATGCACTCAAAAAATTATTTAGGTTGTTTCACATCACTACACACTTAACACAGTCGGATTGAACAGGGTTAACCCACGAGTAACCCTAAAATTCGGTTGGGGGCAATATAACTTGGTATAAAATATTTAGATCCATGTTACTTTTGGGAGTGATGTGGAGTCGTGATATTGGAATTTGGTCCTTTGGCCAATAAGTTCAGCTTAGGATTCAGCCTTATTAGGCTAGTGGAGACTCGGGTTATACGCGCATATGACTACGGAGTTGGTGTTATGAATTTCGACATCCTTAAGGGATTTTTCTCATCAACCACAAGGGACTGGAATTTAATCATTGTGTTACCTTCTATCAGTACAAGTTACCTCGTAATGAGTCAACCTCATAAGTTCTAGCAACTTCTAGCAACCGATTGGGATTATTTAAATTCATGTGACGTATCATGATATTTAGTAGTAATACATTTATGAAATGTTGTGAAGTTACACCTAGGAAATCAAAATACGTTTATCAAAAAAATTGCAACTAGTGGTGACCTCACTATTGGGGACAATAAGGCATTCTAATTTTGGCACCCACCTTTAGTATAAGGGCATGGTGATGGTTAAGAAAGTCTCGAGATGGGAATTTTGTCTCTTTGTAAATCCCCATTGCGTCAAAATCCCTAGACACAGATAGCATTATTGTAAGAGAAATAAAGTTGTCTATAAATGTTGGCCCTATCAATGAACATATATCATATGTAAGTACTCAAAAAGGAATATAAGATTGTGATGACTCACCCCTGAGTCATAACAAGGGTTGGTAGGACATCCATACGTTAGTGTGTTATTTATGGAATAATTGAACAAAATTAGCTACAAGTGGTATCAACATGTGAAATCATTAATACGAAGTTCATTGTCCTCCTAAGTGAGGACCAACAACTAAAATGATCCTAGACATTGTGTCTTCCTCAATTATGGCATGTCTTCTAAGGTAAAACTTCCATGGGATCAAGTCAAATGCTAATTTTATTCATGGGTCGAATTTGAGGGATTCATCGTTTAATGACAAGGTCTCCCACGCCTCTGAAAGGAAGTAATTATAATAAACTTTATAGGTCGACAGTGGTAATAAAGTTATGGGTCGACATTGGTAATACTTCATGCATAAGATTAGTAGCAGCAGTAATCACTGAATAACTGACTTTATCAATTTAGTCAGTAATGGAATTCATGGCTCGTTATAAAATTTAGAGGTTAGATAGCCTCATAAAATTCATGCGTAACAGTTTGCATTGTGGGAAAAGACTAATATGGTTTATGTAGCTCAATAACAACTCTGGCATTCGAGTTCATTCGACTACCTAGAAGTGACTCAGATGTCATACATTGGTACTAACGTCCTAACAATAGCATCTTAGCATAATGAGGTATTTGGTAAGTAGGAAATGCATATGGAGACTCATAAATTTTCGACAAATGGCAGTTGTGGAATCATCACTTTCATTAATGGAAATTAAGGCTCAAGTGTGAGATCAACATGCACCATCAGCTGGCATTACTATATTTGAGAGTTTTCACATCTCAGCCCAATTTTGATAATAAGAACAGGTGTGGTTCTTCGCACTCCTTGTATAGGAATTGAAATTTAAGTAGGTGGTGTTAATTCGAACAAGGTTCAAGCATCATGACTTTTCAAAATGAATCGACGCTATTTTGTTCATTTAGCAGGTAGGTTATGCGAGAGAGAGTTATTGACACTATTTTGTTCATTTAGTAGGTAGCTTATGTGGGAAAAAGTTATTTCGGATTTATTAATCGTATCATAATAAATTTAATGACAAAAGTATCCATTTTAGGGTGTACATAGCTAAGTCAAATATTTTTAGCAATGACATCAATAGGAAAATAATTCATATTATTCTGAGACAACACGGTCCATGGTTCGTTAGGTTTTGTTCCAAGCCTTAATTCAGGACACGTCGTTTTTGTATAGACTAAGGATGATTTCGAGTTATGATGTCTAGGAAAGGTGAGTAATGTCTTAAAATTTTCTCATGACACGCCTTGTGTGATCATTAAGTTTGAAAAAATATATAGACTTCGCCTATAAGTAGGGAAATATCGCCTTGTGTTATCCTTAGTGGTGGTACCCTCATCCTTATTACGTAAGGTTTGCAACCTCATCATTAGGTTTTGGTAGTGGGTTGATATCCTAGGTCGTTCATATCCCAGCTAAAAGCTACATCGATTTTCAGTGGGTGAAACTGATTGCACATTTAATTATGTAAACTGATAGTCTACACGCACATAATCCCTTGAGTTTTAGGATAGATTATTATGACTATTCATTGTATCCAAGTTATTTTTTTAATTGTTTCTAATAGTTATAAATTATCACTCGGTTGTCTTCTCGTTATGATGATAGTATTGGCTCAGTGTTAGATGCGACAGGCATGGTTGATGCATTGTGGTAATTGAGCCCTTTAAGTCAAAGAATCATTATATAGAATTCCATGAATGTCCTAATACGATTTGGTGATATGAGTAATTGTAATTACATTACATATAGTTGATTGTTTCATTAGAATGGATAATTCGTTATATGCAGTGAGAAAATATTATTTTGTTAGCTCTTGAGAGTTAGAGTATGAAATACAAATAAGGACGACTAAGTAAATTTGATGACTTGTCCACTTTGTTTGGAAAATTGAAATGGTTATGGATCAAAATAAGAATTTGATTAATGGACTTAATACTAGTATTTTTTTATATTTTGTCACCAGGAATTTCTACGTATGGTTTCATTATGCTTCAGCATGTGTTTACACAGTCAAATGTACCACCTTTGCGTAGAATTGTAAGATTTAGAACCTAGGAGTAGTTTCGGGAATTGTTAGGTACTTAGAGCATAGTCCTGGATAATATTAGAGTAACTAAGTTAATTGTTAATAAACACGTTCTGGAATTTGTTACTTCCTTAAGAACAAAAGTTAGATATCCCTTGGTTGAGCAAAGGAACATATCCTAGGAATGGGAATTGGGACTAGTTGTATATTGACAAGTGTTATGGGTAATCCATAAGTATGGAAGTAAAGATGAATTATATATAGGTGTATATAGTAAATTGTGATCTCTGGGTATTAGGATAGAGGCAAATTTCATAGAACAAATTGATATTCACGATTTTACGCAATGAGGTGAGGATGATGGGAATAGTAATAGGGAGATGGAAGGTACTAGAACTTAAGGTGATTGTGTGGGAATTATCATTGATATGTGTTTTAAGGTTTGTGGTCTAGTGGTAACTAATAGATATTTAATGTTCCTGGGTAAGAATTTAAAGGATGAAAATGAGGGAAGAATGTAATACCCCATATTTCAATAAGGACCTAAGTGGTAAAAATCATGTTGATTTTGTGCATCGTGGCACCTTTACGAAAAAAATTATTTGATATTAGTTCGAATGTTTAATTTTACGGTTAGATTAAAATAGTTATTGAGGTTGTATTGGAAATTTATTAATGTGTGAGGGACATAAGTAGGCGAGAAATTAATTAATATGAATAGTTAGGTGTAGAAACTTATTTTGGAGAGTTTAAGGAATAATAATTATAATTCTATAGTTAACATTTTCAATTAGGTTGGTATCAACTGTTATATAACGATAATGGATGGGAAATTAAAATAAAGTTTAATTCAAAAATAGTAACAAGCTAGTAGCCGGGAGTAACAAGAGTTATAGAAAGAAGGTAAAGAATTCAAAAAAAAGATTTGGACCCATGGGAGCCTCCATAACGGCTTACTCAACCACTATAACGGCCCAAGGAACCGCTATAGTGGGAGGAAAGCATCGCCATGATGGTTAGGAGAGAGGAGTGAGATTGGATCGCTAAAATTTCGAAACATGGTATTTCTTTAACCGAAGAAAATGCTGAAATTTTAACACGTGTTCACTGAGGACCCTCTATAACGAGAGGGAGGCACCTCCATGGCGGATAAGAACCGAGAGTCAGATTGGATAGATAAAAATTCGAAACTTGCATTATTTTAATAAGCAAAATCACAAACATTTCAACAGAAGTTCACTGAATGGCATACCCATGTGTTCTCCCTATTTTTAAGTAGAACAAGAAAACTCCTCAAACCATCCAGCCAAAATGTTAGAGAATGTAACCCATTTTTCTCTAAGTTCCCCTTTTCTGCTAAAACAAATATAAACCTATACTAGTGAGTTTGAGGGAGTTATAAGGGTTATTTTGTGGTGTTTGCTAGTGTAAAAGCAATGAAAATTTATTATGGAGTGTAGTTTTAATCTAGAAAGGTTGGTAGCTGTAAAAGAAAGTTTTATAATTACTCATTAAATTTTTAAGTTTGGCATATTCTATTACACCTGTACATCATCATATACATTCTCAAGAGCTTAAAACGAAGACAAGTTAGTGATCGAATGTGATAATCGAAGATCGAAGAGTTGAGATCGTCACTACAATCATCGAAGAAGGTATAGGAGTTTGAATTAGTGTAATCATTACGTTCAGGGGTATTTTAAAGTTGTTTGAACCCAAAATATTTTTATAATGTTTTTTTTGAAAAAATTGCAAAGTCATTAAAATGGCATTTGGTTATCGTTCGAATGAGTATATGTACCTCGTTAGAATAACTTCGAATGAATTTTGAATGAGATCAATTTTGGAAACTTTTTGCCCATTCTGCTTTCATGTCAGATATGTCATTAGAAGTGGTTCGATCCAAAGGCCACCACGCGAACCTTGTAGCAATCAATTGTTTCATTATACTTTTACTTTACTTTCTCTTGTATAACCAAGACCACCTGCAGCAAAAAAGATTATTATTCAAAGATAGTTTACCATACCTGTTTATTTTTATTTTATTTGGGATCATATTCCGAATAGAAATAAAAAGGGGGAAAGAGGTACTCATCTATTTGGGTTAGGAAATCCATTTTAGAGGCGCTAAATGTTATATTGGTTGATTATTAAATGCTTGCACATGATTATTCCGATGATATATCTTACGGTTTATTTTGTTCGCATGTTTTCATACACTAGCTCTTGTGCTTCATGTTATATATGTTTGTTAGTTCTATGATGTTCATACTTTTGTATATTAATTTTTTATTTATTGGGTCTTATTAAAAAATACAAAAAAGATTTTGTTAGTCTTTTGAGTTGTTTTTGTTAAATTTATATCTTTTTGAAAATTGTTTGAAAACTCAAAAGCTTTTCGATTTATGTGTAGTTTAGATTTACACAATTTGTATGGCATATTGGTGTGTTTGAATCAAATTCATTCCATGTTTTTGTAAGCCTGGGACATTTGATTATGATTTTCTTGTCCTTGATATTGTTTGCATGGAGTAGTTTGAAAATGACTTTCTTAATAATTTCACTTTTTATATGCCTCCTCACACACATGCACGAGATTTTTTGTATTTCAACTTTATATGTTACATGGGCTAAGTGAGATGTTCTCCTAACAATCTTATCATATACATACCATTGGCCGTGCATTTGTGAATTTGTTGAAAATATGATTGTGCACAAGAAAAAGCTACTAATGAAGAAATATTCCGTGCGTGAAAGACCACCATTGGCAGTAGCCTAGAAAGTTAAGAGGCAAAAGAAAATAACATATTGCTAAGGCCAAATTTTATTTTATTGAGTCTTTAATTAAATTGGTATCTTCAAAATATGAGAGTATAAAAATAATATATCTATAACTTTGAGGGTGTCATAAGTTGAAGATCAACGAATTTGTACAATAAGTCCTAGTTATTTCATATTTGACGCTATTGATTTGAGAATCATTATTGATACCAAATTTAGTCTGCTGACATGGACCAATCACTTGAAGACACGTGTCTTCTACATGGAAAATACAAATACTTTAGACGAGCAACTCAGGCGCCCCGAGAAACTTAAGCGTACCGAGCAACTAAAGCGATCCGAGCTACTTAGCGTGCAGAGCACCCAAGTCAAGAGAATCAAAAGACAACTACGCATTATTATCATACAGATGTATATGTCTACTAGATAACAGTGCATTATCCTTTCATATGTACAGCCTCAAGGCTATAAATACAATGTAACCTCCTCATAAGAAGGGACTTTGGATCTCTTTGTAAACCTATTATCGAGATTCAAGGCAAACGGTTAGCAATACAAGACAGTGGATGTAGGCCATTTTCATAAGACTGAACCACTTTAAAACTCTTTTGTCTTATTTATTCATTTTCATCTGTGATTAATTAATTAGATATAATCTAGTTTTTTACATCAACAGATTGATGCCGTCTGTGGGAAACGACTATATTTAGCATTTTTCACCAAAACAATTCATCATCTATGGCTGAGAATCTGGAGTCCAGTAATCGAAATGCTGGGATCCCTCCAAACCCTTCTACTCCACTAGATGTTCAAGATCTGGCAGGAATAATGGCTAATTTATCCCAAGGTCAAACGACCATGCAAGAAACCATGCGTCAACTTATACAAACTGTTCAAGGTGGAGTGCTGGCCCAATCTGGACAACGAAGTGTTCAGAGAAATACCCATCTTCCATCCTCAAGAACAAGATGAATGCTATTCCCGAAGGTCTCTCAATCCAGACGTACCGAATCATATCGTACTAAAAGATCTAGTGATCCTTTGTATCAACCTGGCCAGACTTCATCAGTACGAGCTACAAATTCTCAATGGAATGTCACTCTAACTCCAGAAAGGACTAGCGCTCTGGAAAGGTTGAGTAGAGTCTCTCCTTTTGATCGTTTGGGCCCTAGTAGGAATATAAGTCCTCCTAGTCTTGCGTCGAGGAACTCTCAACGACCATCTGACCTAAGGGAAGGTTCTGCCCAATCACGCCCAGCAGCTCGTAATGAAATATCCCAATAGGAAAAATCAATGCGATCAGTTGCTCGAACAAATAGGCCCGAGGTGGGAAATAATGCATGGAAAGGCTCTATTCAAAGGTTAGAGGACAGATTAGGGGATATGGCCAAGGCCAAGAATCCCCTACAAAGAACTTTTATCCAACGGACACCATTTGTACAGGCAATTGTGGATTTTTCCACACCATCAAAATTCAAAGCTCCTATGATGACGCCTAAATACAATGGAAAAACTTACCCTGTCCTTCATATAGAATAATACCAAGCTTCTATCGACATCTATGCGGTTCCAGATGAGATGAGATGTAGGGAGTTTCAGGAACTCTCACCGGATCAGCCCAGATATGGTACAACAACCTTCCTCGGCGAAAGATCGCAACTTTCCTTCAGCTGGCAAAGCTTTTCATAGGGAATTTCTATTTTGGAGCAAAACCAGTTAAATGAGTAGCACACTTACTTAGTGTTAGATAGAAGCTAGAAGAAAGTACCAGGGTGTAAGGACATTTTTATCATATCCGAAATGTTTCATTTATTTATGTCGTACGCCGTTACATTTGGCATGTCTCTACACGATCGCACACGATGGCCTCAATCCGAATTCCGAGAATCAAGCATTTATGATCTCCATCATGTGTCCCTCATCTGCCTCAATGACTTCACGTTCCATGATTTTAGGCTCGTAATGCAAGAGGTACGCAAGAGAGGTCAAAATAGTGCAACAAAGCTTGATAGGGAAGTTCTAGGGAAATTTTGTAATTTTACAGCCATCGTCTGGAGGATTGGTCAACTGTAAAGTTGAAGAGCTTTCCGCAAAAAAGATATTGGAAGAAACGGCACCTCAATCCGAGCTACGGTGAACAAGTTATGGCCCGTTGAAAATGGAGTTATTTCCAAGAAAAAACCTTGGAATTTTTTTTAAGTGTTGAAAGCCCCTTTGACCAGCGAGTTTCCCCGAACCTAGCCCGAACTGGTTCGAGGGGGCGAATCAGTTCGTAGGGACCCCGAACCGGTTCGGGTACCCTGTACGATGGCAGAATTTTTGGTGTTTTTAAAACATGGGTCTCTTCATATATTTCCCTATAAATACCAACTTCGGGGGAGCTGTTTCATAAGACTTGCATAGACGAATTTGATAATACATATACCTCAAGTCTTCACCTTTTTGAGTCCCTAGACTCATGTTTTGATTCACACAACCTTGCCAATCCTTTGTGAATCAGTTTGCAACCCAAGAACACAGCCGCGTATCTATTCATACTCTTGTGGAGAAGACTGTTCTTCACTCCTGCCCTCCTGGAAAGGAAAACTTCCAGCCGCCAACTACAGAATCCGACACCTGAGGGTAATTCTTAGTCACTTGTATTTTCATTGTAATCCGAAATTGTACGTTACAATATTATAATGAAAATAAATGGTTTTGCCCTTTTGGGGGATTTTTCCTCACATGTATGTGTTTGAATGTTCTTGCATATGTTATCATCTTGTTCAACCACATATAGTTGCATGTTTAGGATTTAATTGACAAAAACTGTGTTTAATTAAATATTTTTTCTATTTTAACGCACGCGCACTCCTCTCAAATTGATATCAGAGCCAGTTACACAATTTTACTGTGTAATTTTCCGCAAAATTTTTCTAAGATATCAATTTTCTGAAAAATTGATTTTTGAAAAGGAGTGTGTTCATTATGGAGAAGTAATATAATAAAATGCCAGTTTTTGACGGGACAAACTATGCATATTGGAAAGCCCGTATGAGATCTGCTTTAAAAGCCATTGATGAACGTGTTTGGATTTTGGTTGAAAGAGGGTGGGCACCTCCCTCCGTTACTGTTGATAATGTGATCAATTTAAAACCTATCACTTCTTGGACTGAAGACGAATTTAAATGGTCATCATTCAATTCTAAGGGTCTAAGTGCTATTTATGGGTTTGTCACACCTGATGAGTTCAAACGCATAATGACGTGCACCACGTCAAAAGAGGCATGGGATGTTTTACAACTCACCCATGAAGGAACTAATGCTGTGAAAGAGTCTAAATTGCAGAATTTGACAACTCAATTTGAAACAATCACCATGCATAAGAATGAATGTTTTGATAATTTCTATGCTAGGCTTTCTGACATTGTTAATACTAGCTTTAATCTTGGTGAACATATTCCTAATGCTAGAGTTGTTAAAAAGATTCTTCGTTCTTTGCCTAAGCGTTTTATCCCTAAAGTCACTGTGCTAAATTCTATGGGTAATTTAAATACGCTAAAATTGGAAGAACTTGTAGGAGATTTGCAGACTTATGAAATTGATATGTTCCCTAAAATTTCTAGGTCTAAAGATAAGGTAATTGCACTTAATGCCCAAGAGATAAAGAGTGAGGGGTCGGCTAGAAAGAGGGTAGAGTCATCTAGAAAGAGAGAGACTGACACGTCAGATTCTGATTGTGATTTTAACTTAGATGATTTGGCTCTTTTTGCAAAAAAATTCAAAAGCATTCTCAAATTTAAGAAAAATGGCAATTTTAAAGATAAAAAGAAATTTGAGAAAAATAAGTTTGAAAAGAATAATGAAAAAGTTTTTAAAGATCCTCCTAAGAAAGAAAGTGAGAGATGCTTTGAGTGCGACGGTAGGGGTCATAGAGCCTTTGAGTGTGCCACACGTCTTAACAAAGAGAAAGGGAAGGATGTCCTTAATGCTACCCTTAGCGATGACAGTGAGGTCGAGTCGGTGGATTCTGGAGTTGAGTCACCGCATGAGTGTAACTTCACCGCATTCATGGCTAGTCATGTGAGCACTTCTAGTTCCTCTCATGATGATGAGGATGCTGCATCACAGGGACACCTCGACAGTGAAATCGATGTGAGTGAGGGGGAGGATGACACAAGTGAGAACGAGAGTGATATTCAACATGCCTACGCTGAGTTATATTCTGAGTCTTTTAAAACTAAAAAGCGTAACAAAGCGTTAGTTCTTAAGATCACCGGCTTAGAGGAAGATTTAAGAAAAGCGAGAGAGAGAGAGAGTCCTCCACCTGCACCGCCCTGAGAAAGAGAGAATCTACCTGTGTTGAGAAAGAGAGTTTGTTTAGAGAGAGAGAGAGAGAGAGAGAGAGAGAGAGAGAGAGAGAGAGAGTAATTTTGAGAAAGAGAGAGGGGACTTGACTAAACAAGTGGCTAGTCTTATGAGTGAGCTCCATTCCTCCATGAAGACTCGGAAGAAACTTGAAGCCCTTGTTGCCCAGCTGACTCATGATCTTGAGAAAGCACGGGAAGTCAAGGTACAAATCGAGGACAGATTAGGGAAAATGGGAAAGATGCTCCTCGGCCCCACTTTAGGTTTTGGTGATAGGCAGGGAATTGGTTATGATGGTTCCTCCACCTCCCAAATTATACCTGGATCAGTTCCTGCGTTTATTACAAATCCTTATGGCCATCGTCAAAAACCTAAAAGGAGAGTTCGACCAAGAAAAGCAAACCAAGGTCCGCTTTTGACTGTGTTCTTTTGTACTTATTGCAAAAGAAAAGGCCACCTCAGGGAGTTTTGCTATAGCATGGTCCGGACATAACGTACTACTGCTCCTCCACGTCATATTGATGAATTTTCTAGTCTGAGAGAGCGAGTTGAGTTTTTAGCTGCCACGTCTCAGAGTTTGATGGAGGAATTCCGACGGATGTCTTTCCCGTCAGTGAATGCTTATCACATTCCAGCTAAAACCAACAATAACAAAGGCAAACAAAAGTTTACCACTTCATGGGTGCCTAAAAAATATAAAAAGGCCTTTGTTGTTCATGTTGCTCTCAAAGCACATAATACCTCACATTGGTATTTTGACAGTGGATGCTCGAGACATATGACAGGTGATGCCTCATTTTTTACATATCTTGAGGATTATCAGGATGGCAGAGTCACCTTTGGAGATGGGAGCAAGTCTAGCATTGTAGGATGAGGTACTGTAGAGTTACCAGGATTTCCTAAGCTAGAGAATGTGTTATACGTCAAAGGTTTAAAAGTAAACCTTCTCAACATTAGCCAGCTGTGCGACACTGACTTTGCAGTAAAGTTTGACCGGGACGCGTGTAATGTCTACAATCAAGCCGGTAAACTTTTTATGCAAGGGGTGAGGACCGAGGATAATTGTTATGGGACTGAGCCTACTTCCTCACTTGTCTGCAACAGCGCCACGATCACTCCTATGTATCTGTGGGACCAACGTCTAGGTCACGTGAATATTAGAGATCTCACTCGCTTAGCTAAAAAGGACCTAGTACGTGGATTACCATCTCTTGGAAAGTCAACTTCGACGGTTTGTGGAACCTGTCAGTTGGGAAAATAAATTTGTAGTCCCCATAGGAAGTTGCATTCCATTACCACCTCTCGTGTTCTTAATCTTATACACATGGATCTTATGGGTCCCACTCGTACCGAAAGTATGGGTGGTAAGAGGTATATCCTCGTGGTGGTGGATGATTTCTCCAGGTACTCCATTGTAGGTTTTCTGAGAGAGAAATCCGATGCTGTAGAGTTTTTAATGACCAAGTGCCGTGTCCTGCAAAATCAACACGGAGTCACTATTAACAGGATACGTAGTGACAACGACACTGAATTTAAGGAAGCAAAGGTAGATTTGTTTTGTGATAGCCTTGGGATCAAACATGAGTTTTCTGCTGTGAAGTCTCCTCAGCAAAATGTGATTGTTGGGAGAAAGAATAGAACGATCCAGGAGATTGCTAGATCTATGCTTCTAGGTCGTAAAGTTTTTAGGATATTTTGGGCAGAGGCAGTGTCTACTGCATGCCACACGATGAATAGGGTTTATCTGCGTCCACACACACTTCAGACACTTTATGAGTTGTGGACTGGAAAGAAGCCCAACCTAGCATATTTTCGTGTTTTTGGTAGTAAATGCTACATCCTACGGGATATAGAGAAAATAAGAATGTTTGACTCCCGGAGAAACGAGGGAATATTGTTAGGCTATTCATTAAATAGTAGAGCGTACCGGGTTTTTAACCTGAAGAACTCTAAGGTTATGGAATCAATAAATGTCACCATGCAAGATGACGAACCTCCGATGATTATTGATCCTAACCTTCAGTGTGTGGATGAGGACTTGTCTGACAGTGATCTACTTGTCCCTCACCCACACTCTGTGGTCCCCACTCCTGTGTTAGGGGACACACCTGCTTGGGTTCTCAAGAGTCATGACCCTTCTTCCATTGTTGGTGATCCCACTCTTGGGGTCAAGACTCGTGCTCAGCTAGAGAACGTTGTTAGCCATCTCTGCTACACGTCCAAAGTCGAGCCCAAGAATCATAAAGAAGCACTCAAGGATGAACACTGGATATCTGCTATGCAGGATGAGTTGCTTCAGTTTAAAAAGAATAATGTCTGGGAACTAGTCCCCCGACCTAGTGAGGCTAATGTGATATGTACCCGGTGGATTTTCAAGAATAAAATGGATGAAAATGGTACCATAATCTGAAATAAGGCTAGGTTGGTCGCTCAAGGATACACACAGATAGAGGGTGTAGACTTTGGGGAGACATTTTCTCTTATTGCGAGGCTTGAGTCCGTCCATTTACTACTCGCCATCGCATGTCATCTGCGCTTCAAGTTATATCAGATGGATGTCAAGAGTGCCTTTCTGAATGGGATTCTACAGGAGGAGGTTTACGTGGAACAACCAAAAGGAAGACCCTAAGCACCCGGAGCACGTATACTATCTGAGGAAAGCCTTATATGGTTTAAAGCAAGCACCCCGTGCTTGGTACGAGAGGCTAACTTCCTATCTCTTAGCTCGTCGCTTCAAGAGAGGGGGAGTTGATATGACGTTGTTCGTCAGGAGAGATGACGATGCAATTTTGGTTGCCCAGGTCTATGTGGACGATATAGTCTTTGGATCCACGTGCTCTAAACATGCTCATCACTTTGAAGAGGAGATGAAAAGTGAGTTTGAGATGAGCATGGTTGGTGAGCTTACTTTCTTCCTTGGTCTCCAGGTTCGTCAGCTAGAGGATGGGATGTTCATCTCCCAATCCAAGTATGCTAGAGACCTAGTGAAGAAATTCGGTTTAGACTCCGCTAAGCATGCACGTACACCTATGAGTACCACAACAAAGCTTAGTAAGGACACTTCAGGCAAGGACGTAGAGCAAACCTTATATCGAAGTATGATAAGTAGTCTACTCTACTTGACTGCCAGTCGTCCCTACATAGCCTTTAGTGTTGGAGTCTGTGCGCGATATCAGGCGTCCCCGAAAGAGTCACATTTACTTGCTCTAAAACGTATTATTAAATACGTGAGTGGGACTCTCTCATACGGTATTTGGTATTCCTTTGATACTAATGACCGTTTATCCACCTATTCAGATACTGATTGGGCCGGCGATATAGATGGTTGTAGGAGCACTTCTGGTGGGTGTTTCTATTTTGGTTCTGCTCTTGTCTCCTGGCTGAGCAAAAAGCAAAATTCCATCTCTTTGTCCACTGTAAAGGCTGAGTATATAGCCGTCGGGATTTGTTGCACGCAACTCTTGTGGATGAAGAAAATGCTGGAAGATTATGGGATTTTACAAGACATCATGACCATTTCCTGTGATAACACGAGAGCGATACACATATCCCGCAATCCAGTCCAGCATTCGTGCAGAAAGCACATCAGGATACGTGAGCACTTTGTACGACAATTAGTTGAGCAGAAAGTCGTATCCCTGAGTTTTGTTCCCACCGACCGTCAGTTAGCCGATATTTTCACGAAACCTTTAGATGCCCTTAGATTTAAGAGTCTTAGGAAGTCTTTGGGGATTTACACAGTTGACTGAGGGGTTGGTCTATGTCTAGAATAGGATGCTTTTTCATGTTAATATCATATGCTTCCTACTACTAGTTTGTTTTATATGTATCATTGCTTTGTTGTACAGCTATTTATTAATTCTTTTGAAAATTCCAAAAAGCTTTTCCTTTAAGAAAAATTTTCAGAAAAGACCAAAAAGATTTTGTATTTTGTTTACACCTTTTATGGATGAACATTTAAGATAGCCAAGTCACAAAATTCATTCCATTTATCCATGTGACTGTTTGATAGAGATTTGAGACGCTACATCATTTCATCCATGTGCTTCACATTGGAGTCTTTGAGATGTGATTAGTGATATCCTTCTACATGTTTGACTCCTATCTCCTTTATTTCACACATGCACGGCTATATTTGATTATTGTACTTGTCTATCTCATATTGGCTTGAGTGTTTCCATCTCAATTCTGTCTATACAACATACAATATGCGATAAAACTTGACAAGATTGGAATGCATGTAAAAACCATTTTTGTGAGACTGTGTGTTTGTTTAAGAATGAGGAAGGGCTGCGAAAGGTAATTATCTTTTCTTTGCGCAAAATCCACCATTCAAAAGGACCTAAAAATGGAGGAATTTTATTATCCGGGGTCCAAAGAGGTTAAAAGAGCCCGAAAAAATTTAAAGGCAATAAAAAGCAATTCATGCCACATATGGGACATTAGGTTTCACCATCAATTCTCCAAAGTTTGAGAATTTAGAATGCCTCTATTCAAAATTAATATCTGAGGGAGTTTGGTTGGAGAATATAAACGGGTTTGCACTTCCTTGAAAGTCCTGAAAAAGCATGAAATAGTTTTGGACGTTATTGGTGTGAAAATCACTTTGAGCTTTGATTTGTTGATTTGATTGAGTCAATGTCTCATATTACCACCTTTTTTACACCAAAGGAATATTTTGAGTTCATTCGTTAGGAGTATCCGATATTCATCGTGCACATATGTCATGTTTGTATGCATTGATTTTCCTATCGAATTTGTTCACACCCATTCATTTACACTATCATCGACTTGGTTGTCTTGTGTTCATTCATGGCGTGTTTCTTTGTTTATATTCTTCGTATGAAAAATTTTGAAAAATTCAAAAATAGTGGTCTATTACCTTGTGGCATTCTCCATGTACATCTATTTTTGCTTCTCATATCTGTCTATTTGGGGACATCATAAAAAGGGGGAGAAGAATTATCATACTATGGGGAGTAAGTTTTGAGTTTGAGGATCTATTTTAAATTTGTATCTATGTTTATCTCATTTCAAACTCGATATGTCACGTGGTATTTGCTTTTTCTCATGTGTGTAGGGTACTACATTGATGATCACTGAATTGCACACCCTTATGAGAAATTTGAAAGTGTTGAAGATTTGAAGATCAAACGATGCAGACTTATTCATTTTAATCTTTCCAGTTTTGGGTTCATGGAAGGGTAGATTTGTATAGGCAATTTTGTTATTCGATAATCCAGATTTTTATGTATGTACCGGCATAGACATAGGGGGAGATTTGTAAGGACATTTTTATCAAGTCCGAAATATTTCATTTATTTATGTCGTACGCCATTACATTTGGCACGTCTCTACACGATCGCACACGACGGCCTCAATCTGAATTCCGGGAATCAAGCAGTTATGATCTCCATCATGTGACCCTCATCTGCCTCAACGACTTCACGTTCCATGATTTTAGGCTCGTAATGCAAGTGGTACGCAAGAGAGGTCAAAATAGTACAACAAGGCTTGATAGGGAAGTTCAAGGGAAATTTTGTAATTTTACAACCATCTTCCGGAGGATTGGTCAATTGGAAAGTTGAAGAGATTTTCGCAACAAAGATATTGGAAGAAACTTCACCTCAATCCGAGCTACGGTGAATAAGTTATGGCCCGTTGAAAATGGAGTTATTTCCAAGAAAAAACCTTGGAATTTTTTTTAAATGTTGAAAGCCCCTTTGACCAGCGAGTTTCCCCGAACCCAGCCCGAACCGGTTCAGGGGGGCGAATCGGTTCGCAGGGACCCCGAACCGGTTTGGATACCCTGTACGCTGGTAGAATTTTTGGTGTTTTTAAAACGTGGGTCTCTTCATATATTTCCCTATAAATACCAACTTCGGGGGAGCTGTTTCATAAGACTTGCATAGACGAATTTGAGAATCCATATACCTCAAGTCTTCACCTTTTTGAGTCCCTAGACTCATGTTTTGATTCACACAACCTTGCCAATCCTTTGTGAATCAGTTTGCAATCCAAGAACACATTCGCTTATCTGTTCATACTCTTGTGGAGAAGACTGTTCTTCACTGCTGCCAACCTAGAAAGGGAATCTTCCAGCCGCCGACTACAGAATCCGACATCTGAGGGTAATTCTTAATCACTTGTATTTTCATTGTAATCCGAAATTGTACGTTACAATATTATAATAAAAATAAATGGTTTTGCCCCTTTGGGGGATTTTTCCTCACATGTATGTGTTTGAATGTTCTTGCATATGTTATCATCTTGTTCAACCACATATAGTTGCATGTTTAGGATTTAATTGACAAAAACTGTGTTTAATTAAATAATTTTTCTATTTTTACGCACGCGCACTCCTCTCACAGGGACTATATTACTCGTTTCAATAACAAGAAACTTGAGGTCATTGATTACGAGGAGAAAACATTAATTACTGCTCTGATGAGTGGACTATTACCAGATAAGTTGTACTATACTTTGGCCAAAGATCCACTTAGGACCATGGCAGAACTAATGGCAAAGGCAGCCATGATCATGAACGCTGAGGAAGCCATAGCTGTGAAGAAGAATACAGACACCAAGGAGACCAAGGTAGAAGATGGTAAAATCGAGAAGAATGATCATAAGAACAATGGTGGCAATAAGCAATCAAAAGGCAAGCAAACGTTAGAGAAGATGAGGAAGTACGGAAATTATACTTCCCTGAAGGTAGATATAAATCACATTTTGGAGGAGATCAAGAATAGCGAGGAGTTAACCTGGCCAGGGAAAATGAAGGCAGACCCTGACAAAAGGTATAAGTCCAAATATTGCGAATTCCACAAAGACCATGGTCACACGACCAAACGTTGCATAGCTCTCCAGAATGAAATTGAATCACTCATCAGGAGAGGAAAATTGGCCAAGTATGTTGATCGCCAAAATAATGGAAAGACTAACAACTGAGGAATCAAATATCTAAATCTCCTCATCGAGCAAAAGAAGAAAAGAAGAGAGATCATGAAGATGATCCAGAAGATGATCCCAACCTTCCTAAAAGACCAAGACAGCCAGAGCATGAGGTATTTTCAATCCATTTTGGATCATTTGAATGTAATGTTATTACATGTGGAGATGCAGGAGGTGGAGATCTAACTACAGAGAGAAAAGCTTACATCAATGAGGCTCAAACTTTCCCGTACATACAGCGAATAAACTTGGCTGAAGATGATCGCCCGAGGAAGGTGAATAAGGACAAACTGGTCATCGGTTTCTCTAAGAACGACCTGGCAGATGTACTATATCCTCATGATGACCCATTGGTAATCAAGATGAGAATAAAGGAAGTGGTGATTTCACGGGTACTGGTAGATAATGGTAGCTCGACTGATATCATGTTCTACCCATGCTTTGACAGTTTGAATCTGAAGTTAGCCCAGTTGGAGCCCTATCATAGGCCCCTCCTCGGTTTTGCTGGCGAAAAGGTTTTTCCACTTGGGACGATCAAGTTGGATATGCTTATTGGTACATGGCCCGCTTGTTGAACAGAAAGGGCACGCTTTTTTGTAATAGATAAAAATGTCCAATCAACTTATAATATCATCATGGGAAGGGTAGGTCTGAAGAAGTTTGAAGCGGTACCATCTACTGTACATCAATGTTTAAAATTCCCAACCAACTTTGGGGTGGGATTGGTGAAAGGCAACTAGAAAATAGCTCGGGAATGCTACTATTCATCTGCCGAACAGGAGGAACGCGAAGAATCCAGTAAGAAGACTACTACCTATCAAGTGGATGAAATAGAAGATGCAGAGATTAAGATATTAAACCCTAAAGATGAGTCTCAGCTCGTGAAGGTCCAGGTTATGGAAGCTACCGAAAGTATCATTTTAGACGATGAGCACCCTGAACGAACAACCCAAATTGGTGCGTCATTGGATGTATCGATAAAACAGGAACTGATAGCATTTTTAAGACGTATAAAATAGACTTTCTCATGGAGTCATGAAGATATGCCAGGGATATACCCGAGTTTCCTGTGATATGAGCTCAACGTGAACAAGGAGGTCAAGCTAGTGAAGCAGCGAAGAAGGGTGTTTAGCCCTGAAAAGAATCAAGCTATACAGGGAGAAGTAGAGAAATTACAGAAAGCCTTTTTTATTGATGATGTCAAATATCCTAATTGGCTAACAAATGTGGTGATGGTAAAGAAGAAAAATAATAAGTGGAGGATGTGTGTGGACTTCACTAATCTTAATAAGGCATGTCCAAAGGATCATTTTCCTTTACCTCGGATCGATCAACTGGTGGATGCTACCTCGGGGCATGAATTTTTTAGTTTCATGGATGCTTACTCTGGTTACAATCAGATTAAAATGAAACCTGAGGACAGGAAAAGTACCTCTTTTATCACCCCAAGGGGAACTTATTGCTATAATGTTATGCCTTTCGGACTCAAAAATGAAGGTGCAACATATCAGCGGTTGATGAATAAGGTGTTCGCAGAGCAAATCAGTCATAACATGGAGGTTTATGTTGACGATATGCTGATGAAGAGCAAGAAAGCTGTTGATAATCTATTTCACCTAGGACAGACCTTTGATCAACTCGGGAAATATCAATTGAAGTTGAATCCCACCAAATGCATATTTAGGGTGCGATAAGGTATGTTTCTCGGATATATTGTTAACCAACGAGGCATTGAGGCGAACCTTGACAAGATCAAGGCCCTATTGGAGTTACGATCTCCAACTATGAAGAAGAAAGTGCAAAGTCTCACGGGGCGAGTTGCAGCACTTAACAGATTTGTGTCACGATCAACAGATAGATGCCTCCCATTTTTCAAAACACTCCGAAAAACTTTTGAGTGGAATGACGAATGCGAGAAGGCCTTTCAACAGTTGAAGAAATATCTGGGGACACCTCTATTATTATCTAGACCAGTGATGGGAGAAAGACTATAGTTGTATTTGGCAGTTTTAGAGAATGCAGTCAGCTCGGCGTTGATAAGAGTGGAGGATGGAGTGAAAAAATCAGTTTATTACACTAGCAAGGCTTTCCGAGGAGTAGAGATCAGATATCCAAGGTTAGAAAAGTTGGCGCTAGCACTGATCGAAGCAAGCAGAAGGATGAGGCCATACTTCCAACCCCATACTATAGTTGTGTATACTGATATGCCATTAAGACAAGCTCTGCATAAACCGGGGAAATCAGGAATATTAATGTACTGGGCAGTAGAACTTGGTGAATATGACATAGTTTATGAGCTTAGGTCGTCGCTTAAGGGGAAGGCAATAGCGTATTTTATCACAGAGTTTACTCACTCTGATATCTCAGAAGAGCATGAGTTTAATACAGAACAACCTATGGACGTTACAGGATCATCAAATTTAACCCCCGACCAACTTCCATCCGTGGACGATTAAGAAAATATAATCAACGAGCAGCGAAAAGTGTTGGGGGAAGACAAAAGGAAGCATCAAATATTCAACCGAGGAGCTCTGTCTGACCAAGAGTTTGATAATGAAATACCTGTATGGAATTTGTATGTGGATGGCTCTTCGTACGCTACAGGCAGTGGAGTAGGAATTGTTCTAAACATCCCTGATGAGATTGATATCGAGTATGCTCTACGTTTTTAATTTAAAGCATCTAATAATGAAGCTGAGTATGAGGCTATGATCGTGGGTCTAAGTTTAGCTAAAACCATGAATGTAAAGCAAGTTGTGGTGCTCAGTGATTCACAGTTAATCGTAAATCAAATTCTCGGGATGTATGCAGCAAAGGGAGAACTAATTATTAAATATCATGTAAGGGCTATGGAGGTTGTATCAAATTTTAATGTAGTTCAGTTGATCAGGATACCGAGATTAGAGAATGCAAGAGCCGATGCCCTAGCTTGACTATCATCAGCAACACGCACCGAGCTACGAAGAACAATCCCAATAGAAATCCTGGCTTGTCGGAGCATAGATGAAGATTTGATGATGAAATTCATTGCCCTCGACTTGGAACCATCTTGGATGGACCCCATCAGGGCTTATATTGAAGAAAGGACTTTGCCAACTGATAAACTCGCAGCCAAGACACTAAAGTTTAAAGCTGCTCGTTATGTATTGACCAGTGGCATTTTGTATAAAACAGGAGTTATAGCAGCACTACAGAGATGTGTCCATCCCTCCGAAGTTAAGGACTTGATTAATGAGGTTCATGAAGGGTCTTGTAGAGCCCATGTAGAAGGTCGGACGCTTTTGCAGAGAATAACAATGCAGGGGTATTACTGGCCAACGATGAGGGATGACTGCGTAGTTTATGCTAAAAAGTGCGATAAATGTCAAAGTTTCTCTTCCATCCAAAGAACTCCCCAGGCATTGTTACTCCCATCACCTCCCCTTAGCCATTCGCCATGTGGGGGATAGACTTGGTCGGGCCACTTTCGACGGTCAAACGAAGATTTAAATACCTCGTGGTTGCTGTGGATTATTTGACCAAATGGGTGGAAGCTGAACCTCTCATTAATATGACATATGACAAGGTCTATCAATTTATTTGGAAGAGTATTATTTACAGATATGGTCTCCCACACGCATTCATTACTGACCATGGAACCCAATTTGGCAACGAGGAATTTGCTGCATATTATCATCAATCCAATGTACTGAGGATCCACTCCGCGCCAGGCCATCCCCAAAGCAATGGGCAAACTGATGTAACGAACAAAACCCTATTGAATGGCTTGAAAAAATGGTTGGATGATGCGAAGGGAAATTGGAATAACGAGCTACACTCTGTGTTGTGGGCTTATCGCACTACACCACGAACAGTAACTGGACAGTCTCCATATATGTTGACATTTGGAAGTGAAGCTGTCATACCTGCTGAATTGGGTCTACACACACATAGGGTGCTTAATTTCAATTTTCCTGTAAGTGACTTGGTGAGGCGATTAGATCTGGATATGCTCGAAGAAGTTAGGGAGGAAGCGGCAATCAAGAATGCAGCATATCAACAACGAACAGCTTTGTTCTACAACAAAAGGGTGAAGAAGTGTGATCTGAAAGAGGGGGATTATGTGCTAAAGAAAATGATCCAAAAGCATAACAAACTGGAGGCCAACTGGCATGGACCCTACAGAGTAACTGAAATTATTCGTCCTGGAACATACAGAATTGAAACTTTGGAAGGAGAAGAATTCAAGAATGCATGGAATGCAGAACACCTGCGCCAGTACTATCAGTAATTGAAATTCCTATGTAATACAGTTTCTTTAATATAAATAAAGTGATGTTTCGGCCATATTTCTTTCTTTGTTGAAAATTTTCAGAATATTAGTGCTACACACTACACAAACCCAAGTCCAGAGAAGCAATACCACCAACTCCGGTTGGTCGGCAATTCAATACCACTAACTCTGGTTGATCGGAAAATCAATAACCACCAACTCCAGTTGGTCGGTGACTCATTACCACTAACTCCGTTTGGTCGGAAATTCAATACCACCAACTCCGATTGGTCGGCAAATCAATAACCACCAACTCCGGTTGGTCGGTGACTCATTAACACCAACTTTGGTTGGTCGACAAATCAATAACCACCAACTTCGGTTGGTCGGTGACTCATTACCACCAACTTCAGTTAGTCGGTAAATCAATAACCACCAACTCCGGTTGGTCGGTGACTCAATACCACCAACTCCGGTTAGTCGGCAATTAATTACCACCAACTCCGGTTGGTCGGTCAATCAATAATCACTAACTCCGGTTGGGTGGTACCAAACTAGGAAAGAAAATGGATGACCTCCTGGGGCATCCACTATCTAGGCAACAAGGTAATCCATACGAGATTACTACAACTAAACAGGAACATGGGATGAAAATCATTCCATTGCTTAGGCCCAAAGAGTGACAAGTCACTATAATCAAACAACAAATGGGACAAATTTCATTATCTAAAACCAAAACAGGATATATATATATATATATATATATATATATATATATATATATATATATATTCATCAACGAATAACAAGGACATTATCTACAAATTATTTTGAAGGAAATGAAATGGCAAAAGACTAAAACTTTCTTCATTAAAACCAAGTAGATTACATGAAGTTTGATTCATTACATAAAATGTCCTATTCTATAGGCTTCTTTCCCTCTGCTTTTGAAACAGGTTCTACCCCAGCTGAAGGATCATCTGATGCATAAGGAGAATTTATAAAGTTTAGATGTCGCAGAATTCTGACATTTATTATGGATGGATGATCAAGCAAGTGTTCTGGACGAGATATCTCAAAATTTAAATGAAGACTCTAGTCACCGAGATACTTGGAGATCAAAATTCGAGGAATAGCACGGGCTGGGATCCAATTAAGGTTAAGTTTGAAGGGAGGCGCTGGAAAATCAAGAACTCCAGGATTAAAATAATCCCGCAAGAAATGACCTTGATCCAGTTTCAGAACACATAAGGCATTCAACCACCCTTGCTTATATCCTTCGTTGTTCGACTACTGCAAACGAGCATCAAGGTGATACAAAGCTTCATTATATCCAGCCATCCAAAATTCCATGGGCTTCTTGTGAAACTGATAAGTCAATCTTTCAAGTTACTCGTGGAGCTTCTTCACCATAATTTCTTTACTTTCCAGATCAGAACCCTGGGTGGAAAGTTGGTCGGTGAAATTCAGAATCTTCTTAGACATTTCGACCAAGGCTTGGTTCTTCGCCATCAACTAAACGGCTCGATTATCTAAGCCGACTGAGTTCTTGTTTCTTCAATGGTGACCTGACCAGCCCTTGCTCGTCCATGAGAAGAAGATCTTGCTCTACCACGAGCAGGTGTGGAAGATCCTGCTCGCTTCAAAGTTTCTAACTCATCCCTTAAGTTAGTATTTTCTACTTCCAAAAATGAAAAACCATCTTCATTAACGGGGACCAAGGCTCTCGAAGAAGAAGAGACAGCAGATTTGAGTTTTTTTATTTCCTCCTGCAAAGCTATGTTCTCCTGCTCCAGCAGTTTGGCGATATGCCTATGTTCTTCAATTTCAAGATTTAACACACTCTCCTTTTTCTCATGAGCAGAAATGAACTTGTCATACCCCTTGTCAGCACTCAATTATTGATATTTTTCTCATAGCCTTGATGCAGAAGTGTAGTAGATTTTTTATACTGCTACTAAAGTTCCTCGATCTTTCTTTTAAGATCTCAATCATCTCGTAGTAGGCCACATTGTTGGATACAACACGATTAAGTAGGCACTTCGGGTACTAATAAGCATCAATAGCTCACTTACAAGTATCTGATCCAAGAATATCAATGATTTGAGCCTCGGTAAAATATGCACGACCAGCGTTAAAATAGTCATTGCATTTCTTCATCAACTTTAAATCATGGGCTGATAAAAGTTCCATCCTGTCCACAAATTAGCAAAGACAAAATGAAACACAAAATCAACAAGGGTGCGAACAAAGCAAATAAAAGAGAAACTCAAGGCGAACAACAGAAGTTCATGTTTTATTCATTATGATAAAGGAAAACATAGTTCAAGGTTACATTCAAGAAAACAACAAAACAAAATACCCGAACAACTTTACACCTTCTCCTTATTTCCTACAACTTCTTCAGATGGTTTGGATGAATGGTTTGGTTGCTCGGAGAGCAAGGGCAGTTGCTTGGCAGATGTGCTAGCTTATTAGACTTGCTCTGAGGGTTGGTCAACAACAACAGGGACCTGCTCCCCTGTCATTAAGGAAGACTCATCTGAAGCTGCTTCATCTTCTTCTTCTCTAGGATAGGGAGGAGGGCCATGAGTATGCTACTGGAACAACTCAGAATTCTTAGCAACCTTCAACTCCTTCAAGGCTGCCACCCATCCATCCCTAAAATATTTGACACTGACATACTCCATTTGAGAAGACATGACAGCCAGGCCCTTGTTCTAACCCTTGTCCCAACCAGCACTGAAGGATTTTTTAACTGCAGTTTCCTTTTAACCTCTCCGAAGAGGTCCTTTCCTTAAGGAGCTCTTCGGCAGACTTCAATTTTTCTTCCACCTCTATTTTATGTTGCTCAACATCTTGAAGCCTAGCAACATTTTCCTCAGAAAATTTAAGCTTGATCGCAAGATCCTCTTAATCTTGTTCAGCTTCTATTAATTTCTTCTCCAACTCTTTGGAGGCAGCCACAGCTTGATCTCTGTTTAGTTCAATAGACTTGAATTGCTTCTCCCAAGCATATTTATCTTCCTTGTACTTCTGACGGGATTCCCTCATAGACTAGGTTAGTCCAGTAAAAGCTTTTTCTACCCCATCCGAGGAGCTGGAAGCCCTGATGGCTTCATCCTTCTTCAAAATACTATTAAAGTAACTCACAAGCTAGAAAAATGAAGAATTTTGAGTCAATATATGAACATAGTAGTAGAAATAAAGGAGTCAGATTAACGATACTTACTGAAGTAATGTGTTGGGCAGCCAATGCAGTAAGTCTCTCACTAGAAAAGGTGTCTTCAACACCTTGGGGTTCTGGAACGGTCCAGGATCTTATCAAGCCCACAACAGAGCTCGGAGGAAAAAGATCTGTAACACTACCTTAAACATTTAAAGGTTGAGAGATAGGTTCAACAGGTCTCTTAGAAGAACTTTTTTTTAATCTCCTCAGAGAAGCAGGAGCATTTTCGATTAAAGGAACTGTCTCTGTTGGTGGAATGACAACAGCCTCACTCGAAGGTGAAATGACAACAGTCTTACTCAGAGGCACAGGGGGCTTCTTGTCAGCTCCCTTGGCAGCAATAGAAGGGGGTACATATGTATTATTTGTCCCTTCATCTGGGACATCTTGTTTATTCTTCTTTGCCTCATCGGTGGCAAGGAAGACTTGACAATAAAGGCATGATCTTTCCTCTTCTCCATCATATTAGTAATAGAAATACTCAAGTCAGAAGAAGAACCTTCCACACTGGTCTCAGAGGTCGGTACCCGATTAAGATTAACTACTATAGGACGAAGACGAGCAATGAAAGACGAGGTGTAACTTCTATATTTCAATAAATAAGAAGCAGATCCAATGTGCTCCCCAGCAACAGATTGATGCAAACCCCGGATAAGTTTTAAATGCTTTATCTTAACCTCAGTTTCTTTTGGAGGTTTTCTTTTACTGTCAACTATAACAAACAAAATCAAATATCAGTGGTGCATTTCATTGAATACAAAGAAAATAAGATTTCAAAAATAAAAATAACCTATCCCATTGCCATAAAGAGAACACCTGGGTCCTTGGTACACATCATCTCCAATTAATGGAGGGTGCTGTCAATTTTTCATAACAACCCCATGATCAAAATAATCCCTATTGGCATCGGGAAGATTGACAACTAACGCTCTATTCGAAAACCTAGTTTTTAAATAGAAAGTATTGTCACTAGTGACCCATCTATAGCAATACATAATTTCTGGAATTCCCAAATGAGTTCCATGAAGTTGATTCAACCTATGTATGCCATTAACTACCCTCCATGTATTTGGATCTACTCTTGCAGGTACAATATCGAAATATTAGTAAAACTCCAAACACAGGGGATTGGGCGGGAAAGAAAAACCACACTCAACTACAAAAAGACTTGGGAACCAGTGTCCCTCCACCAAAGAAAGTAAATCACAAGGATAAGAAAGTTCTTCCAAAATGACCCAAGAAGGGATTCAAAACTCAGACCAAAATTTGTTTAACGATTCAACAAGATAAACCATGGTGAATAAAGAAAATAAAGAAGAAGGAAGAAAATCTTACAGAGGAAATAGAAATCAGATGTCAATAAACGATGGAAAGAACGAAGGCACAAAATAGAGAGAAGATGAAGAGTTCAAAAATTCAGATTTGAAAAGTAGAAGACGACTGGATTTCTGTCGCATTTAAATACTTTACCTCGAGAGTAGAGAAAAGCAATGATTACAAGGAAAGACGTTTGTGTTTCAAGCGTCTAAAAAAAGGAAAATGCATAAATATCGAAGTGATCGTGAAAATTCAAAATATTTATGAAGCTTGATATTAAGCATTCAAAAAGGATTTATATACAAGGAAAGTCTTCCTAAAATTCAAGAATAGCAGTAATCCAAGCAATTTCAAGCAAAATATTCCACACTCTCCTTCAACCTCAACTGTGAAACATTGGGGGCTTCTGTTGATACCAAATTTAGTCTGCTGACATGGACCAATCACTTGAAAACACGTCTCATCTACATGGAAAATACAAATACTTTAGACGAGCAACTCAGGCACCCCGGGCAACTTAAGCTTACCGAGCAACTAAAGCGATCCGAGCTACTTAGCGTGCAGAGCACCCAAGTCAAGAGAATCAAAAGACAACTACGCATTAAATGCGCATTATTATCATACAGATGTATATGTCTACTAGATAACAGCGCATTATCCTTTCATATGTACAGCCTCAAGGCTATAAATATAATGTAACCTCCTCATAAGAAGGGACTTTGGATCTCTTGGTAAACCTCTTATCGATATTCAAGACAAACGGTCAGCAATACAAGACAGTTGACGTAGGCTATTTTCATAAGGTTGAACCACTTTAAAAATCTTTTGTCTTATTTATTCATTTTCATTTGTGATTAATTAATTAGATATAATCTAGTTGTTTACATCAACAATCATCAATATTTTATAGGCTAGTATGTATTGTATTTTTTTGTTCATTATGAGTTGACTTTATCTATTACTATGAGACTAAATCTTTGTTTGATAAATTTAATGCGAGAAAATAAAACTTCTTAGATATTTTTTAGTGATTGGGTCATAATTCATGTTTGGCCAAAACTACCTTAGATATTTTTTAGGGAGATAAAACTACCATAGGAGTTTTACTTGTCCTAATTCATGTTTGGCCAAAACAGTCAATGTGTATGTATTTTGGCTTTATTCCATGTTTGGCCAAAACTCTTTGAGTAATAGGTTAGGACTTGAGTTATTGACCTTTCAATCCTTTAAGGTAGTTTATCTACATCATGATGTCATGTTTCATGCTCGTTTTCATTTTCATGATCACTCAGGTATGGATGCATACATATTTTTATCCTTGAATATTTTATAATTGGGTGTTAGGTTTTTGTAAGATTATTTTTAAAATGATTTATCTCTTTTAATATATTTTTTTTAATGTGTTCTTTAGAATGACACTGGGTATGTCGTTCGAACGAGTTACCTTAACTCGTTAGAACTTGGTTCCAATAATATATCGAACGAGTCTGTTTTCATGCCGTGATGGAATCTTGTTTGATAGTCCATTAAAAGTTTGTTAGAATGAGATGGGGTACTTCGTTCGAACGAATTGTACCTCATTCGAACGAGCCTATGAATTTTTTTAGAATTTGAGATTCTCTAAACTGCTCTTCATCCTTATCTCGTTTTTAACAAACCTCCTATAAATAAGAGTATGGAGCAGTATTTTATCAGGTGAGAAAAACTTATTGTCTGAGTTCCCAAACTCATTCAAAAAGCTCTCCAAAACCCTAGTATACAGCCAAGTTTGTTTGGATATAAGTTTCAAGTCATATATTCTTAAAAGCTCCTGTTTTGGATACCAATGTTTATTTTGCACATCTTTGTGAGAATTATTTCCACAGTGAACTCCGTACTTATTTATGCACAGTGGAATTCCTGGTGTGGTGTTGCAATGAAGAAGCAGTGGATTATGTGTTCCAATCCGTAGACGGTTGCGGAGTTTTTTTATGGATACCGAGGTGTATGTGGACTCACGTTATTCTAGTTGCGTGGGTGTATTACTACGTTGTCGCTATAGAGGAGAGGTGGAATATCGAAGATGAGTCAAGTCTCATGAGGGTGTCGAGTCGTTGTGTAAGTCATCTGTCGACTTTTATAAATCCTTTAGCATAGTAAATTTGCGCGGCTGGGCTGTCCGATATATTTTCCAATTGGATTTTTCTCGTAAATAGGGCATTGTGGTTGATTTACTTTATTTTATCCTTCACGCACTTAGATGCATGTTTAGGCTAAGATAAATTTGGTTAATCTGTTTAATCACAACTTGCTTAAAATTGGGGCAACGTTTCACTTTAGGTAAAATTATTTAAGTTTAATATTTAATTTGAAAAAAATAAAAATAAGATTTTGTTTTGATCATTACCTATATAGCAGCGCTTTCTCAGTATGGCGTTATTGATTTGAGAATCATTGAAATTCATGACATTTCGTATGCGTTGAGTCAATTTCACTTTTTTTAATTTTTTTCTCAAAAGGTTGAATTGAGTTCGTTCTTTAGTATTGTCTTTTTGACTTCATGCACTATCACTACGTATGCATATGTAAACATTATAGTTCATTAAGTTCACATATATTTATTCTATTTCCATGATTTGAATGTTTTCGTGCTACTCCATGGTGTGATTGGTTTTATTTATATGTACATTTTTATATATACTCAAAAATTTCAAGAAAAATCAAAAATTGTTTCTTGGTTGTTGAAGCTACATCGCATATGCTTCATTTTCTGTACTTTGAGATGATACTTCATATTTATTTCCTCGTGATGCTAACTTTTTAGGTTTATCTTCTAATCCTTTGTCTATTATGGATAAAAACAGGGAGAACATATTGAGGAGGTTTTCTATGTTTTAAACTCTATGTGTTATGATCTTTTCTTTGTTTCATGTGTGTAGGTCATTTTTTGCATTGATTATATCAAGGACTACACAAAGAAGATTTTCAGTAGACATAAAGTTGCAAGTGTCTTTTCCTATTCAGGTTTGGGAAGCACATTAGTTGAACTTGTCTTAGGAGTTATTTTTTTAGTTTTTTGTTTTATACTAAAATAGCTAAAGGGGGAGATTTGTAAGAGCAAGTTTTATAATTTCCCATTATGTTTTTAAGTTTGGCATATTTTGTTACACCTCCAAATCATCATGTACATTCTCAAGAGCTTCAATCGAAGACAAGTTAGTGACCGAATACGACAATTAAAGATTGAAGAGCGGAGATGACCACTACAATCATCGAAAAAGTTATATGAGTTTGATTTTGTGTAACCATTATGTTCAGAGGAATTTTAAAGTTGTTTGAATCCAAAATATTTTTTTTAAAATGTAAATTTATTAAAACGGCATTTGATTGTTGTTCAACCCAGTGCATGTACCTCGTTAAAACAACTTTAAACAAACATCGAATGAGATTGATTTTGGCAACTTTTGGCCAATTCTATTTTCTCGTTAGATATGCCATTAGAAGCGGTTCGAAAGAGATCAGGTGCTTCGTTCGAACTAGATGTACCTTATTGGAAGGAGATGGCAAAAATTTATTTTTTACATGGTTTCAAACAGAATCTTTTAAGACTATCTCTTGAATATCTTTCTCCCTATATATAGAGATACGAACTTGCAATTTCTATCAAGCCTTTTATAACACTTTTTGTGATCAAACACTTTTTTTCAAATCTAAACTCATTGAATGTTTTTTTATCACTTTATCAAACCCTGAAGAACACATCACATGTTCATATCCCTGTAGATTTGATTCTTCACTACTAAAGATAGGAAATAAGTTTCCTGAGGCTGATCAGTGAACACCGAGGTAAGTGGATATTGTTATGGATCGTTGTTGGATCTGCACCACTTTTTTTTATCAATAATAAAGAAATACATAACTGCAATACTTAGTGGAGTATAAGTTTGTAAGTATATCGGTGACATTCGTTAATACCTTGGTTGTAACAGTGCTGAAAAGGGATTTTGTTTAAATAATTTTTTCCTCATATCTCTTGTGTTATGTTTTGTTATTTTAATTTATATTCAATATCTTTCATATTTAGGTTCACCTAATTAATCAAGATAAAAATTTTATTAAATTGATTTTATCTTATTTGTAACCTAATCTGTGATTTCTACATATGACCATATAACCGGACCACACCATAAATGAGTTTCTCAGTAGCCCCTTGAGCCCACCTTTAGAGGTGGGGGCTACCTTCCTTCACCACACTTTCTTATTTGAGTTATTTGCATTGTATAAATGCATTTTGTGAAATAATATTTACGTTTGAGTATGTTTATATATTTTGGTGTGGAATAAATTCAATAAACAATACATGTGGTAAAATAATGTATGTATGAATAATATACATATTTTAAGGGTGATTGTTAATATGTGAATTTGGAAAAAAAAATGGATATAAAACTATATGAATAAATATAAATGTAATAATTAAAACATATTTTCGATAGTTGCAGCTTCTCTCTTTGGCAATTTATTCCTTAGGGTTTGCATGGCGACTTTGATGCTAATCATCTTCTTATCCCATGCATTCTAATGAATACTAAATATCATGAGCCCTCAAATAACAATAATACATGGTTTGAGTCATTTGCACGTGTTATTTCATCTTCTCAGTTAAAAGATATCCCATTAAAACCTCCTACCAAAGGTGAAGTTGACATTCACTTTTCTATTGAGGATATTCGTGTTTTGGCTGATCCTTTCAAGCATGCTATTGTTGATAAATTCTCTCATGGTCATTCTTCAATGGAGATCATCCATAAAACCCCATGGCATTCTCTCTTAAAGCACTTTATACAGTTGGTTTACTTGTTCAAAAACATGTGCTTATTCGTTTGAATTATGATGAGGATTTTACTCGATTATGACTCCGTGAGTTGATAAGCACCCAAAAGTGTTGATTTTATACACCGAATAGAAGCATTTTAGTTACTCGTTCTTACTAAAATTGGCCTTATGTCATATTTTATTATTTTTCAGGTCAATTAGCAGTCATAACATCAAATAATGCTAAATCAAGTCAATTGCGACAAAGTGGCGGTCAAAAGCATGAAACGAAGAAATCAAAGCAGCCGTGAAGACTGGAGTCTTTTTTTAGCATGCCCGATGAGTTTTGATGCCCCGAGCCTTTTCACGTACCAAACCTAAGCCTATACTGAGCCCTAGCCATTACCCGAGCCTCGTGTGTGTTTAGTTTGTAATTTTATTATTTATTTATTTTTATTTGAGTCATATATAGTTTTTAGGAATTTTTATATTTTAATTGCGTGCGTATAATTGTATATATTAGGATCATTTATTGTGCGTCTAGTGTTTTGATATTATTTATGTAAATATAATAGGTGTATAGTTTAGTTTATTTTATTTTCAAGTTTTATTAAGTTAGTTTTATTATTATTTTATTTTATCTTATTTGTTTTTAATTTTATTAAGTTAGTTCTATTATTTTTATTTAATTTTATTTGAGCCTCTTATTTTCAGGCTAGGAGTTTAAATTTTTTAGTTTTAATAGATCTTATATTTTATTTTTATTTTTATTTTTATGCCTGTAAATATTTATTTTTATTTTCAATAGATTTTATTGTTTATTAGTTGAGTCTTAATATTTGGGTTTTTTTAATGCAAATTAACACACACACACACCCCATTTCTATACACATTACACACCCCCAAACAACATCCTCTCTCTCTCCTCTCACCAACAAACCCACGACCCAACCAACACGAAATCCGACAAACTCGAAAAAAACTCTCCTCTCACTCCGGCCAGCTCTCCTGCCAGCGACCTCCACACCTGCTACCTAACCCCCCATAACCTTACCCACCTAGCTGCAATCCAAGACTCACATCAAACCCGAATCTGCTCGACCTTAGCCCGCTGCCATAATTCGACAACTCGAACCCTGGCAGACCTTAAACCTCTGACCCACAGTAAACCCAGAGACGACCTTGACCTCATAATCGGAAGCCAAAACTCATACCTAAAACTCGAGTCCTTGAACCACCTCGAATTCAAACCCATAAACCAAAACCAACTACATAGCTAGTTAACCCGAAAGTAACAAACCCAATTCCCCCCACTTACCATTCCATCAAAATCAGAATACACAACCTGCCAAGATTTAAAGAAAACTCCCTTGAAATATCCCTTCAAATAACTTTTGACTTAGCCATCTTCAATCCCATTAAAATATCTCCTAAGAAAACCAATTCGTGTGATATAAATGAAGGTCATCTCATTTAAAAATGGATCTCTCATATAGGACTCTCATGAGGATACACTGCATAGGGAGAGTCAGTCTAGTTTTGTACAGTTTGTAAATAAAAAAAATTCAAAAAAATACAAAAAAAAATAGTTTAGCTTTAGAATAGATTTTTAGGTTTAGTTTTTACTTTTATTTGTGAATCAAGTGTTGGATTTGTGAATACATTGGGACACACTTTCATGAACGCGATTCAAGGAATCAATTCGAAAGGAGACTTTTGCGTATTGTATTTCCTGCTCTTCTATTTAAATTTTTATTCCATGTTTATGACTGTGATTGATTATTTAATTATGCTTGGCTAGTCACCCCATTTAAGGGTTGGGATGAAATGCGTATGATGTTAGGTTAATTAATCAATTTCATTGATTGTCATATTTCTAGGAGAAGTGATTTGTAATTGTCACAAATTAATTTATGTATCGAGAAATAGTAAATTAATTTAGTTTTAATATTTGATTTTGGGAATCGAACTAGAGATAGGTTTTTCTTAAATTTAAATATTAATTCGATGTTGAAATTTGAGGATTCATACAATTTTTATTAAATTGATCATAGCGGATAATTTTCTTAAAAATAGTATAATTCTTAATTTTTCATAGTGTGACATTTTTAAATGAGTTTTTTGAAAAAGAAATTTTGAATTTATAATTGTAACGAGAGTTAGATTATAAATTTAATATTACCTCGAAATATTTCAAATTAATGAATTAAGAAATTAAAATAATTGATCACGCAATGTAATCCCATCTCTCGTTCTCACAGTTATAACACTTGGTTACATATTATTTTTAGTTATTTAGTCATTTCATATTTTTAGCATTTATTAGTTAATTCTACCTTGAAATTATTTTTAAAAAAATAATAAATAAAATATAAAAATATTTTAAATAAAGAAAATTGAATTGCAAGTGTTCACGTTAACTGTTTCACCTTGAAAGTTGGATTGATACCCGTACTTACCACAATATGAGTTTTTTTAGCAAGTTTTGTAGATAATTCAGGGGAATTTTGAGATTGGCTTTTGAAGACAATGACCATACGCGAAAAGCCTCTTATCAAATGGTGTCGTTGCCGCTTTTTTAACGTGGAGACAAAGTTGAAGACTTGTACTTTTTTTTTAGTTGTAGTTATTCCTTCTCCCTCCTCCTTAGATTGGTTGTATAGGATTTTTGAAGCTTTGTATTTATTTGGGTGCATTTTGACACCGATTTTTTTGTAATAATTATTCATTAAAAAACAAAAAATAAAAAGAGAAAAGGGAAACAGGACAAAATAGAGAGAGAACGCCCTTGGAGTGTAAATTTTAAGCCTTTCTATTTTGGGTCCGTAGGACTCTCGGTGACGACTGAAGGTAGGCGAGCTTCCTCTGCTCGAATCAACTCGGTCTTCACCCCACGTGTGTCAAAACCGTGGAGGTAAATTTCTTTATCCCTCGTGAATCTCCTACAAGAGAGTTCATTTTTTCTGTGAATATTTGCTCATGTGTGCTTTTCATTTTTTCATCGCACTTAATATGAATGGTTTGATGAATTCATCTACCTACGACTTAGACCGCTCATTGCAACGAGTTGGGATTTCATCACCCACTCAATCACTTATCCATTTTCTTGTTACCCGTGCTATCACTTAAATTAAAATCAATCAACTACCAAGCCCATAGGATCGGTGTTCATGAGGACCCTTTTGGATCAAGACACTCGAAGGATACTCTAGTGCGTCCTTTCCACCCCTGCAAACCTTCAATCAACTTTCTTAAGACTTTTGTCTAGGGAAACTGGATTTTAAGTGAGGCTGCCTTGTAAAACGGGTTTGTGCTTTCCCCAGCGTGGTATCGGATGGTCGATCGTTGTAGTGGCTAGTGTGATGAGTCTTAACTAGTAAGCCTATTGTCCTCTCGAGAAGAAAGCAGGAGCATATTTTTTTTTCAAAGATGATGTATGGCTCCGTGTTTTTCTCGCCCGTAGATTAATTTAAAATTTAACTACTCTATCACTTAATTGAAGATAATAATTAGCTACGTGCTCGTTAAGATTTTTCTTTTTCTCGTATGTGTCTAATTCATTGCTTTTGGTAGTCATTTTTCTGCTCCGTCCTTTTGAGTTTCCAAAAGCTTAAATTTTCTCCCCTTTTCGAAAAATCCCAAAAATATTTTCCTCCTTTTTTAAAAAATATTTCCAAAAATGCCAAAATGATTTTCTTTCTTTTTTTCTATATTCAAAATACCAAAAAGATTTTCCTTTTCTTATTTTCAAAAATCACAAAAATATTTTATTTTCTTTTGAAAAATATTTAAAATTCCAAAAATATTCCTCTCGCCATGGCTGAAAAACGTCTCTTACGGGAATACTTTGGTCATTTCCCATTCCCTCGAAGCTTGTTTGACATTGAGCCGAAATCGAACCTCCATACATTACTTCATGGGTTTAACTCTCAAACACCCACCGTTGATACTCATGTGTCGTCCACGCACACATCTCATCTTCCACCGACTCCGATGATGAGTGTCAACCCATCTCATGCTTCGCCGTGCACACACTGTTTTCTGGTTGATCAGTTTTTGCATAAGTAACCATTTATTTTCACTCCATCTGAACCCACCATGACCCATGTGTTTTCATATGACACTGTTTTGGAACCACACTCGGCGTATTGTCATGACATATCTAATGTCGAGGGGTATGAGAACATAAACAATTCACGGAGGCCTCATCACATTTCCATGCAATATGAATCCCAACGCCATGTTGTGTATCCTTACGATTTCCAATAGTCATCATTGCAACCTCGTGCACCTCATCCTTATTAGTCCCCTTACTATGCTCATCATGTTGATCAACCTTTTATCTCTCACAAAGACACTCCTCTCGTATATGATGAACTTGACCCCATTCCCTACACTTCATATGAGCATTATCCTCATCATAATGTCTATAGTGAGTTATTTCCACCTCAACCAACACTGCCACCCACCGATATTTCACCACCACCTTGCACATCCTCTCTTGAGAGCTTCTTGCACAAGTTCTTCCTCGAACACGAACACACTCTTAAATCATAAAATGAACCCCTTCAACGGCTTGAACAAAGGTTAAAAGAATTTAAGTGTGCGGACGAGTCATATTTCACCCCAAGTCAGCCCATTGTTGCACCTGCATGGAACAATGATGCATTGTCTTGTGCCACTGATTTTGAGTGTGACTAACCCTATCATCCCGAGAATATCGAAGTTGAGACCACCCTGTGGTCCGAGCCCCAAGATGATAATTGTGTTGACATATTCAATTACTGGGCGACTGATTCCACACTGCCCTATCCTCTCGAACCCACCATTGAGGTTTGCATTTCCCCTTCCGTAGAATTCACAATTATGCCTGAGTTTACACTTTTTGATCCTTTTATGTATGTCCCCAAGGCACCCCTTCTTTATAGGTTAGCTACAGATGTAAGTGCTTACCATTATCCTGAGATTGATTCCGTGATGGTTCCTACCTCTTAGTATATTAATCCTATCCCACCATGCTTGGCTTCCTGTGAGTCATATATTCATGTTGATTATTCTATCTTGGGTTTGGATGCCTCGTTAGCTTTCCCACCACTTCGAGCGGTGACAAATTGGTAGATAATTTGATCTATCCATCACTTGATACGACACTTCCTCTTGTAAGGGGCCTTGAAGATTATTTCGACCCTCGTGGTGAGTATGTGCCCCCTACTCTAGAGTTCGATCATTTTCCTCCACCCTTTGTCCCACTCGACCCACCCACGGTCTCTACCACCCCATCACTTGATTTGGATCTTTCTATTATAACTTCCCTATTCACATCTAAGCATTTAAGTCCTCACCTGCAGCCACCCTTCACCCTAGTGCTCCACGAGCCCACTCTTGCGTTTTTCTTCCACACCGATATCTATGAGAGTATTTATGCTACTCTCAACTTTCGTGATACCGAGCTTGTTCTTTCAAGACCGCCGTTATCATATCGTAGTGATTTTTATTTTTGCCCACTCATTAATGTGTCACGACGTGACCGTTATCTCTGTCCCTTTATAGAACAGTCGTGCTCTTTTTATGAGGCCCACCCCATCACTATTGCCAAACCATTTTACCTCCCTATCCAATTGAAGCGCCATTCTTATAAGACCCTAGTTTCCCTTACTTTTATGCTCAATAAGGTCCGCTATCGGTGCCTCTTCACCCTCACCCTTACATGTCTTGCCCCTCCCTTTTTCCCTATCCACCCTGTCCTACTCCCCACCCACCCATGGTCCACCGATGCATTACATCGGGTGAAGCACTTTGCCTTACAAGTGCATTGACCCTCTTTAGCCTTTATCCAACAAGACTGACACTTCGGTCTTGTTTGGAGGTGATTATCATCACCCCATTTTTCTACCGCTCCGCACTTTCCTAGTTCTTATTCTTAGGGTTTATTTCGATCGGTCTGGCTGAAGACGTTAAACTTAGTGCTACCGGGAGGCAGCCCATCGTATATTGTTTCTGTGTATGGGTCTTATCCTGTTTGGGGGTGGTTTTTCACATCACCCAATGATTTTCACATGCTTTATACACTTGTACCTATTTTTATGTCGCATATGTTCTTCAGGTTCCATCTCTACTCCATCATGCGGTACATTTTCATTAGCGGTTCATTATGGTAATCTCTTTCCTACCTTGTGCTTTTCATTTTTTTTATATAGAGTTTTAAACATCGAGGACGATGTTATCATTTGTTTGGGGGTGGAAAATTTATCAAAATCGTATCTCTTTTGAAAAAAAATTAGAAACAAATCATTTATATGCTTTTTTGTGCAGTTCATCAAAATTTTTTATGACATGAATTGCCTATCATCCTTGTTTTAGATGTCTCGGAATAAATGTGTTCGTCTCTATGCTTTTTACATATAAATTAATTAATACATCTTAAAGCGTACTTGCACCATGAATTTTTAAACTCGACAATTATCACTATCATGTTTATAATCAAAAGTTGAAGAGTAACTATATTCTCAAGAGAGCCTTAATACATCACCAGTGGAGACTTAAAACCCGTGAAATTTGAGCCTTTCACCTTTTTTTAGGGTTTTTAGATAACATGTTCTTTTTGTGTCGTTGTTTGGAAGCCAAGTTAGTCAAAATCTCAAATACCAACAAAATATAATAACAATATCAAGTGTAGAGGAAAGTAAGGGTATCAATCCACTTCCAAGGGGGTAAAGCAAAGGGAACACAATTGTAATTCACTTTTTATTTTCTTTTTGTGCTTTTTCACTTTTCTAATTTTTTTAAGCTTTTCAAATATTAAAACAATTAGGTGAGGTGAGGTGAAATAATACTAAACTAAACTAAATAAAAGAGGGTAATCAAACTAAAAGTAAAATGTAAAAAATATAAACAAGTGTGTGATAAAAATGAGTGGATTGTAACAAAATGAGAGAGAATATTCAAGGGACGAAAAATCCACCCTCAATTCACACAAATTTATCTAACTTGCACAATTTTAATTTCATCAATTTCCAAAATATTCATTTAATTCAAAAGTTAATTCTCATTACACTAATGAATTAATTCAATATTCTTTTAGAAAAGTAAGCTTAGTCCCCACAAGCACTACTCTAAATGAATTAAAATCAATTAAATGAATCACCCGCTATGATCGATTCACCAAACTAATTTTAATTAGACAAAGTAAAAACAAGAGTAGATGAAAATTATACTAACATTTAAATCAAGTAATAAGGCTATCTCTATCAAATGATCAAATGATAATAAAATTTTCAATCCTTTCTCAATGTGAAAATAATTAGGAATTAAGTTTACTAATCAAAGGAAACTAACAAAATTATAATTGACAATTAAACCAAATTGGATTCATGAGGGTTTCAATTTATCCCTTGAATGGGATGATTAGCCCTACATAATCATCATCCAATAAAAATTAGAATCAAATAAGAGCATAAAATGAAAATTAGAGAGGAGTAATAAAACCAAAATTTCCTTCAATTGCATTAATTCTTCAATTCATCATTCACCTCAATTAATTACAACACTCAATTTATTGAATTTTTTCTCTAATCTAAAAAACTAAGCTAAAAAAATAAAAAAGGTGTTTCTCTACCTAATTCTCTCTCTATTTGATGATCTTCTAGTACTCCCCCCAAATGGGGTCTTCATCTTCATTTTATAATAGGCATGGAGCTAGGGGTATTTTTGGGAATGGACTTGAGTGTGCAAGGATATGGTGAGGTGTGAGGATAAGTGGTAGAGGGAATAAAAATTTGATTTGTTAAAAGGGTATTTTTGGGTATTGGGTAAAAGATAGGTAGTTGGGGGTATTTGGGGTAAAAGGGGTTAAGTGGGGAATAAAACATGTGGGGGTTTTAATAAAACTTGGTTTGGCTTTTGGTTTGTAACAGTTAAGAAAACGTGCTTGGCTATGAAGTGGCTTAGAGGTAGTTGGGTTTTGAAATGGGTATGGGGGGTTTTATGGGTTAAAAGTTGGGTACGGGTTTAAGGTGGTTTGGGATGGACCGGAGGTAGGTACGAAGAAGATATGGGGAACTGCTTCTTAGGCGATTCGTCGACGGAAATCGGGTAGGTCCAACGGTGGTTCAAGGAATTCGGGTTGGGAGGTCTAGAGGTTTGTTGGCTTAGGAGGAGGGTCGCCGGAGGCAGGGGTTACGGCCAGAGTGGGTCGGGAGCTGGCTGGTGGGGGTCGCGCCAGAGTTTTCATCGGAGGCCACGGGTCTAAGGCTCCGGGAAGTGGGTTTTTTTTGGGTGCGTTCGGATTTCGAATGGAGGTCCGACCAGGGGGTCGTCGGGTTCAGCGGGGGCTGGTCCAAGGGGGTATGGCTTCGGGTCAGCCATGGTGGTTTCGCCGGCACTGGTTGGCTGGCCGGAGGCAGGAGGTAGGTAGTTAGGAAGGTCGTCGGACTAGGCTGAGGGTAAGAGAGAGAGAGAGATGGGTGTGTGTGTGTTTGTTCTGTTGGTTATGGAGGGTATTGAGGAGAGAGAGTATGAGTGTAGAAGATGATGCTGGGAGGGGTTGTGTGTGGGTGAGTGTAGGGAAGTTGGGTGTGTGTGAGTTTATGTGTGTGTTTAATTTAGACCTTAATAAAATAATAAAGACTCAACTATACTTAATAAAACTAAAACTTAAAAAAATAAAATCTAACTAAAAATAAAACAAACTAAAAACAATAAAAATAAAAAATATTAAAACTAAAAAAAATATAATCCTAAGCTTATATAAAAGCTAAAATAAAACAAAAGAAATAAAAACTTAAAATCTAAATGAAAACTAAAGTCCTACAAAAATATAAAATCTCATAAACTAAAAATAAACTCCTAAAAACTAATCCTAATAAAACTAAAAACTATTAAAAATTAAAATAAAATAAAATTATACTAATAAAGATAAAATAGAAAACAAAAGAAAACAAAACCTAGAAAATCAAAAATAAATCCTAAAAATAAAAATGACTCAAACTAAAAATCTAAAAAATATTAAAAAGGGACAAACAAAGCACAGACAGGGTTAGGGGTAGGTTTAGGCTAGGTTTGGGCTCGGGTAAAGTTACGGGAGAGGGTATTTAGCTCCATATTGTTCACAATTGCCTTGAAATAAGCGTTTGAACACCGCGATATGCATTTGACCTACAAGATAAATATTTAAGCACATAAGACCCATATTGCCGAGAATTAGCAACTAAAGTACGTCTATTCGGGGTATAAAATGTACAGTTTTGGGTGCTTATCACACCTCCCCCAAACAGAGCGTTGCTAGTCCTCGAGCAATAACATAGAGAGAAAGAGAAAGATAAGAAACCAAAAGTGTACCACTTTCGCGGGCACTTGCGATTTCACTTAGCATGTGCAACAAGCCTTTAAACCTATAGGTTGCCCTACATGACGAGTTGTGTCTCGTGAGGGTTTGCAGGGAATATACCCATAAAATTCTTATTTGCAAAAATTTATTGAAGGGCAGTCGATCTCTTATTAGACGTAGAATAATCGCACAATCCATCATATGAGAAATATTTTGAGAAATACAAACTAGAATGTGTAAGAATATTAGCTAAGTAAATACACAAGGCACATCCTTCCTAGAACTCAACGTGTGTAGTGTGAATCAGTCAAGACGGGTCAAGAATCATAAGAGTAATTCCTAGATTGTCTTGTCGGAATCAACGCTTCAACTTCAAAATCTCACGAATATATTTCTCTCAAACGAACTCTCGAGATTAGGGTCAGTGTATCGCTCTCGTGTGTGAGGAGGTGAGTAAATATAAGCAAGTTCAAACGTCTCACACACACATATGAAAGAACGAACAATAAGAAAGAAAAGTGATCTCATAAAAGAAATGCTAATCACTATAATGAGAACGTCGAGCTATTCACCACGTCGACTTTCATTACCCCGAACACCTAGGGGAACATGTATGTATATGGGTGAGGGGGAATGAAATGGGATGAGAAGGATATGATAGGTAGGATGGATGGGGTGAGGTAGGTAGGATAGTGACATGATGGATAATGGATGAGTGATGAATGATGGATGCGATAAGATTGAGAAGAGTGTATACACTTTAGGCACAAATGTCTTTATTACTAACTACAAACTCTCTTTCTTTTCTTTTCTCTCTTTTTTTCTTCTATTTTTGCTATTTTTATGTTTTTCTCTTTCTTTCTTTTTTTTAATTTTATTTTTTCTTTTTCTTTCACTTTTCAAACCAACAATGAAGACATTTAACATTTTGAATCAACACTCTTTTTATCAAAAAATGATGGATGAAATATAAATGGAGATGACAGGTGAGGGTGTGGGGAAGATGTGTGAATATGGTAATGTAATTGGTGAAGTGAATGGAAATGTGATATGGAAAAGTGGTAAGTGTAATGAGTGAAGTGTATGGGAGAAAATCTAGTGATCAGGACAAAATTCAAGACACGCGTTTCTTATAACTCGAAAAAGATGTCATTCTCAGTGATCAAGCCAAAAAATTTAATGAAGAATAATGAGATCATACAACGATTTAAGTGCGGACCCAAAGGAAGTTGAATCAACTTGTGACTCGAAGATTGCGTAAAACACTCAAAAAGGGTGAAAGGCACAAATCTCATGGGCTAAAGTCTCTACTAGTGATCCTTAAGGTTCTCTTGGGAATTATAGTACTCTTCAACTCTAACCGTAGTGACTTGATAAGTGCGCAAATTTTATTGAGTCTAGAAATTCATGGTGCAACATGCTGTGGGCCGTATTATATAAGCTATTTAGATAAAATAATATATTCTAGCTTGATTCCTAGACTTTGAAAGATGGATGATTGAAAATTCACATCAATGAGTGAGATGAAAGAAACTGCATGAAATTTTTTAAAAATCAGGTTTAAAAGTCAAAAAATTTCAAAAGAGGTACAATTTTGATAAAATTACCCACCCTCTAACAAAAAGGAACACCTTCCTCGATGTTAAGTAAAATGATTTTTAAAATTGAGAGCATAAGGTAGGAAAGAGATTACTAGAATAAACCGCCAATGAAGTGGACAGATGAGGCCAAAATGAAACCTGAATAAGAAGTGAGAAAAAATGTGTACAAGTCTATAAGCAAGATAAAGTATTGGGTGATGTGAAACACCACCCCCAAACAGGATGAGACTAGTATAAGAAACACGGGTTGCCTCCCGGTAGTGCTAAGTTTAATGTCTTCAGCCAGACCGAACCATTCTCACCCTAAAGATAAGATCTATGAAAGCGCGGGGTGGCAGAAAAATTGGGTGATGAGAATCACCCCCAAACAAGACTGAAGCGTCAGTCTTATTGGATAGAGGCTTAAACGGGTCAATGCACCTGTATGTCAAAGTGCATCACACGATGCAAAGCATCGGTGGACCATGGGTGGGTGGGAAAAAAGGCTAAGGTGAGGGTGGAAAGGGTAAAGAGGTATCGACCACGGGCCTTGTTGAGCTTAAATGTTAGGGCAACAAGGGCCCTATAAGAATGGTGCTCTAACTGGTGAGGGAGGTAAAATGGTTTGGTAAGTGGAATGGGTTGGGCCTCAGAGAAATCGCACGATCGTTCTATGAATGGGCGATGATAATGGTCGCGTCGTGACACGCCAGGGAGCTGTCGATGGGAAAAATCACAACCACAAGAGAGTGGCGGACATAGAGTAACAAGCTCGGTGTCACGGAAGTAGAGAGTATCACCACAAATACTCTCGTAGATGGTGGAGGATGGTTTCAGATTAGGATCTAAAAATTTGGATGGAAACATGAATTGTGTAAAACAAGATCCAAACCAGGTGGAGGGGTGGAAAGGACAATGGGTGGGTGGGGTGGGATAAACAGTGGAGGAAGATGATCCAACTCAAGAGTGGGAGACACACACTCACCATGAGGCACGGAGTGATCCATAAGGGAACTCACAGGAGTAAGTGTGGAAATAAACGAGTGAGTGATCAACTTATCCACCATTATGTTTCCATCCGATGTGGTGAAAGGGTCTAACGAGGCATTAAGATCCGAGATAGATGAATCAACATTAATATTCGGCTCAAGGGGAGCCAAATATGATGGGGTAGGATCCATATCAAGAGAGGTGGGAACCATCTCTGACGCTATCTCGATACAATGGTGAGCACTCGTAGCCGGAGCGAACCTAAAAGATATGATCATGTCAGAGACATAGGCAATTGGGGTATAAGGTAAAAGGTAAAAGATCTAGCAAATTTTTGGATATCTCGGGAGTGAGAACATCAAGTGTGGGTTCCGGTGGACATGGTGGGATTGGATAAGGCTCACTATCGAAAGGTAAGTCAACACAATTGTCAACGTGGGACCCGGACCATGGGATGGTCTCAACTTCGAGATTCTCGGGTGGTAGGGTTGGTCACACTCAAAATCTGTGTCACAAGAGGACACATCATCATCACACTCGGTTGCAACGATGGGTGGATCCATGGGAATATCTGACTCTCTCGCACACTCAATTTCATTCAATCATTGTTCAAGCCTTTGGAGGGATTCATTTTGGATTTGAGTGGCTTGCTCTTGCTCGAGTATGAACTTTTGCAAGAGGCTTTCGAGAGTGGATATGGAGGGTGGCGGTGGTGGAGTGACGGGTGGTGGTGGTGGGTGAGGTGGACACAACTCTCTATAATCATGACTGTATGGATAATACTCAAATGAAGTGGGTGGAGTGGGGCCAAGTTCATCATACACGAAAGGATTGCTTTCGTGATGGACAATTGGTTGATGCTCATGGGGTGCAGAGTGAGGGAACTGATCGTGAACGGGTGCACAAGGGTTCCATGACAACTGTTGGAACGTGTGAGGATCCATAACATCGGGTTGGGATTCGTATTGTGTAAAAGGGTGATCAAGCCTCCACGAATAACTCGGGGACTCACACAACTCGGGATTGGGTATATCGGGATAATAGGTCGAGGTGGGTTCTGGAACAGTGTCATATGGATACACATGTTCCATGGTGGGTTCGGATGGATATGTAATGTAAAGGCATTTATGGGACATGTGATCGGCATAATAACAGTGGGCGCACAACGAAGGAGGAGACACGTCAACACTTGACACCGAGGGTGATGGAATTTGTGGTGCGTACATGGATGGGTCAAGAGTATCAAGGGCACTCGTGAGAGAGGTGAAACCACTAAGTATCTCATAAAGAGACGGCTCGGGATCACTCTCACACGTGTCGCGTGTTAATGGAAAATGACAAAGTAGTCCTGTAAGGGACGTTCTTCGGCCATGTGGAGAAAAATATTTTTTTGGAGTTTTTAATTTTTTTTGTTCAAAAGGAAATAAAATATTTTTGGATTTTTCTAAAAAGGAAAGAAAGAAAATATTTTTGGATTTTTTATAAAAATAATAAAACAAAATATTTGTGGGGTTTGGGGAAAAATAAAGGAAGAAAATATTTTTGGATTTTTTGGAAGAAAAGGTGGGGAAAAATATGGACTCTAAGAATTTTGACGAACTCACTAAAATCAACCACTGAAAAATAGAATTGGACACACACACAAGTCAATAAAATTTTCTAACTAGCACATAACCAATTTTTATCTTTAAATTTAATGAAAGGGGTAGTCAAATTTTAATTAAGTCCGCGTGCGATAAAAATTTACGAAAATCTTTATGATCGCCTTTGCAAAATTTTCTCCTATTGGGCTACCTAGTGAATGGATTTTAAATTTAGTGATGGCTAGGGTAGCCACAAACGGTAAGCGAGCGAGTCGGGTGATGAAATCCCTTCTCGTGAGTGACCGGCTGTAGGTCTTAATTAATTAATTCATCACACAATTCGAAAATAAATGCGAGAATAAAATCAAATAAGAGCACACAAAAGAATTAACACGCTAACAAGAGAGGCGCGAGGGTGTAAGAAATGTACCTCCCACGGTTTTTAGGCCGTGGGGTGTCAAAAAATTTGAGTCGAACGGGGGGAGATCGCGCCTATCTCAGTCGGCATCGGGAGTCCTACCGACCCAAGGTAGAGAGGCTTCTGAATCCTCGCCTTTGGACGCCCTCTATCTACCTTGTCCGGTTTCCCTATCACGCTTATCTTCAATTATTACAATTTTTAAAATGAAAAATAAAATAAAGGTGTCCCTATGCACCGCAATACAAGCAATGATAAAAATCCAAATACAAGCCTCCTAAAAATATAAAAATAGTACAAAAAATGATAAAGTGCAAAAAAATAAATGAACTACAAGTTGAAATTCGCTCCAAATGCTTCACGCTCCCAAGAATGACAACGGCGCCATTTGATAACTTATTTTTTTGTGTCGTTGTTTGAAAGTCAAGTTAGTCAAAACATCAAATACCTACAAAATATAATAACAATCTCAAGTGTAGAGGTAAGTAAGGGTATCAATCCACTTCCAAGGGAGTAAAGCAAAGGGAACACAATTGTAATTCACTTTTTATTTTCATTTTATGCTTTTTCACTTTTCTAATTTTTTTAAGCTTTTCAAATATTAAAACAATTGGGTGTGGTGAGGTGAAATAATACTAAACTAAACTAAATAAAAGGGGGTAATCAAACTAAAAGTAACATGTGAAAAATATAAACAAGTGTGTGATAAAAATGAGTGGAGTGTAACAAAATGAGAGAGAATATTCAAGAAACGGAAAATCCACCCTCAATTCACACAAATTTATCTAACTTGCACAATTTTAATTTCACCAATTTCCAAAATATTCATTTAATTCAAAAGTTAATTCTCATTACACTAATGAATTAATTGAATATTCTTTTAGAAACAGTTAAGAAAATCAATTAAATGAATCACCCGCAAGGATCGATTCACCAAACTAATTTTAATTAGATAAAATAAAAACAAGAGTAGATGAAAATTATACTAACATTTAAATCAAGTGATAAGACTATCTCTAGTTGGAATCAAATGATCAAATGATAATAAAATTTTCAATCCTTTCTCAAGGATGATTTTCCATTTCTCAATGTGAAAATAATTAGGAATTAAGTTTACTAATCAAAGGAAACTAACAAAATTATAATTGATAATTAATCCAAATTGGATTCATGAGCGTTTCAATTCATCCCTTGAATGGGATGATTAGCCCTCCATAATCATCATCCAATAAAAACTAGAATAAAATAAGAGCATAAAATGAAAATTAGATAGGAGTAATCAAACCAAAATTGCCTTCAATTGCATTAATTCTTCAATTCTTCATTCATCTCAATTAATTACAACACTCAATTTATTGAATTTTTTCTCTAATCTAAAAAACTAAGCTAAAAAAATAAAAAAAAAGGTGTTTCTCCTTCTAATTCTCTCTCTATTTGATGATCTTATAGTACTCCCCCCAAATGGGGCATTCATCTTCATTTTATAATAGGTATGGAGTTAGGGGTATTTTTGGGAATGAATTTCAGTGTGCATGGAAATGGTGAGGTGTGAGGATAAGTGGTAGAGAGAATAAAAATTTGATTTGTTAAAATGGTATTTTTGGGTATTGGGTAAAAGATAGGTAGTTAGGGGTATTTGGGGTAAAAGGGGTTAAGTGGGGAATAAAAATTGTGGGGGTTTTATTAAGACTTGGTTTGGCTTTTGGTTTGTAACAATTAAGAAAACGTGCTTGGATGTGAAGTGGCTTTGAGGTAGTTGGGTTTTGAAATGGGTATGGGGGGGTTTATGGGTTAAAAGTTGGGTACGGGTTTAAGGTGGTTTGGGATAGACCGGAGGTAGGTACGGAGAAGATATGGGGCGCCGCTTCTTGGGCGGATCGCGGACGGAAATCGGGTAGGTCCGGCGGTGGTTCAAGGCATTCGGGTTGGGAGGTCTAGAGGTTTGCTGGCTTAGGAGGAGGGTCATCGGAGGCAGGTGTTACGGACGGAGTGGGTCGGGAGCTGGCTGGCATGGGTCGTGCCAGAGGTTTCACCGGAGGCCACGGGTCTAAGGCTCCGGGCAGTGGATTGGTTTTAGGTGCGTCCGGATTTCGAATGGAGGTCCGGCAGGGGGTCTCCAGGTTTAGCAGGGGATGGTCCAAGGGGGTATGGCTTCGGGTCAGCCATGGTGGTTTCACCAGCGCTGGTTGGCTGGTCGGAGGCAGGAGGTAGGTAGTTAGGAAGGTCGACGGACTTGGCTTAGGGTAAGAGAGAGAGAGATGGATGTGTGTGTCTTTGTTCTGTTGGTTATGGAAGGTATTGAGGAGAGAGAGTATGAGTGTAGAATATGATGTTGGGAGGGGTTGTGTGTGGGTGAGTGTAGGGAAGTTGGGTGTGTGTGAGTTTATATGTGTGTTTAATTTAGATCCTAATAAAATAATAAAGACTTAGCTAAACTTAATAAAACTAAAACTAAAAAATAAAATCTAACTAAAAATAAAACAAATTAAAAATAATAAAAATAAAAAATATTAAAACTTAAAAAAAAAATCCTAAGCTTATATAAAAACTGAAATAAAACAGAAGAAATAAAAACTTAAAATCTAAATGAAAACTAAATTCCTAAAAAAATATAAAATCTAATAAACTAAAATTAAACTCCTAAAAACTAATCCTAATAAAATTAAAAACTAATAAAAATCAAAATAAAATAAAATTATACTAATAAAGATAAAATATAAAACTAGAAAACAAAACCTATAAAATACTAAATAAATCCTAAAAATAAAAATGACTCAAATTAAAAATCAAAAAAATATTAAAAAGGGACAAACAAAACACACACAGGGTTAGGGGTAGGTTTAGGCTAGGTTTAGGCTTGGGTAAAGTTACGGGGGAGGGTATTTAACTCCATATTGCGCACAATTGTGTTGAAATAAGTGTTTGAACACCGCAACGTGCATTTGAGCTACAAGATAAATATTTAAGCACATAAGATCCGTATTGTCGAGAATTAGCAACTAAAGTACGTCTATTCGGGGTATAAAATGTACAGTTTTGGGTGCTTATCATTTTACGTAATCTCCGAGTCACAAATTGACTCAACTTTCTTTGGGTATCATATTTAGTCTTTGCATGATCTCATTATTTCTTTCAATTTTGGCATAATCACTGAGAATGACATTACTTTCGAGTTGTAAGAAATATGTGTCTTGTAGTTTTTCTAGAGCACCAAACCAATTCTGACCATCCACTTATCATTTTCTATATCACATTATCATTCACCCATTTTCCATATTTCCCTTATCCATATATGTCCCAGATACCATCCACGTGTCAATTTTCCATCACTACCATCATTTTTGAGAAAAAGAGTGTTTGAATTTGTGTATGTAAACTGTCTTAAATTGTGTATAAAATAAAAACGCATCGTAATAAAATAAAATAAAAATAGAAAAAAAGGAAGTAGAGAAAAAGAAAGAAAAAAAATAGAAAAGAAGAAAAAGAAAGCATGCGATCATATATTTAAAAAAAATGAAGACATTATTTATTCAAAGTGTGTCACACTCTTCTCAAAAACCTTACCAGCATATCTTCTTCATTTCATAAACCCCATTTTTACCCTTGGTGATGTGTTCGGGAAAACGAGAGTCGATATGATGAATAACTTGACATTCTCAACATAGTGGTTAGCATTCCTTCATGAGATCAATTTCTTTCATGTATTCGTCAATTCATATAAAGTGTGAAAGAAATTTGAACTTGTTTAAATTTACTTACCTCCTCATACACTAGAGAGATACACTTACCCAATTCTCGAAGAGTTCGATTCAGAGAGATATATCTAGTGAGAATTGAAGTCAAACCATTGATTTTATAAAGGTGATCTAAGAATTACTCTTATGATACTTAAGATTGTTTCATATAGCACATGCTGAGTTTTAGGAAGGATTACGCTTTTGGTATTAAGTGATTTTTTACCTTACTTTGATATTTTAACATGGTGTTCCTTGATGCTTTTTAGTTGAGTTGTATAGTTTTTCATCGTCAAATAAGAAACTGCCATTTAAATAAAAAAAAAAATAGAATTTTATGGGTACATTCACTGCAAACCCTCACGAGAAAACACTCGTCCTGTAGGGCAACCTATAGATTTATTAGCTTGTTTTACATGCTAAATGTAATCGCAAGTGCCTGTGAAAGTGGCACACTTTTGGCTACTTATCTCTATTTTCTCTTTAATTTTGCTCGAGGACTAGCAATGTTCTGTTTGGGGGTGGTGTGATAAGCACTCAAAAGTGTTGATTTTATACCCTAAATAGAAGCATTTTTATCGCTCGTTCTTACTAAAATTGGCCTTATGTCATATTTTATTATTTTTCATGTCAATCAGCAGTCGCAACATCAAATAAAGCTAAATCAAGTCAATTGCGACAAAGTCGCGATCAAAAGCATGAAATGGAGAAATCAAAGCAGTCGTGAAGACTGAAGTCCCGTTTGAGCATACCCGATGAGTTTCGATGCCCCGAGCCTTTTCCCATACCAAACCTAAGCCTACACTGAGCCCTAGCCATTACCCGAGCCTCGTGTGTGTTTAGTTTATAATTTTATTATTTATTTATTTTTATTTGAGTCGTATATAATTTTTAGGAATTTTGATATTCTAATTGCGTGCGCATAATTGCATATATTAGGATCATTTACTGTGCGTCGAGTGTTTTAATATTATTTATGTAAATATAATAGGTGTATAGTTTATTTTATTTGTTTTTTTAGTTTTATTTAGTTAATTTTATTATTATTTTATTTTTATCTTATTTTTTTTTAATTTTATTAGGTTAGTTCAATTATTTTATTTCATTTTATTTTATTTTATTTCATTTTATTTTATTTTAATTCATTTTATTTTATTTTAATTTATTTTATTTTATTTTATTTTATTTGAGTCTTTTATATTTAGGCTAGGAGTTTAAATTTTTTAGTTTTAACAGATTTTATATTTTAGTTTTATTTATATTTATTTTAAGGCTTGTAAATATTTATTTTCATTTGCAATAGATTTTATTGTTTATTAGTTGAGTCTTGATATTTTAGTTTTTTAATGCAAATTAACACACACACACACCCTATCGCTATACACATTACACACACCCAAACAACCTCCTCTCTCTCTCTCCTCTCACCAACAAACCCACGACCCAACCAACACGAAATCCGACGAACTCTGAAAACCCCCTCCTCTCACTCCGGCCAGCGATCCTGTCAACGACCTCCACACCTGTTACCCAAACCCCCATACCCTTACCCACTTAGATGCAATCCAAGCCCCAAATCAAACTCAGATCTTCTCGACCTTAGCCCACTGCCACAATGCAACAACCCGAATCCAGGCAGACCTTAAACCTCTGACCCGCAATATACCCAGCGACAACCTTGACCTCATACCCAGAAGCCAAAACTCAAACCCAAAACCTGAGTCCCAGACCCAACTTGAATTCAAACCCGTAACCCAAAACTAACTACATAGTCAGTTAACCCGAAAGTAACAAACCCAATTCCACCCACTTACCATTCCTTCAAAATCGGAACACACAACCTGCCAAGATTTAAAGAAAAATCCCTTGAAATATCACTTCAAATAACTTTTGACTTATCCATCTTCAATCCCATTAAAATCTCTCCTAACAAAACCAATTCGTGGGATATAAATGAAGGGGATCTCATTTAAAAAGGGAACTCTCATATAGGACTCTCACGAGGATACATTGCAGAGGGAGAGACAGTCTAGTTTTGTACAGTTTGTAAATAAAAAAAAATGGAAAAATACAAAAAAAATTAGTTTAGCCTTAGAATAGATTTGTAGGTTTAGTTTTTATATTTATTTGTGTATCAAGTGTTGTATTTGTGAAGACATTGGGACACACTTTCATGAACACGATTCAAGGAATCAATTCGAAATGAGACTTTTGCGTATTGTATTTCTTGTTCTTCTATTTAAATTTGTGTTCCATGTTTGTGACTGTGATTGATTATTTAATTATTCTTGGCTAGTCACCCCGTTCAAGGGTTGGGATGAATCGCGTATGATGTTAGTTTAATTAATCAATTTCATTGATTGTCATATTTCTAGGAGAATTAATTTGTAATTGTCACAAATTAATTTATGTATCGAGAGTTAGTAAATTAATTTAGTTTAAAATTTGATTTTGGAAATCAAACTAGAGATGGGTTTTTCCTAAATTTAAATATTAATTCGGTATTAAAATTTGAGGATTCATACAATTTTTATTAAATTGATCATAGCTGGTAATTTTCTTGAAACTAGTATAATTATTAATTTTTGACAGTGTGACATTTTTAAAATGAGACTTCTGAAAAAGAAATTATTGAATTTATAACTGTAACGAGAGTTAGATTATAAATTTAATATTATCTCGGAATATTTCAAATTAATGAATTAAGAAATTAAAATACTAGATCACCTAGTGTAATCTCATCTCTTGACTTTCTATTATTTTTAGTTATTTAGTCATTTCATATTTTGAGCATTTATTAGTTAATTCTCTCTTGAAATTGTTTTAAAAAATAATAATAAAAAAATATTTTAAATAAAAAAATTGAATTTTAAGTGTTCACGTTAATTGTTTCACCTTGAAAGTTAGATTGGTACCCGTACTTACCACAATATGAGATGTTTTAGCAAATTTTGTAGATAATTCAAAGAAATTTTAAGATTAACTTTTGAAGACAAGAAATTTTAAAATTGACTTTTGAAGACAACGAACACACGGCAAAGCCTTTTATCATGAGCAATGGTACATTGGAAAGTATCCCACGAGAGTCTTCAAATGGACTCTCGATTTCAAAATTGATTGGGAAAGTCCATTAGCCCCGGTCTGGTTTAATTTCCTAAATCTCCCCATCCATCATTTTGCCAAATCATATATTTATTAGTATAGCGCAACTAATAGGTCCCTCTCAAAATGGATGCATCCACAGTTTCTATCATCAGACCTAGTTTATCCAGGATATGCGTAGAACATCATCCGATCAAAGAACAGCCTAAGAGAGTCTTGATAAGTTGTGGGGATGGCTATTTTTGGCAAGATATCATGTATGAAGAAGTGTCACAATTTTGTTTCGACTGCAAGAATAAAGGTCACTCCATTAACTCTTATTTTTTCAAATTCCAAAGCAAATTGAAGGAGACTCAAGTTGAACATAATACCATAAAGATTAAGAAGCCTTTTCAAGTTAAGAAGAATCAATAAAATGTCAAAGCCAAAATTGTTGCAATAACTTTTACTCCTATCATTATTATGGATCAAGACATTGTTAACACCCCGCCTTACAGTGATTTTATGGACATCATCATAGTTGATCAAAGTCAGATAGGACATCAAGATAAGATCAATAACTTATAAAAGATGGTTGTTGCAGAGAATGGCAGAATATTAAAGAGAAGATCACCACTACACATACACACTATCCATACACACTTTTATACACGCTAATAAGACAAGGCTGTAAGGGGTTGTACTCTGTGTCCTGACGGGACCCACAATAACAAGGTATAGCATTCTAAAGCAACGGGTATGGAAATCGTAGCCGTGTATGTTTATCCTAAAGATAAATACCCCCATTGTTCATGCAGAGCCTCATAAGAGTATTTGTCAGCATATAGAAAAGATTAAGCAATGTGACATAATTAAAGAAGATGCTATGATTGTTGATTTTTCTAATATATCTCCCAAAGATACTGATCTGTCAGAGTATGACAAGCAACATGGCTGTGAAAAGATATATGCTTTAGACTCAAAATCGATTCAGGACATTGAGGTCCCAATGCTTGAGGAGCTTGAAATATTTGTTACAGATCTTGATAGAAAGATTAGAAAATACAAAAGGTTAGGGAGATAGATATTACGAAGGCAGACTCTACACGTTTGAGACAAGCTACACAACCTAAATTTTAAAAGAAAGTCATCCATGAACCCCTTTTTAAGAGAATCACAAGATCATGTTCTAAGTCTATGACTAAATCCTCATCCCAAAATTTTTAATGATACATTTAATTTGTTGGAATATCATGGGAGTGGATAATAAGGTTTCAAAAAGAAGAATAAAAAACTCATCAAACAACATAACCTCCCATCTTTTGCCTTACTTGACCCCAAAATCCTGATTAATAAGATCATTATGATGAAATTGAAGTGGAATTTCAAGGGATTCATTCACAATAGCTATGATAAAATTTATTTTTTTAGGTTTGACTTAAAAACTGTTGTTTTATTGGATTCTGAACAATTGTTATGCCTGAAATTACTCATCCACTTTTGAGAAAAGAAGTAATATTCTATATTTTGTATGCTAAATGTACAAGGGTTGAGAGACAGAATGTATCGCATGATTTAGAAACATTATCTTCTACCAATGAATAGCTTCTAATTCTAGTTAGTGGTGACTTTGACGTGGTTGCCTCTTCAGATGAAAAGATTGGTGGGAATGAAATTGACCCTAGTGTTATGAATGAGTTTAATAAGGCAACGTGAGAGTGCACAATTATCTATTGGCATTAACTTATTAAATTCAGATAACAATCCTGAAAAGTGGTGATCGCTTAAATAAGCTCTGATACCAATTTGAAAATGTGTGCGCGTGCGTTCAAATAAGGAAGTTATTTAATTAAACGCAGTTTAAATAAATCAAATACTAAACATGCATCTATATGTGTTTTGAACAAGATGATGAAACATGAATGATCATTTAAACACACACATATAAGGAAAAAATCCCCCAAAGGGGCAAAACCATTTATTTTCCACTATAATTTGTAAGAGAACGACTTACAATCGGATTACAATGAAAAATACAAGTGACTAAGAATTACCCTCAGGTGTCGGATTTTGTAGTCGCGGCTGGAGATATCCCTTTCCAGTAGGGCAGCAATGAAGAAGAGAAACGGCTTCTCCACAAGTTTATCGGCTGGAATTTTCCCTTTCCAGGAGGGCGGCAATGAAGAAGAAAGACGGCTTCTCCACAAGGGTTGAACAAACTCAAAGTTGTGTTCTTGGGTTACCAAAAAGATTCACAAAGGTTTGGAAATTGTGTGAATCAAAACATGAGTCTTGGGACTCAAAAAATATGAAGACTAGAGGTATTTGGACTCTAAAAAACGTCTTCTAAAGTCTTGCAAAATAACTCCCCCGAAGTTGGTATTTATAGGAAAAAATATGAAGAGTCCCATGTTTTTAAAACTCTAAAATTCTATCCAGCGTACAAAAAAAACAGCATTTTTTAAGGAATTTTCTCCATCTTCAAAATGTCATAACTCCTTCACCGTAGCTCGGATTGAGGTGCCGTTTTTTTCAGTATCTTCGTTGCGGCGAGCTCTTCAACTTTCCAGTTGACCAGACCTCCAAACTATGGATGTGAAATTACGAAAATGCCTTTGAACACTCCTATCATGCCTTTTTTCACTGTTTTGACTTCCCTTGCGTTCCACTTGCATTACGAGCCTAAAATCAAGGAACGTGAAGTCGTTGCGGCAGATGAGGGACTCATTAACGGAGTTGTTGAATGCTTGATGCTTGGAATTCGGATTGAGGCCGTCGTGAGCGATCGTGTAGAGACGTGCCAAATGTAACGACATACGACATACAAAACTGTAAGATAACGGACATGAGAATTATGTCCTTACAAATCTCCCCCTATGTCTATGCCGGTACATACATAAAAATACGAATTATCAAGTAACAAAATTTGCCTATACAAATCTACCCTTCCATGAACCCAAAACTGGAAAGATAAAAATGAATAAGTTTTCATCGTTTGTTCTTCAAATCTTTAAAACTTCAAATCTTTTCTCATCAGGGTGTGCAATTCAGAGATCATCAATGTAGTACCTACACACATGAGATAAAGAAAAAATACCAAGTGACGTATCGAGTTTGAAATGAGATAAACATAGATACCAATATATGATAATCATAAGTCAAATCTCAAAAACTCCCCCAAAATTCAAACTCCCCCAGAATAAGATAATTCTTTCTCCCCCTTTTTATGATGTCCCCAAATAGACAATTAAGAAGAATGAATCAAACAAGCAAAATCGGGATGTCACGGTATTCAAAAGCAAAGCATCAATCAATATGGTAAACTTGCTCTAGCAAGGAGATGCTAAAAGAAAACTTTCACAAACTATTTTTTGATTTTTCAATTTTTCATACAAAAAATAGATACCATTTTTAAAAAAAATGTAAAACATGATACAAAAATCACACCATGGATTTAGACTCAAACAACCAAGTCATGGAATTGGAATGAATGGGTGTGACCACATTCGATAGGTAAATCAACTCAATCAATCATATGTGCACGATGCATAGGTGTACTCCTAACGAATGAGCATCAAAAGTATCCTTAGGTGTAAAAGATTGTTGAATTTAAATGACATCGTCTTATGAAAATCAACAAATCAAAGTCAGATGATTTCCACACCAATAACGTCCAAAACTATGTAGTGCCGATTCGAGAACTTTTCAAAGGACGTGCAAACCCATTGATATATCCATCCAAAACACCCTCATATATAATAATGCAATTTTTTATATCTGAAGAGGTACTAAATTCTCAACTTAGAGAAAACCTATTGACCCAAATTTTTGGCATATTTCATCTTTTTATAGCCTTAATTTTTTTGTGTGGGCTCTTTTCAAACGGTGGCTTTCACGACGTGATTTTTATTCACTCGCAGCCCTTTCCCGTGTTCACTCATCATTTTTTCAAACTAAACAGTTAATTCCTCACGGGCAATGGTTTTTACATGCACTACTTTTATTACTCTCGTATTATTGCACTTGATTCGATTTAAGGACAGGATTGAGATGAAAACACCCAACCAACATGTGATAAGTCAAGAACAATAATCAAACAAATCCGTGCATGTGTGCAATAAAGGAAACATGAGTCAAACATGTAGGAAGTAACACTTAATTACATCTTAATGACTCCAAACATTATAAAGCACAAGGATGAATTGACCTATTGTCTCAAAACACTATCAAATAGTCTCATGAAGAATGGAATGATGTTGTGACTTGGTCATCCTAAGTGTCATCCATAAACGGTGCAAAAAATCTTTTTGGATTTTCTCAAAATTTTAACAAACTAAAATCTTTTTGTATTTTTCAAAAATTTTATGAAAAAAAAAAGTACACATGTCATAACACTAGCAACAAGTATAAATCATGAAACCATAACTAGTCTATGACAAACATGCAAACACAATCAACCAAGAGATTTCACATGGGGTGAATCACGTGCAAGCAAACGGGAATCGTGGACAAATAAACCATAAGCCTCTAAATCCGATTTTCTAACCCAAATTGATGTGTAACGGAGTGTAGGGGTTTTGGGAATCGAATTTATTCTTTCATTAACCTTCCTAGGTTCATTTAAAAGCTTGTAACAAAATTGCCTAAGATGACCTTGCCTACCGCAATGTGTGCAAGTGTAAATCGGGCGGTGTGTGTTACCTAAAGGTGGCCCTCTACTCAAATTTCTCGGTCGCTCTCTCCGAATTTGCCTAGGTGGGTCTCTCCTAATGATCCTAGGAGGTTCTCTCACGATGTTCCTAGGAGGCTCTTTCCTAACAACCTTAGGTGTCTCTTTCTTAACAATCCTAGGGGGCTCTCTAACACGTATGGGAATGGGTGCACCATGTTTTTCAAAACCAATCCCACCCCTATCATTTTTAATCTCGATAGTGCCTAAAATCTTATCAAGTTTTTCAGACCTAGACTCCAAATCAAATTTCACCTTACTCGAATCTCTCAAACTTTTCTCAAGTTCATCTATCCTAGATTCAAGTAATCGCCTAGAATCCTCAAACTCAAGAATCTCCTTTTTCATAGCTTCCATCACGCCTCGAAGATCATCTCTCTCACCCTCGACATATCCCAGCTTCTCTCTCAAAATTTTCTCTCGTGCCCTAAGTTCTTCAACTAAAACATCATTATTTTTTAAGGCACAATCTTTCAATTGAGCTTTAAGTTTCAAGTTTGCCTTTTTTGTCTTTAAACATTCAAAATACAAATTATTGTAGGCAACTTGCAACTCACTCAATTCTTCTTCTTCCTCCTCACTTTTTTCACCCTCACTCTCATCACTAATCACACGGATGGAAAACTCTCGCCTAGAAGCATAAAAGACTTCTTCTTCCGAACCACTATCACTAAGAGTAGAAACATGAGAAATCGGTTTATTCAAGTTCTTCTTTAAATTTGTGGTACACTCATCTAACGTGTGACCAACCCCCTCACAACAAGAACACCTCTCAGATTCATTTTCAACAGAAGATTTAAAACAAGAGTTCCTATGAATTTTCCAATTAACTTTTTCAAAAATTTGACATCGAAGATCATCAAAACCATCAAAAGCCATTTTTGTGCAAAATCAGGATCAAAACACAATAACTTAGTGCAACAGGCTCTGATACCAATTTGTCTTGTAAACGTGAGTAGACAAATTGTATCAGAAAGTAAATCCTCGAAAAATCAGGATCACGCGATAAATTAGCGTAACTCGCTCTGAAACCAATTTGAAAAGTGGTGATCGCTTAAATAAGCTCTGATACCAATTTGAAAATGTGTGCGCGTGCGTTCAAATAAGGAAGTTATTTAATTAAACGCAGTTTAAATAAATCAAATACTAAACATGCATCTATATGTGTTTTGAACAAGATGATGAAACATGAATGATCATTCAAACACACACATATAAGGAAAAAATCCCCCAAAGGGGCAAAACCATTTATTTTCCACTATAATTTGTAAGAGAACGGCTTACAATCGGATTACAATGAAAAATACAAGTGACTAAGAATTACCCTCAGGTGTCGGATTTTGTAGTCGCGGCTGGAGATATCCCTTTCCAGTAGGGCAGCAATGAAGAAGAGAAACGGCTTCTCCACAAGTTTATCGGCTGGAATTTTCCCTTTCCAGGAGGGAGGCAATGAAGAAGAAAGACGGCTTCTCCACAAGGGTTGAACAAACTCAAAGTTGTGTTCTTGGGTTACCAAAAAGATTCACAAAGGTTTGGAAATTGTGTGAATCAAAACATGAGTCTTGGGACTCAAAAAATATGAAGACTAGAGGTATTTGGACTCTAAAAAACGTCTTCTAAAGTCTTGCAAAACAACTCCCCCGAAGTTGGTATTTATAGGAAAAAATATGAAGAGTCCCATGTTTTTAAAACTCTAAAATTTTATCCAGCGTACAAAAAAAACAACATTTTTTAAGGAATTTTCTCCATCTTCAAAATGTCATAACTCCTTCACCGTAGCTCGGATTGAGGTGCCGTTTTTTCCAGTATCTTCGTTGCGGTGAGCTTTTCAACTTTCCAGTTGACCAGACCTCCAAACTATGGATGTGAAATTACGAAAATGCCTTTGAACACTCCTATCATGCCTTTTTTCACTGTTTTGACTTCCCTTGCGTTCCACTTGCATTACGAGCCTAAAATCAAGGAACGTGAAGTCGTTGCGGCAGATGAGGGACTCATTAACTGAGTTGTTGAATGCTTGATGCTTGGAATTCGGATTGAGGCCGTCGTGAGCGATCGTGTAGAGACGTGCCAAATGTAACGACATACGACATACAAAACTGTAAGATAACGGACATGAGAATTATGTCCTTACAAATCCACACCATATTTTAATCCTTTAGCCCTAGAACATGAAACTATGTGATGCAAATCATAAATCAAACTAAGCATGTAAATGAAACAGAGTTTCAGGAAAAAAACCTTTCGGGTAAAACCTTTTATTCACTTTATAAAATTTACAAATTGTAACTTACAAATTTTGTAAATAAACTTTGATACTCTCAAGAATTACAAGAACCGCAGTCATTCTTTAGCCTCAACCTTCATCTTTAACAGTGATCTCCTCGGCTTTTACAAGTCAGCCATGGAGATGCCTTCTCCACAAAGGTTATATATGCAAGGATACAAACTATAGGGTTTAAACTTGATTCACTCAAATATATTCTGGGAATGTGATATGTGAATCAAAAAGGTTTTCTAAACTCAAAAGGTTTAAAAAAATTTGCAAAATATGTGAATAAACAATTCTTGCAATAGTCTTAACGGAAAAAAAAACACAAAATAGGTATTTATAAGACGTTTATAAATTTCATGGCGGCGGCTTGTTCGAACGAATTTTGAAGCTCATTCGAACGAGAATGGAATATCGTTTGAATCAAACTGATCTCGTTCGAACGACTGAACCATCTCATTTGAATGAAGTTCAAACGACCTAAAACGGTACGCCCCCGTTCGATGTTCGATCGAAGTAAACTTCAAATGAGACTTCGAACGAAAATGAAAACTTGTTAGAATGAGAATCCCATCTCATTTGAATGAGATGTGCGCATTTTGAAAAAATTTAAATAAAGAAAAACTACCTCGATTTTCAAATAAAAAATCTTGTTTCCAGTTTAAACATCCCAAAATAAGTTCAAGGAATAAATTTAAACTAAATAGCATTATACTTTTATAGAGCGAAGATCCTTGAAATTTGGAGATATTGGATCTTCAGATTTCATGTCGGCTCAAATTAAATGGTAGTAAGATACTAAGATAGCCTAAGCTATGAGCAAAAGATAAAAATCATGTTCTCATATAATAGGATATCAATTGTTTTGAAAGATTGATTTTGAAAAATCGCAAATTTTATGATGGAGAACTTATATAATAGGATGCCAATTTTCGATGGATTGAACTATGCCTATTGGAAAACCCAAATGAGATCTAATATAAAGGCAATATATGAAAGAGTATGGCTTGTTTGTGAAAGAGGGTGGAATCCTCCCACGATCACTTTTGATAATGTCACAAATCCTAAACTCGTTTATTCATGGAAAGATGATGACTTTTAATGGAGCACTTACAACTCTTGCAGCTTTAGTGCTAACCCCTGACAAGTTTTGACGCATCATGATGTGCACTAAGTTTAAGTAAGTATGGGATATTATCCAGTTGGCACATGAGGGTACCAACACTATTAAGGCGTTTAAGCTTTAAAATTTGACCACCTAATTTGAGACCATCACTAAGTTAGAGTCCGAGAGTTTTGATGAATATGCTAGGTTGTCAGACATTGTAAACACTAGTTTTACTTTGGATGAGAAAATTCCTGAGACTAGGGTCGTTAAAAAATTCTAAGGTCACTCCATTCCTGATTTAATCCCAAGTTTACGGTTCTTAACTCTTTAGGGATTTTAAACAATCTTAGATTAGAAGAACTCGTAGGAGACCTTCAAACTTATGAGATAGATATGTTCCCTAAAATAATTAAACCTAAGTACATATGGTAGCATTAAAGACTCAAGCTAAGAAGAAGAAAAAGAATAGAGTTTGTGAGTTTAAATCTGAGGGTGATTTTGATGTTGATGACTTGGCTTTATTTGCAAAAAAAATTAAAAATCTTCTCCAATTTTCCAAAGAAAATTCTTCCAGTAAAATGATTTTTAAGAAAAACAAAAATAAGAATGAGGTAAAGGATAGCGGTGAGAAAGAGAAAGAGATAAGGTGTTTTTAAGGTGAAGGTAAAGGGCACAAGGCATATGAGTGTCCCACCATGTGAAACATAAAGGGTAAGGAGATTGCAAATAAAGCCACTCTTAGCGATAGTGACATGGAGTCGGTTGATTCAAGGAGAGAATCACCCCATGAACCATGCATTGTGTTCATGGCTAGTCACGTTAGCACTTCTAGTTTATCCCGCACTAATGAGGACATATCTAAACGTGAGAGCCTCGATGATGTTTCAAGCCATTTCTAGTGAGAGTGAGGGTGAAATGGCAAGTGAGGGAGAATGGGATCTCCAAAAAGCTTTTAGTGATTTGTACACTGAGACGTTGAAAACCAAAAAGTTAAAGATTTGCCTCTTATGGTGTTCGCTTTAGAGAGAGAGGCGAAAGTTTTAAGGGTGTGTGAGACGTCAGTGAGTCAACTCGAGAAGGTGAAGGTTTCTTTGAGTGAACAGTTGATCGTCTTAGGTAGGGAGAAGAGATACTTAACCAAAACTGTGGCTAGTCTTACGGGAGATCTTCAATATTTATTAGAGATTCTCGAGAAACTTGAAGCCCTCATATCCCATTTTAAGAGGGATCTCGAACATGCCCGGGAGGTCAAAGTCACTTTAGAGGACACATATAAGATGGTTAGATAGATGATCATCGGTCCCTCTTTAGGTAATGTTGAGAGGATAGGAATAGGATATGATGATGTGTCCACTCCTCATGTTGCACCCGAACTGGTTCCCGAGTTTGTGTTAGATCCATATGGCACTCGACCTAACCTACCTAGGCATCTGAATCCACATAGGAAAACGCGTCCTATACATTTTGAGAGCGGTGTACCTTAGTCTGTTTATGTTTGTTCCCATTGCAAGCAAATAGGTCACTTTAAGGAATTTTTCTTCAAATTGGGGAGAGTTTCTTATAGGTATCTTCCACGATATGCATCTACACGTGTTCCTGCACACACTCCCGCACATGCTACTTCAGATGCTCCCGCACATCACATGAGGAATTTTGAGAGTTTTTTAGAGCAGGTAGAGTGTTTGGTCAAGACTTCACAAGATTTAATGGAGGTTTTTCATAGGATGTAATCTCCTTTAGAGAACTCCTCTGGGCCTAATGATTGGGGTTGAGACATGTTTTTTGAATATGATATTTTTCATACTCGTATCATATATCCCTATTGCTATATTATACTATAATTGTACTTATATTTTTCATTTTGATATACTTTTCAAAAAATCTAAAAAGAGTTTTATTTTTCTTGATAATTTTAGAAAAATACAAATAATTTTCGGTTTCTTTTTGAGAAAAGTTGAAAAGGACAAAAAAAAATATTTTTGATAAAAATTTTCAAAAATCCAAAAACATTTTTGTATTTTACACCATATGAGGATTAACATTAAAGATGTCCAAGTCACCCATTCATTCCATATCCACGTGACTATTTTGTAGTATTTTGAGATGTGACATCATTTCATTTTTGTGCATCATAATGTGTGGAGTCAATGAGATGTGATATGATGATTACTTGCTGCATATTTGCCTCCTTGTCGCCTTTAATGCACATGAGCATTTGAGTATTGCACTTACCGTTCACGGGTCGATAGTAGAGTTTTCATCCCAATTCTACTTTTGAAACGAACTAAATATGAAAAACGAGATAATAAAAGTAGTGCTTGTAAGAACCATTGCCCAGATTGAAAAAAATAGATATAATTTATCCGAAAAATTTGGTATATTTTAAGCAATGAAATCGGGCTGCGAAAGACAAGTTGACTTTTCATGAAAAGCCATCATTTGCAAAATGAAAAGAACCTAAAAGATTAAAGGCACATAAAAACAAAAATAAAGTGGCATGCCAATTTCAAAGAACATTGATGCTTCGCTACATATGAGCATTAATTTCTTCAAAAAGATTTGAGAGAAAAAATTTAATATGTTAGTTTTAAGGGAGTTTAGTCAAAGATCAATGGGTTTGGACATCCTTGAAAATCTCATAAAGCATTACATAGTTTTGGGCGTTATTGGGGTGAAAATAACTTATGATCTTGATTAATTGAATAGGTTAAGTCGATTTCACTTGAGTTCACCAATTTTACACCTAAGGTAGACTTTAAGCTCTTGCATTAGTGGCGTCTCATACCTTCGTGCACATATGTTATGTTTTCCAATGTTGATTAACATATAGAATGTGATCATATCCCTACATTCCATTTCCATGATTCAGTTATTTTTGTGTTTCTCCATGGTGTATTGTATTTGTAAATTTTTTTACTTGAAATTTTGAAAAATCAAAAATAGTTTGTTGTGTCTTTTGAGATTATCATTGCATGATTATTCATTCATAACTTGTTGTGATGATATCTTTTTATTATTGGTTATGTTCCCTATTTTCACGAATAGTTTCTACTCCTTGTCTATATCGGACAAAATAAAAAAGGAAGAACAAATTATGGGAGAGTTTGATATATAGGGAAGATTGTATCTTTATGCATTTTTTATATGTCAAACTCGATGCATCATGGGGTATTTGCTTAGTTTCATGTGTGTAGGTAATTTTGAAAGATCATGTTTACATTACACTCAATGAAGACAAAGTGCCCAAGAGAAGACCAAGTGGAGATTTGAAAACTTTATTTTGAAGACATATTCATTCTTATACCTATCCATTTAAGGGTTTGGGAGGGTATTAGGATATTGTATATGTCTTAGGGGATTTAATTGTAATTTGGATTTCGGTTTTATGTTTTTACTGGAATAGCCAAAAGGGGGGAGATTTGTAAGAGCATGATTTTTTGTCATTTGCTTATAGCTTAGGTTATCTTAGTTTTTGGCATATCCTGCTACCGTTTGATTTGAGCCTACACGAAGTTTGAAGATCCAACATCTCTAACTTTAAAGGATATCCGCTCTATGAAGGTATAATGTTATTTAGTTTAAATTTATTCCCTGAACTTATTTTAGGATGTTTAATTTTTATTAAAACTGAAAACAATGTTTTCTATTTAACAATCGAGCCAATTTTTCTTTATTTGAAAATTTTCAAAATGTGCATATCTCGTTTAAATGAGATGGGATTCTCGTTCTAATGAGTTTCTATTTTCGTTTAAAGTTTACTTCGATCAAACATCGAAAGAGGGCGTACTATTTTAGTTTTCTTGAAGGTCATTTTAACTTCGTTCAAATGAGATGGTTCACTCATTAGAACGAGACAATTTTGTTCGAACGATGTTCCATTCTCATTCGAACGAGCTTCAAAATTCATTCGAACAAGTCGTTGTCTCAAAATTTGTAAATGTCTTATAAATAACTCTTCCGTGTTTATTTTCATTAAGACTTTTTCCAGAATTATTTATGCACATATTTTGCAAAAGTTTTTAACCTTCTGAGTTTAGAAAACCTTTTTTATTCACAAATCACATTCCCATAATATATTTAAGTGAATCAAGTTTAAACCCTATAGTTTGTATCCTTGCATACATAACCTTTATGGAGAAGGCATCTCCATGGCTGACTTGTGAAATCCGAGGGGATCACTGCTGAAGATGAAGGTTGAGGTTGAAGAAGGATTACGATTCTGATGATTCTTGCGAGAATCATTGCTGAAGGAAGACTGCGATCTTGTGATTCTTGAGAGGATCAAAGTAGATTCATTTATAAAATTTGAGAGTTGCAATTTGTAAATTTATAAAGTGAATAAAAGGTTTTACCCAAAAAGGTTTTTCCTGAAACTTTATTTTGTTTACATGCTTGTTTTGATTTATTTTTTGAATCACATGGTTTCATATTCTAGGGCTAAAGTATTAAAATTTGGTGTGGGGACTGTCATCTGTATTTAATAAGTTAACGTCATTAGATAATTGTGCACTCTCATAATGCTTTCTTCTGGGTTAACTAAAATTGGTTTTATTTATTCGAGATTTACATGTGCAACAATAGAGATATTAAAGGTTTAATATTCTCTAGATTAGACAGGGGTTTGCAAGTGGTATCTAGCGGGATGAATTTCTTAACACTTCTATTAGCCACCTTAATAAGAATTGCTCTAAAAAATTTCCTTTTCTTTTATCAATTAAAACTTTTTTATGATTGTCCAAAACCTTTTAGGTTTAAGAAAATGTATTGTTCTAATCCGGACTTAGAAGAGGTTATAAAGAAGAATTGGGAACTTCAAGTTCCTGCTAATATTTCTCCTATGAAGCGATTTTTTTAAGCTTAAAAAACTCAAAGCCTATCTTAGAGAATGGAATAAATCAACTATTATAAATGTCTTCCATAATATAAGGGATTTGGAGGATGGGTTGCTTTAAAGGGAATTCATATATGAGTATAACCCTAATAATTGTAACAGAGCAGAGATGTTGTTAACTAAGGCCAGATTGAATAATGCTCTGAGAAATGAGGAGCTTCTCTAGTAGTAGAAATCCAACCTCAAGTGGCTTAATTAATGTGACTCTAACACTAATTTTTATCACTCTTATGTCAATTACAAGAGGAAAAAATTGGTTAGTCACCATATCAAGGATTTAGAGGGTAACCTTATAGAGGAATCTAATGTTATTCATTATACCTTCATTGATCACTTCCAATCTCAACTTTCTATTGAACCAACTACTGATTGCTCTAATTTTCCGGAGGTGATTCCCAGATTAATTTTAAGTGAATCCAATGAGTCTTTAACTGCTATTCTTTATAATAAAGAGATTTTTTTAGCAATTGTTGAGATGAATATTGAAAGTTTTGCAGGCCTTGATGGGTTTTCATGATTTTTCTACTCTAGTTTTGGTTGATTATCAAAAATGATCTTTCAAAATCAATCCAGTTTTTTTGTGTATGTGCTTACATCCTAACCAATTGGAATAGCACTACTATAGTGTTAATCTCCGAACAATCCAAGCCTGCCATTTGTTCCCATTATAGACCTATAAGCTTATGCAACTTTTCTTTTAAAATTCTTTCCAAAATCATTAATTTTAGACTAGCCCCTATTCTTCCCAACATCATCTCTTAAAACTAATATGGAATCACTAAAGGAAGAAGCATGTTGGATAATATTCTTTTGGCCAAGGAACTATTGCATGTTTGGGGGAAGAAAGTTCATAGTTGTAATGTGTTGATTAAATTAGACATGGATAAAGATTATGATAGAGTCTCATGATTTTTCCTATTAAGTTCTTAGAAAAATTGGTTTTACAGGGGCCTTATTGATATGGATTGGATTATTTTATCAATTAACTAGTTTTCTATCTTGGTTAATGGCAATTTGGCTTGATTTTTTAAGTCAATCAGAGGGCTTAAATAAGGAGATCCTCTGTCTCCTATTTTTTTCATTATTGTAGGAGAAGTGTTAAGCCGAGTTTTGGACAATCTTATTGTAAATAAGAAATTTATTCCTTTCTCTACTCTTAGTGGGGGTCAAATAATATCCCACTTAAGTTTTGCGGATGATGTAGTGATTTTCACCAATGGTTCTAAGAGAAGTTATAAGAATCTTGTGTCTTTTCTGAAAGCTTATGAAGATAGTTTAGGGAAATTAATTAATAGAATCAAAAATTCCTTTAGAGCGGATGCTAAAATTTGAATTGCTAGAATATCTTTGATAGCTAATAGAACTGGCAAATTTTCTAGAATTCTTCTTATTAAATATCTTGGATGCCTTCTTTTCAAAGGAAGAAAATAGATTTATTATTTGTCAGGAATGATTTCTAAAGTCAAAGGTAGACTTATCAGTTGGAACTCTATATTCATGTCTCAAAGAGGTAGACTCATTTTGATTAAGCATAATCCATTTTACATTCCTATATTCACCATAGAAGCTCTCAATCCTCCAAAGGAGGTTGTTTGGATATTAGAAATATGGTTTTCTAATTTTTAGGGGGGGGGGGGGGGGGGGGGGGGATCTAACTTGGAAAAGGAGAAGACGTTACAATGGATTAAATGGGAAAAAGTTTATTTCCTAACTAATGAAGTGGGTTTAAGATGTAGGTCTATTCATGATGGCATTGATGTTGCAAGTCTCAAATGTTTCGGTAATCTTATTTTCGTAGATAGCCTCTGGTATATGTTAATAAATCAAAAACGTAATAGGAGTCTTCATATAAGGAATATGGGATCTAATACTATTAAGAGAATTAGAGGGGTCAAAGATTTTCTTGAAAATTAGTTGGTTATTATTGATAATAAAGTTATTTGAAAGCCTTCAATCAATGGTGATTTCTATTTCAAGTCAGCAGTAGATGTTTACAAGATGCATAATCCTACTTATTTAAGTTGTAAAGTTATATTGTATAAGCCTTTCCCTCTTAAAGTTTCAATTTTTCCTTGGAAACTTCTTAATAATGTTGTTTTATTTGATTCAGCTATTCAAGACATTGGGACACGATTGGCTTCTAGATGTAAGAATTGCCATAATGTTGTTGAGACTTTACATCATACTTTTTTGGTTTTTAACTGTCAAAGAAAAGTTTGCAATCACGTTCCTCATAAATTGGAATTAAATCTTAATTTTCATTCTTGTTTATCTATGTTTCTGTCTTGCAATTTAAAATAGTCCAAACTAAATTATCTCAAATTTTTGTTCAATATCATAGTAACTCAGATTTCTCGATTTCCATATCTCCCAAAAAACTAACGGAGGCATCTCATGTCTGCTGAAGTTATTATCCAAAATGTCAGTGCCACTTTGTCTAATATTGCTTCCTCTTTGATCATTTCTAATAAGGTAAGACATGGGAATAAGTTTCTCATTAACCATTACCATCTCAATATATTCTCTACCCATGTGGTATTCAAAATTGTCAGTTGGTGTAAACCATTAATAGGGGCGCTTAAGCTCAATGTTGATGGCTCTTCGAGAGGAAATCTTTAATGACAACATAAACGCTGAGTGTTCTTCTTTGGAAGAAAGGCTTAATCTTTGCTCTATATCCGGAATCAATTCTATTTTCATAGAATTTGATTCTAGGTTGGTTATTAATCTCATCAGTGGAAAAGGTGATCCTCCCTGGAGAGTAGCATATTCTATAAAGAAGTTTAAAAGCATAGTGACTCATTTAAATGGTAAATGTTATCATATTTGGAGGCAAGCCAACACCGTAGTTGATGGATTATCCAACTTAGCTTCCTCCGCTGGGATCTCTAAGGTTTATAATTAATTATCTTCTCTTTCTAATCTGATCAAGGGTAATCTTAAAGTTGATAAAGTTGGCATGCTTTCCATTAGAATTTGTTCAAAATAACATTGTAATGGGGTTATTATAAAGATCCAAGTTTCCAAGCAAGTTATTATTCCTTATTATTATGTAAAGGGCACGTTTATAAATCCCCTTATTTATAACTTTTACAAGTTAACTCATTCAACTCAATAGTTGACTATTTTTCTTTTATTTCTTGATTTTGTTCATGACACTTATGAGAGGATCTTTCTCCTTTTATTAATAATATTTGTGGGGCGGGGGTGTCCCTTTTCTCTAAAAAAATGTAAAAACCAAGGGTTGTGTATAATAATATTCTAAAAATATGATTTGAACCCTAGACTTTTGAGTAATTATCATTTCGGGCCAAAAAGTGTTATGAATTGTGTTTTCACCCCTTAAACTTTATAAATTGGTTTTGACTCGAAACTTTCATGAAATTACAGTTTGGGACCTAGACTTGTTAAAAAGTACCATATTGACCGTTAAAAATATATTTTTAGGAAATATTTACAAAACTGCCCTCAAACTTTGAATATTCTTAAAGGGCCCTAAAGTTTGGAAAATTATGAAACTACCCCTGAACTATTGGGTAATTATAAATAGTTATTGGACCCTTGGATAATTGTAAAATAGACCTTGAAGTTTGTATAATTTCCAACCGGTCTAGAGACTTCTAATTATTTTAAAACAACCTTCGATTTTCATAAAGTTAAATAATGCCCTAAACTTATGGTTTTGGGAAATAGTCCCTAATATGCAACATATATTGGATTTTGACTTTATAAAGAAATTATAAAGTGACCTTGATATCTTAGAAAATTACTACATGAACCTTAAATGTTGTGTTAAATGAATTTAATTCTAAAATGGCTCAAAAAGACAAATATGTATATTTAAAGTGTATAAATAAAATAAAAGAATAAATTAAGCATAAAGTGTTTTCACATGGTTTGGTCGTTGTTCGGGTATAAAATGTTTAAATATGAAAATGGAACTTATAAAGGGTATTTATACAAGTGTTAAATACGATGTAAGTCGAGTATTTTATTAAATATGACATAAGCCAGGTATTTCGCTAAATACAACGTAGATCGGGTACTTTAACAAAAACGGTGGTTGGACAGCAAGGAAATGAATTTAGTAAAAAGTGAAAGAGATTTCACAAATGAGTAACCGGGAAAAACTTAAGAAGGGTTTGTATCCATATACTGCAACATTTATAGCAAGCAGTCAAGCCCATAAATATAATGGGATGGACTCGAGGTTGAAAGGGAAATGTACGAAAAGAAATGGAATTAATAAATTCTGGCAGAAGGATGATTGGTTAATAAATAATTATGGAGTTAGTATTCCGAATTTTAAATAACAGCGTCCACAATCATTGTAAATATGTAATAAGGAAAACTGGTGAACCCCAAACATGAATGAAATTAAGGAGCAGGTATTTGTGAATTAAAGGAAAAATAAAAAGAGGACTATTTGATGTTAAAACAGGTAACATGGGCATGTGTGAGTAATCCCGAGGTGGGGGTACTATTTTAAGATTTGACATGTTTAAAATATATTGATACAACATTATTAGATGATCCTATAGTGATAAAGATATTGATACAACATTATAAGTGGTGCCTTGCCTCGTCGAGGGAGCCTAAGTCTATTTTGTATATGAAATATGTCTACAAATACACTCTAAGATGTACAAGTACATCCATATAATCTTATATTGAGAGATAATGTTATTTTAGATTTACTTAAGGTATTCATTTTAGGTAAGAGGATTCAAAATATATAGAGTAAACTCTCTAAACCAGATGAACATTTAAAATAATGAATAACGCTTAATTGGTGTATATTATTGCTATATCTTTTATGTTCCATTGTTTTCCCACTGTAATTTGATCAAAGCTTTCATCCATCCATTTGTTTATAATAAATCAAAGAAGAAGGTGAAAGATAGTGGTAATAACGTGGTTATTCCATGATTTAAAGTATTCTAAGCATGCAAGATGAGGTGAAAAGTCAATAAGGTTCATCTGGTAGGAGTGGTGGAAGGATTAGTGTAAGAAGTTAATGTACACATACCAATATAATTAGGAGGGACCTAAACATTCATATTATCGATGCCAGCCTCACCACGACCATCTAAGTCTTTTGAATATTTTTTATAATTGTTTGATCGTTGGAGAATCCTTTAAATGAGTTTTATCCCATATCCAAGTTTTTTAGTGTTAAAAGGTCGAGTCTACATTTCTTAATGGTATAACATCTTTAGGAAGAAATTAATGTAGGTTTAAAAGTTGGTTCCAAGTGTGAGAGATCCTTATGAGGATGGAGTCCTTATGAGAACCTTTTTAAGATTTAAGACTGATACTAGAGAATTTGTTACATGCCCAATTTACCTAATGGTTAAGCTTTTATACACCAAGCCCATTATGCATCGTCCATGTCCTATACTCCTCGTATGTCCTGCACATGAGATACTCCTTAAATGTCTTTTACATGACCTACTACTGGCATGTCCTTCACATGACCTACTCATTCCATTTCCTGCTCATAACCTACTCCTTGCATGTCCTGCACATGACTATCCTAACTTAACAAGGGGACCCAATATCATTTGTCTAAAGCCTCACTTACCATATTCATAACACACTCACCCTCGTGATCTTTAATAAGTGGTGATACAAAATCAAACCCCCTGAGGACAACAAAAGGAATGATAAGACATGTGATTATTGGAAAAGATTCCCCCAACCACCACAATTAATGAATATTATACAAGTCCTTGGAGAAGGTGGGAATTAATGGTTCTCAACCACTATAATTAATGCATCATTCCTGCCTAAAACTCAATCAAGTTCACTCCAATGCTATAAATACTCAACACTTCACTAATGCAAACCAAGTTGATAGTTGAGCATTATTTACTACACATGTGTATTCTATTTTGCTCTACATGTAATTCATAGACATTTGGAACTTTGTATTTAACCTCTGGGCATTTTGTAGCTCACTCTTTTATCACAGTCTCTAGGCACTTGTAATTTAGCCTTCCGACCCCATATTAATACAAATAGAGAAAGAGGGAATTATAACTATTAACGTAGGCCCAACACATTGGGTTAAACCATATTATATCCTTGTGTTTGTAATCATAATTCATTTTTTGCTTTTGGTCCAACTTACACACCTCATATTTAAGTAGAGCCCAAGTCTCACTAGATTTGGCTTCATCAAAGACATATTATAAGTGATTGATAAATCTGAACATGATTTAAATGGATTACTAAGGTTCCAAGATCATAATAGAGGTTTTTTATACATCAGACAACTCTTTGATTACCTTTCAGACCTCTGGTGAGGTGAATCCTATCGCCTTAATTGTATAGGTCTACCTTTAAAACTTAGTTGAAATGCAAGAGATTTCGAAAAGGTCTTTCCAATACATTATATTTTCTCTAAGAGTAATTTTACACATACCCTCAACTCATACACTCAAACCCTACCCAGTGAGTTGTCAAAAATGTCATTCGTTCTTTTTTTATTGGACCCCAAATGCTCCCTACACATTAATCAATAACTTTATGTGACACTCTCCCTAATTAAATACCGGGTGATCAGTCATTTATTAAATTAAATCAGAATATCCAGTTGGTTCAGAATATGCATCACTATCGAAAACTTTTATTAAAATATTAAAAACACCTACTATTTAAAAAAGGTTGATGTCAAATTTTATCTTTTAATTAATGTAAACCAAATTAATGAATAATTAACATTCACCATCCAACCCAAACTCATATGAAAGGATAGACTAAAATAATAAATGCAACTGGAGTAAACACATCCAGTTTAAGTATCAAGTTCAATAATCCAATCGAAATCATCCAACCACTGAACAGAGTAAAGAATTAAATCTATAAATCTCTGACTGTCTAACAGAAAGGGGCAACATTCCCTAAAAGAAATAAATAGCTCGAAATGAAGAAATGGTAAATATAGAGGTGTCTACTACCGAGGTCCTGTAACTTCCACAGCAGCTACAACACGTCAAATGAATGGAACTCCTATGCTTGGTGTCCCTGTGGCTGGGAACCTAAAATAATTTAACAAAAGAGAAAAGATTTGCAAGAGACGGGTCAGAGCCCGAGTGTAAAATATTTAAAAAATTTATCAAGTATTTAAATGTTGAAGTAAAACAAATAGTATGTGCATGTTAGTTTTTGGAACACTCACTTGAGATTCTCACCTCTCAACTAATGTGCACGCCTAACGCATCTCTAAACCCATTAATTATTCTATCATCTAGCTAGACTATATACAAAAATTCTTATAATCACTACCCACAATACCAACCCGCATTTTCTATACAACACTATATTAAATGTTCTCACAAATGTTATCTCAGTTTGGGAAGTATTTATAAATCACGTTAAGTGCTCGCTTACTTAAGTTATTCAGAGATTATTATCATTATATATTTTCTCCACATACTTTCGCATAACAAGTATCTAGACTAAGATACTATGACCTCTTATCTGCTATCAAGTCCCGATACATCTTGAATTTAATAAGGACAATGGGTTCGAAATCTCCCACAAACCATAAATTTACAAATCACACATATTAGAGGCGAACATGATTCCAAGCCTATGGGCTACGCAAATACCTGCACACCCATATGACCGTCATCACTATCATTCTCAGATAGCCCGTACCTAGGTTCCATACTCTGAGATACCAGTCAAATATCCACCGAAGGATCCTCAAGATATGACTGTCCCATTTTCACAACCTCCTATGATAGCAAGTATGGTAGGTATGTCATACACAGAGTCAATATCATTATAGACATTCACGCAACCTATCAAGTCATTAGGTATACACATAACCCGAATATTTAACACATACGTAGTATTTCTCTCATTACTACTAACATTACACATACTAGATTATGAATATTCTCTCGCTCGTAACTCTCAGGAATAGTTCGTCACTCCAACTATCATAAATCACCATACCTATTATATTACCCACTAATTATGTTCTAACCCGAATCTCAATTATACTCCTAAACATCATTTTAGCTAAACATGCTACCCAGGGTTTGAAAAAGAAGAAATTTCCTAGAAACTGGAACTGTCGTTTGAACCAGAAGCTATCTCGTTTGAACGAGATAGCATGTCTTTCGAACGATATATCGCGCGACATTGGTTCTCGTTCGAACTAGAATCAATCTCGTTGGAACGGGATTGAGCAGTTCCGACCCCAACCTGCACCTGCTACGTTTTTCACCCATAAACAGCCCTAAAACCTCTATAAATAAGTCCCAAACTTCCTCCATTAAATTCCAATTCACTTTTCCACAAAAAGGGATGATTTCTAACATCTTAAACACATAGATTCATGATTAATTAACCCTTAAATCCAAAATCCCCAATTTCAGTTTCATAGAACCCTAATTCATAAAGTTTCAAATTAAACCTTCAAATCCCATATTTAAATCATCAATTATAATCATAAATTCATGGTTATTCATCTAATTACATGGACAATCCATCTCTATGCCAATTCAGACCCAATATATCCTCTAATCATAAATTTATCATCAATTTACATGCAACTCAAGGGGGTTTCATTACCTACACTAGCATGAACACATTTAATCCTAAAAGAGAAAGATTTAAACACTTGCCTTACGAAATATGGTCTAATCCTTTGATATTATTGGTATAGTTATGACCCTCATTTTCCGATCTTCGCAATGGTTGTCTCAGTGATGGAAAAAGTGCACTCATGGTGGCTCTTCCCTAGTCTTCTCTTCCTCTTTCTCTCTTTTTGGCCTCTCTCTGTGTCTCACTCGTTCTCTTGGCAGATAACCTAATCTATCCCACGTAGGAGACATTTTTATTTCTCTAATTTTCGTCCTTTATTTTACCCCAAAAATACAATTTACCAAAATGCCCTTCTGAGGTGGCGATTCGGCATAAAATTGTCCCAGAACCCAAACTAAGCTCCCGAGTAGACTTTTCTGACTATCTCGACCCTTCCGGGCTCAATGGCACACTCAAAATGACCATATGAGCAACTTATAAATATTTTACTTTTTATTCCATTAATTTATTCCCGACACGACTAACACGCACATCCCGACTTAATTTTCATAACTGTCGTATTTTTTACTCAGGACAACTTTAATATTTACATAATCATATATTACTTTACTCACTACATCATATTCATCATAATTTTCACCAATAAATACTAATCCTCATCACGCTAGTAATTATTTAATTAAATCTGGATTAATTATAGAATAAATTTCTCCATTTAAATTAATTAATCCTAATCCCATAATTAAAATAAAATCTTTTAAAAATACGAGGTATTACACACTTTCCCCCTAATAACGGAATTTTATCCCAAAATTCAGATACATCCGCTACTAAGACTGAGGATCTTACAACACCAAATCCTCCAGTTCTCAAAACCACTTTAGAATAAGGCTCGATCACTATAGTCCCAGCTTCATAGCAACCATGTTTAACTCTCTTGATATTCAAGTTCTTCATTAGTTATAAGGTCACACCTCAATAACGGCACCTCACATTGTGCTCCTACCAACGACATTTGAATAAGACGAGCCTATACATCATTAGCCCTATTATCTCAATCTTATTGGAAGGTCGCACATCACTACGTGCCAACTTCCCGTATTCATTTAAACACAAAACTCCCATCCTGAGAGAAATGATATGAACATCTCACCACTCTTGTTAGTCCTTCAAATCTCAGTTCCAGGTCATCGAACTCTAACTCTCGACCAATCCAAAAATTTTGATCATCCGCTCACGTCTAAACAACCAGAGGGAGAATGGTTAAGGTTTTTCCACACAAAACCGCAATAATTACCTTGTTCACAGCAAACATGCACAAGTGTTTACAAACAACTATACCATTAGGTAATATCTTCCTATTATCGTATTATACTTCACTTACCAGCTGTATCAGTTGTGGAAATGAAATAATCATAGTGATTCCAAAATCACACTCATACAGCTTCACTATTTATCGATCACCTTTTGTCTACTCCTCGGGCTATAGATGATATGACGTGCTCAAAATAAAAAGTCATCTCCAGTGATTCCTGAAATCCCATATTAGAGGTTGGGCTCAAGGATCTCATCCTGGTTCACAACAATACTGGGCAAGACCACGAACCAACGCGATCTTTTTTTCAAAGAAAGACTGGGGGCACACATCTAATAGTGTAACTCATCCCAAAGGAATAACAATTACTTCCTTTTTGGTCAACTTGTTCCACACATTCGAAGGAAATCGTGACATTATCTGGAGGTTGGCAACCCATCAACAAAAATTACCATCTTAATTGCGCCCTTCCATTATTAGAATCGTCGGCTTGATACAAAGTTTTTTGGTTGATCATCTTGATCCAATCGATTTCTATCTATGAGTGGTGCACGCGGAGACTACTCACTATGTCCCGCTCAACACCGACTTCCACTTATAGCATCTCACATTAAGCGGTACTTAATACTCCCCTTCTTCCCTCGGGTATACCAAAAATTCTAACCCGTGCACTTTTCACCACGATGTGCACTTATGGACTCTTTATACCTTATTGACATCATCATTCTATTTACGCGTAAGTCACTCTCAACATTCGACTGGGTAGGACTTTGCTCCAAATTTTCATAATAGTTAAGTTTTCCTCTTCTCAACAGGTATCCATTTTTAGATGCCTCCTCATAGCCTTTCAACCAAATTCGGGTGTGTTACTCTGATCGCACACATATGTACAGATTTTCATCCTTCTCACACGACGTTTAATCCACTCTACCACTTCCACTTCGTTATGTCAGATCCACAGGCATATATTTCACACATCCATTCCCATGTCCCTTTAACTCGGACGATTCTGACATCAGCTAACTAGGGTGCCCACACACCCTATAAACCGCGCATCCTTGCGTAAACATCACATATGCTTCACACATAACACCCAATTCTTTATTACCCCTTCATTCACAACGTGGTTATGACACTTGGGTATTCTCAATCACCCCATAAATCGAAATTTTAAGTTCTCCTTAACATCGTTCCACCCTTCAACTCGTGGTGATAAACAAAATTTTCAATGTTTCCTCATCGCACAACCAGCTCCACTGGCCTTATATCATAATATAACTTCCAACTTACAGTTATAACTACATAATTCGATAGTGATCGAGGTACCAGACTCATGGAGTAATGATCAAACATCTCCATACTTATAACCTAACGCTAAGTTTCATGCGTGGGATGACTCGCAACGCTAAATCCAAACAGGGAACATTCCCCCCTTTCGACACACTACTACCTAGCATTATCGGTCATCAAAATACGTTAGGCCCTCTGTCCATAGAATGTGCCCCTAAATTTTCGTCTCTTGACATAAAAGTTATATTTCCTCTTGCAATTACATTTAAACAAGGAACTCCCCCCCCCCCCTCCCCCCCTAAATGCACTATCACTCAACACTAATGATAATTAAATTCCATAAACCTCAAACACAACCGAGACTCTCAAATTCTTGTCCTTAGACATATAAGTATAACTCTCAACTCCCACGTCTCTAAAGGAGTGGTATAACAATGCGCTCTTCCTATCACCAATCCCTGGGCGCTAAATATGACAATAAGCAAAATCAGTCCGCTCGACAAGAAGCCTAATACACCTTGAATCATATCAATAAAGTCCCTAGATACCTAGATGAAATATTTCGAGACAACTATACTCTCCGAAGTCCCTATAACAAGATGATATAGATGCGAGCTCGATCATCTCACAAATGAGGCATCACTTAAACAACACATCCCGCCCTAGAGCAACAACCCCCGATAGCCTTGCCATAACTGCCCACTATCGTTCTAACCATTACTATAAAGCCTTATCCGGGATAATGTCATGCTCTTATAACACGTCAATAACACGAGTAATCTCAATAAAATATATACCACTATCAATACACTCGCTCGTTCGTGGTGGCACCAAATATAACCCCGTTATACCAGGGAAAACATACACACAATAATAATGTTATCGATACATGCACTAAACTCATCTCACACACAAATTTAGCATAAATCAAACTACCATGATACATTTGAGTCACATAAGACATATCTCCTCCTCCGAGGACAAGATTCATATTTTCTACCTTACTAATCACCTTGGTTGCTCAAAGGGTTCCCGGACATAACAGACTTGTCCGAACCAAAACAAAAACTACTTTAATCATTTCCCTCACCAGGCACCATACTCTTGTTCCTTTACTCGCTCCGGGAAAAACTAATGAATGTGGTCCTACTCTCCATAAAATACTTCTTTGTATAATTCACTTATTCCCTGCCATAATGACCATATTGAGGTTGCCCTTTTCTCGGACTCTAGTAGCCTCAACTCTGATGGCTACCCTCGTTGTTCCCTTAGTTCTGCTGGTCCTAAGGAATATATTATTGGCCTCAATAGCCCTGACTGAATTCACCATCACTTTATAAGAATTCTGTTATCCGAATCACTTAAATGGGGTCCCCTGATTGGTGTCTCCCTTGTGGTGCTTCACTAACACCATTTCACCTAATCTTACTCTCTGACTAAATTTTTCGAATCTTTTAGCTCCCCACATAAAGAAGTGTTAACATCTCTATTGACCAAATGAAAAATTGTCACCATCTGCATCGACCGTCCAAGAAGAATGCCCCTTAAGTGTTGGCAACTCTTCTTACGAGTCAATTTCCGACTTAAAATCCTCCTTCATTGTACCTACTTCATCCGGTACAAAATTCGCTAAATAATTAAATTGATTTTCATAAATGACCTCTGTCCGGCCCTCCTGTGATGAGTTCAAAACAACGCTCACATCTTATCCTGAACATCTGGTGAAGGAACTTGTGGTCAAACCGTACCTAAGATCCTTCCATTAACACAACATTCCAATTCTAAATATGGTGGTTAACTCTCACCATTATAACTTTGCTCCTACGAGCCAAGAAAAATTTTACCCCAAATTTTTACTTCCGGTTAACCACTTTTCGCCATATGCCCAAGCCTTTGGATATTTAAATTCCATTGGCTAACACACATAATCTCCTCATTTTTAGAATTCCACTAATGGTCCTCTTCAAAGTCATGTCTGCCTATCTCCTATTCCAACCACGGTTGGTGAGTCTAATTTGGTACCACTTCCTAATATAGCGGTACTTGAAAATTGTATGATGCACCCTAGCAGTCTTTACAGTCTTAACTTCCCGTGCCATAATATGGGTGACCTCGAGTACGGCCATCATCCTCGAAATACTCTACAACCCCAACTGAGCACTGCCTCTTGCTATCCTCCCAACGGCCCTCGCATTTCCTACTTCATTATTCGATGCATGAACATACCCAAACTCAAATAAGATTCACTAATATATACATTATAGCAGGAGAACAAAATCTCACCATAG